>CP092088.1:7052506-7070006 GCA_029203775.1 Neoneuromus ignobilis
GTATATGCACATTATGCGCAACGTACGTGCAGTTTTAATTTTGTGTTTTTTTTCTTTTTCTATTAGTTTTCGATTCGCCCCTCTAGAATAAAGTCGATTTTTTGATTATTAAATTTAATAACTCATTTGAAAATGAATTCAAAATGAATGTATAAGTCCCTGATTTTGTTTTGTTGATTCATACAAATATTTGAATATATTACCCTCGTTTTATTTACTGAAAAACAAGAAAAAAAATTGTTTGAAACCAATTACCGTTTTTTGTATTTAGTTAATGTTTCGATTAGTCCGGTTTCAAATAGTCCGACAAATCAGTGGAACCGATTTGTTGCACTATGCGAGGTATTCCTGTATATATAATCATCAATTCACTCATGGATGAAGATCTCCACAAAATCTTTCACGTCGACCGATAAATATATATATATATATATATGTGTGTGTGTGTGTGTGTGTGTGTGTGTGTATGTGTGTGTTTGAATTAAAGATATGATCCTGTTACAAAATTAAAGAAAATTAATACAGATTTAATTAACATAAATATTAAAGAAACGATACTTATGCAATATGTTTATTTCTGTTAAATAATCAATTAATTTAAAGACTGGGCAGTTATATTTTAAGTATTTGATGGAAATAGAAATTGCCTTTTGTAAATATGGTAAAAATAACGATAATATTTAACGATGTAACGATAAATAATAGTTATAAAAAATATTAGAATATGAACAGAAATTAAAATTAGTTTCGAAAATTGAAAACACAAAAATTAACTTCATAAAATAGATATAAACAATTATACAACAAAAATAATCATCTTGGGGGAAAGACATAATCTTCACAAATTAAGTATAAAATAAAGGACAACAATTATATATTATACAAATGTGAAATAATTTAAAATAAAATTTGATATATATATATATATATATATATATATATATATATATATATATATATATAGAGAGAGAGAAAGAGAGAGTTTTAAGCTTGATAGAACTTTAAACTGAATCCTTATCAAAAGTTCTACCTAACCCTAAAAAATATCTTTATTAAATATATATATATATATATAAAGTGTTTTTTAAGGCTAGATAGAACTTTTAATAGGATTTAATTTAAAGTTCTATTACGTTTAAAAACCATCCCACATATATATATATATATATATATATATATATATATATATATATATATATAATTTAATAAATATATTTAACAACTTTTATAAAAATAAGTTTAAAAATAAACACTGAAATATTTTTGGATATTTTTTTTATTTTAAAATTATTACAGATATATAAAAACTGAGAGAAGTTGAAATAAAAATAAACTTACCAATTGATTATAATATCCATTGCACTAACATTTTATGAAAATATTTTCTGTACATAACATTATTTATTTATAGAATAATAAAAAAAATATTTTTATTAACATACTAAAAATGACAAAAAAATAATTTAGTATCAGAAAAATATAAAATAATTAGTATATAAGTAGAAATAAAGAATCAATAGATGTAATTATTATCGAAATAAAGTGTCAATAATTCAAGATATTATTTTTTTAAAAAATATTCTTCAATACAAAAAAATAAGTGTCGGTGTTTATTAAAAATAAAATAAATTGGTATCATTGTTCAGTTATCTAACACGTCATATTTTTTGTTAGTACTTAGATACAGTAACACGAAGTCAGTTCAGACGAAAATAAAGCCAGTTTAAGACCGCGTTCGAGTTTATATAAGCAACATTTTGTACCGGTAAGGGTGACTTCTTTAATATTGTGTGAACAGAACGAACGAGCCAAAGAAAACACTGCTCTTTTTTTACTTTAAAACTTTTATCTACGTGCACTTTTCGCTATCGGGGAGACAAGGGACGTGACGCCACTGATGATGGTTTTGATGACGATAGCGGTTGCGACGATTCGCGAAGAGAACACTTCAGAAACATTGTTATGTCTTATCGGGAGTTCTGACGCGTCGTCCTTATAATGGTAAAGTTTTTTTTACACTTACTTTGTCATGTCGTCAGATTGAGAGATAAGACTTTTTTTTGCTTTCATCTAGTTTGTAACTTTTATACACTTGCATGCGTATGTCTACAAATATTACACATTTATATATATATATATATATATATATATATATATACATATATATATATATATATATATATATATACATATAAAACTAAAGTTTATATCACCACACGTGTGTTTGTATATACACATTTCCCATCTTAATTAGATTTAAACGAAGCGAAAGGTCTCGACTGGAGATCGTCGGAAGAACATACAAGGTTTATAGATGTGTATGACATGTTTCTCACACATGTATATACAACGTAACGAAATTGAATGTGGCTGATGTTAAAATTTTGTCGCAGGGCCCTGAAGCCATACTCAGGGTTTTCAAAATATTTAATACACTATTAATGTACCAGATTCTGCAATAATTTATATATATATATATATATATATATATATAATACATGTGTGTGTATGTGTACACACATACATATATACATACATGTGTATTATTTTATTTCTACACGTGCAAATACAAACATACGTATATAAATGTATATGTATAGTGGCTCACAATGAAACTAGGAAATAACAAACAAAAGTTTTTAATCATAAAATAATTGATTTAATGTTGAGATGAAAAAGGAATATAGTTTTTAATTAGTTTGTCTAATATTTTTTCTGATTACAAGTAATAAAATGTTATAAATTTATAATCATAAGAGAAATCATCTTAAATAAAATGGAAATTAACGAACAGATATTTTCGTTTCATTGAGGTAAATTAATAT
The DNA here is from genome assembly GCA_029203775.1 of Neoneuromus ignobilis. Taxonomy (NCBI): domain Eukaryota; kingdom Metazoa; phylum Arthropoda; class Insecta; order Megaloptera; family Corydalidae; genus Neoneuromus; species Neoneuromus ignobilis. Next base: position 7,055,332 of record CP092088.1, read on the forward strand.
ATTTTTTTAACTCAATATAAAGTATATAGTTTTTTAAGTTTCGGAGAATTGCTTTCAATTATTTCTTTATAATATAGGTTTTTTCATTAAGCTGTCACCGGATTGATACGAAAATTTCGTTTTCGAATTTTCTTAAAGTTTTCCGAGAATTACAGAAGGGTAAATTTTATGAAATATTAAAATTAACAAAAAATTGAAAAAGAGATTTTCGAACAAATATTTTATTTATATTGCTATATTTATATATAAATATTATACATTTTGAAATATTTTAAAATATATCGAATAATATAATTTGATTAAATTTTCAATTATTTTGATTTTGACATAATATTTCACTACATAATTATGTTAAAATTATTTATTTATGTAATGAAGTAATCAATTGAAAATAGAATAAATATTTGACAAAATATAAAACAGTATTATTCTATTAAAAAAAAATGGTGTTCCGGCTTTGGATTGATGTGAAAATTTTGTTTTCGAACTTTTCCGAGAATTACAGAAGTACAAATTTTATCAAATATTAAAATTAACAAACAATGAAAAAATATATTTCAATATATCAAATAATGCAATTTCATTAAATTTTGAATTATTTTTGATTTTGACATAATACAGGGTTTTTCATTATACGCTTTAGAAGTTTAAATGGAAATAAAACAAAAATTATTTAATTAATTAGTTATTTCTTTTTTATTACTAAGAATATTCTATAGCATTGATGATGGAACACAATTTCATTTATATGACCACCATAACTTCATTTAACATAATATATTTGTTAAGTCCAATTTTTAGTCATTTTTTCTCATATTTGTGTTCCAATTTCATGAATTACATATTCAATGTCTATTTGTAATAGTTCTGTTGTTTGTGTTTTATCAACATAAACCAATAATTTCACATAACCCCACAGAAAATAATTCAATGGAGTTAGATCACATGATCTTGGCGGCCAATAGATGGGTCAATTTCGTGAAATAATGGACTTATTAAACATTCGTTTCAATAAGTCTATTAAAGTTTTTACAATTTTTAAGACTTGTCGAAGTATTAAACGTTTAATGATAATTTTGCAAACTGTACTGAACTGAAATGACAAAATGAATTTTTAAAAAATTCAAACATTGCTGCCACCAGCTGTCAAGTTCTTAAAATCTTATTGAAAAACCTTATACTTGATACTAATAATATTATTTTCTTTCATTAACATCTGTTTTAAATATTTTTTTTAAAAAAATCGAGTGATTGTTGATATTTTATTTAAGATAACCTCAAAAATGTTTCGATTATGTTTGGATTGGAACTTTATGGTGGAGTTTCCATTACGTGCGGACAATTTTAAAGCAGCAACATTTGATTCTATGATTCTTATATTTCAAATCATTGCTTTGATAAAAAAAATAATAATTTTTTAGAACCAATTTTTTAACGCCAAGAGTAAAATTTAGAAACAAATTTAGATAATCTAAATATATATTTTGATCCATATTTCTGTTTATTCGAAAAAGAATCTCGAGACCATTGGACGCAAAGTAGGACAAAAAATATCCGATTGAAGACTAACAACTAAAATTTTATTTGTGTAAAATTAGTCATTAGTTATGATTAATTTATTAGTCGTTAGTTGTTTCAAGCGATTGATAAAACTATTGATTTGAAATTAGTAGTATTTATATCAATAGATGACTAATAATAGAAAAATTAATCGCTAGTCGTGATTGATTTTTAGTCACTAATCATTTTAAGCGATTAATAAACCGATTTTTTTGAATATTAAAAATTGTGTAATATTAGTTAAATACAATATTAATTAAATACAACCATTAATGAAATCATCACAAAAAATATTTCAAATTCTGCAATAAAATTATTTTGTTTAAAGAAATTAATTATTTAATTACATTATTTAATGACGTTTCATTTGTAATATAGGGTTATCCAAATGTGACGCCTAGATTTGTATTTTATTAAAAATACCAAAAGAAACTATACACATGTTTCCTTATACACCACCCTATACACATGTTTCTTTTTAATAAAACACAAATTTAGGTGTCACATTTGGATCTTTCTATATAAATGAAACTAAAATTTAAATGATTATTAATGAAATATAACATTTTTGAAATTACAATTTTTTCACGGTATGTAAAACAGCAAAATAAAAAACAAATAAGGCTTTCGTTCATACTTTTTATCCCATCTTTTAGGCGGTGAAATAGGATGAATTCTGTTTAACAGAGAAATTAATTTCCAAAGAAGTAGCAAATACATAAGAGAAAACCAAAACTTAATTTAAGATTTTAGTCGTTTTTTATTCAGACTATAATTTTATTTGACTATATTTTCATCGGACGAAATTTTTACCCTATTATTTTTTTGTATTTCAAATAACGACTAAAATAACATGATTATTTTTTTAGTCTAATTAAAATTTAGTTATCAGATTTTTAGTCATTTTTACGACTAACAAATTATAAATAAATTTTAATCCTATTTTTTTTAAACCGAAATTATGACTATTCTATAGACATAATTTATTATTGGGTAAAGATTTTTGAGTCACAGATATTTTCTTCACACTATTATTTAGCGTCTATTTTCAGATCAAAAATATTGAATTTACTTTCATTATTAAATAGAATGAGTTTAAATAGCTAAAGTTCGTATTTTGAGACAAATTTGCAAATTTCGATCATTTCATTCCATTTTGCTTACTAATAAGTGTTTTTCTTTCTTAAGATTCTACCATACTGTTAATAATAATTTATATTCATAATAACAGGTTAATTATTTTATAGTATGAGAAAATGTTTTACTAGCTAATAATTCAATGGTAGCCCGTATTTCCTTTGAAATAAGAGCGTACAAATACATGTTTTTTTTTTTGATAATCTTGTTTATCTATTACAGTAGAATTTAATACATTCAACATTTTTGTGATTACCTGAATGCTTTAACACGAATTGAATTTCACAAATGTTTGTAATTATAACTATGAAAATGGAATAACACTTTGATCTTGGTTCATATTTCAAATAGATATATTTGGAATGGAATTTTACAAACAAAATGAATACTGTTCGTTATATTATCTTCCTATGTACATATTAACACTATATAGTTTTCGTGATTAAACTCATCAGACATCATAATTAAATATTCATTTAAAATATTTTAATTTCATTCAATTTCGATTTATATTTTTAATAACATTTTAAAATTAAATTAGTTTAGTTTGGGGAATTTAATGATAAATATATTAGGGACTCCCGTAGGTAATGACGCGTCTACTAAGCTATTTTTATAAATATTACATCAGTGCCTAGTAATGAGTGCGTACGATATCAACCCTACGTTTGCAAAATTAATTTCCAAATTGTGATAAAATGGCGATATTTTAAACATCAAAGGAACACATACGACATTGTATACTTATTAATTTTCATCGTGAATTCAATACAATAGTTAAAATTTAAAAAAATTGTAATATCTATGGTGATATGTTGAAAAATCGCAAATGTCAACGTTAGTTTCAAAAAAAAAAATACGGAATTTAGAGGTAACTTTTCTAATACATCTCGAAGTATAAAACCAGTCGAATTTGATAATGAAGCCTTAAATTCCCTCATTGAATCACATTAAAAATTAATCAAAATAATTTAGATTTACACAGTAGATAATTCACAGATATTTGGAAGAAATTGTAAGGTTCATAGACAAGGGAAATGGGTTTCATACGAATTATCTTTGGATAAAAAAGAATAGAGAATAACAATTTGCAACTCGTTACTAATGAGTCGTAATAAGGTCCTATTTCTCTATAGAATTGTAACGAGAAATGAAAAATGGATACTATATACCAATTTTAGATGAACTAAGCAATGTATTTCATTAAATAAAACTTCATTTCCAATATCAAAGTCAGGTTTGACTCCAAAAAAACTGTTTTTATGCGTTTAGTGGGATTTCAATGGAGTAATTCACTTTGAATTGTTGAAACCTAGAGACAAGATAACGACTCAAGTATACTGTAAGTAGTTCGAACAATTACTTCAAAAGTTCTCAAAAAACGACCTGTTTTGATCAACAGGAAATGATTTATCGATATGAAAATCATTTATAATCACATACAGTAAGAACCACCCAGGAAAAATCAAGGCGTTGGGGTAGAAAATGTTACTACATTCTCCATACTCATTGGAAGAAGTTCTATTTGATTATCATCTATTCAGGTCAATGGAGTATTTACTTGTCGGAAAAAATCCAAATATCCATAAAGTTAAAAATCACCTGGAGTAATTATTTTCAAAAAAGTCAAAATTAGTTAAGCAATACACTGCATCTTTGGAGACAAAATGGCAGTGTTTAGAAAATGATAGTAAATATATCATTTATTAAAAAAGGAAATTTTTATACAAACTTATTGATAACTTTTATTTTAAATACATTAAATGAGAATCTCTAATAGTATAAAAAATTATAAAAGATGAAATAAAAGCAAAAATAGTGGAAGGTTTGACATAGTTTAATAAAGTTAATAAGTATATGTTTGGTACGGAAGTGTGTATAAATATAAAAGCTACTTACGAGAGAATTTCAATTTATAACAAATATAATTATTTGATACAATGAATTATTTTTGTTATTCAAGAGAGATTATTGTTTGTTCTTTTTGACGGAAGTTATTTATAATTCAGTTCAATTTGTTATATTAACAATTTTAATATTAATGTTCTATAAATATTTACAAACTCAATACAAAAGAACAGAAATATATTTAGATAAATTTAGGTCGTGTAAAAATATGTTTATACAGTAAAGAATCGATTTGTTAAAATATAAATTGTATTAAATAAACGAATATAATTTAAAATACATTTGGTGATAATGAGAAAAGTTTAAAAATATTAAGATAATATATATATATATATATATCCTATATATATATATTTTATATATATATATATATATATATATATATATATATATATATATATATATATATATTTATAGTATGAAAATATTTTCAAATTTATTCAATAGTATAATTTAATTAAATTTTCAATTACTTCTGATTTTCACAAAATATTTCACTATATGCATATTTATGTTAAAATTATTTATCTATGTAATGGAGTAGTCATTTGAAAATAGAATAAATATTTAACAAAATATAAAACCGTATTATTCTATTCAAAGGAAATGGTGTTCTTCCTCCAGATTAATGTAGAAAATTTAGTTTCCGAACTAAACCAATGATTTCACATAACCACACAAAAAATAATCCAATGCAGTTTGATGATGGGTCCATTTCGTGAAATCATGGACTCATTAAACTCTTATTCCATTAAGTCTAATTTTTTTACATTTTTTAAGCATTGTTGAAATATTTAATGTTACATGTTAATTTGTTAAACTATAATCAGTTGAAATGTCAAAATGAGTTTCAAAAAAATCGAATATGGCTGCCACCAGCTGTCAAATTTCTTAAATTCTTATTGGAAACCCCTATATTTCACTATATGTTAAAATTATTTACCTATGAACTCGGTAATCAATTAACAAAATATAAAACCGTAACATTCTATTTAAAGAACATTGGTACTCTACCTCCAGGTTGATGCAAAAATTTCGTTTATGATCTTCCTCGAAGTTTTTCGAGAAGTACAAATTTTATGAAATATTAAAATTAATAAAAAATGGAAAAAGATAGCTTTTGAGGTAGATTTTTCCGATAAAAATTTTAAGTAATCACATAGGTTTACAAACGTTTCATTTTTCATAACTTATTTACATTGTTAAATAGAAGCAAATTCGGGGATTGACGAGTGAAGCAAGTAGAAGTGTCGAGCAACATTTTTTTTTAAAAAACAAAAATCATAATCGAGCAGAAGTGTAGTTATTAATAGCAACTAAAAGTATTAAGATTAATATTTTTATACATGTTTTTAACGTAATATAAATGATAAAATATTATTTATTATTCTAGGCGTTTTAGTATGAAAAATAGTTAGTACGAATGTAATATATTTGTTGTAATTTAAAATAACTTGTAACTATTCCTATGAAAATTATAAGCGTCTATAAATATTGTGTAAATTGAGAATATAAAAATAACCAAATAATATCAACTAGTAAAAATTCAAATTTGAATGTAAAATTGTAAACAGAATAATATTTACTATATATACAGTCGTTCAATGTATGTGCAAAGGTACGTACGAATGTACTTGTTCGCGTTTTCATATTTCGTAATTGCGGCCTGAAAAATAAAATAAACAAAGAGCGTAAGCACTTGAGTCAACAATTAAAAAATAAACAATGGTAAAGGCTTACTCATAACGACTACTTTGTGGGTGTGAGGGAGTTAAAACCACGATTTTCGACGCGAACCTCTGGATACACTAGTCGTTCGTTTGTGTTGCGAGTGCCCCTGCTATAGTCGAAATCAATACATGGGTTATGGCACGCGATTTACTCAACGGCTCGATTTTACAACGAACACGAGTGAATGTTGTCATAAATAATATCTGTACGTAAATCTAAGAAAATGTCATTTACATCGGATTAATTATATTCATTTAAAATTTTCTCGCTGTGAATGGGCACGCGTTCGTGCCAATTCCGAATAAACTTTAAACTTTATTCATGCGGTGAACACAAACATTAAAAATTGTTTTTGTCCTAATATGAAAATAAAATTTACATATAGTTCTCTCTCTAATAATATTTATTAATATTATTATTTTTTATGTTTTATAACAAGTAAAAAATAATTTATAGGTTAGAAAAATAAAAATTAAATTGGTGTGAACATACATACACACATTTATACAAAGTTATTTACATACACATACACACGCACATATATATATATATATATATATATATATATATATACATATATTATATATGTATATATATATATATATATATATATATATATATATATATATATATATATATATATATATATATATATATATATATATATATATATATATATATATATATATATATATATATATATATATATATATATATATATATATATATATATATATATATATATATATATATATATATATATATATATATATATATATATATATATATATATATATATATATATATATATATATATATATATATATATATATATATATATATTTGTGTGTGTGTCTGTATTAAAAATAAGGTAATATAAAATTCGATTTCACAAACTTTTTAAGAAAATGCTATAAGTATTAAAATATACTTTATAAAAAAGTATAGGATGTATGGATATTGAACACTTGTGAATCATTATACATAAATTATTTTATTTTTGTAAATGTTAGTGTAATTAAAGTCACAGATCAATTAGTCTTCATTTTTTAAACTAGCTTGAAAAATTAAAATGAAAATTGTATTAATAGAATTACAAAATAAAATACCAAACTTATTTTTAAAATGATATTTTTCTTTGTTGTTTTGGAAATGTGGCTGATTCACTTTACACAAATGAATTTTAACCCCAACACCACAATAATTTAAAGTGTTCCATAATCACTTACTGTTGACTTATTATTTATAATTATATAATCCATATAATTATAAATAATAAGTGAACAATAAGTGATTATTGAACACTTTAAATTATTGTGGTGTTGGGGTTAAAATTCATTTGTATAAAATAATATTTTTCAATTTTGGAGAATATGAAATTCCATAAAAAAATACGAAAAATCACAACATTTCATTAAAATTGCATCATGACAATTGCAAATATTAACTGTTTACACAGCAAATTAATTAAATGAGAACTAGAAACCTATTTTAGATATTTGAAATTGACGAAAATGTAAACAACAGGATCGTATTTTCAGGTACATTTTACAATGATGCTTTTAATACTTCCTCTGTCAAGTTATTTTTGAGTAACTGCTATTTTCAAGCAACGTGTACCAAAAATGGTGCAAGTTATAGAGTTTACTAATGACAAAAATATCACTTGGCTTAAACGGAATGTTCAGGGTATACTGAAAACGGTACACGTAGCAAAGAACATATTAGTGTTGATGGTATTATCATAAAAATTAGTATTATTAAAAAAAATAACAATATGTAATTACTAAACATTTATATTTTATAATGCATAATTCACTTATATAGGTGTTTTTTAAGAGTGATAAAACTTTAAATTGAATCCCTATTGAATGTTCTAAAACACCTTTATATATATACTAGGTTAATTTGATAAATATGTTAAAAAAGTAAGAAAAACTAAATTGAAAAATTTAATTAAATTAAATATTTCTTAAATAAAACATTAAATAAATTTACCATACTTTTTAAACGACCCTCGTATATACATACATATAAAGGTTTTTTTTAGGTTAGATAGAACTTTCGATAGAAAATCAATTTAAAGTTCTATCACGCTTAAAAAAACACGCTATATAAAGATCAATTAGTTTTTTTTCTATTTAAAAAAATGGTGCTCCGTTTCAAACATGATCTGAAAATTTGGTTTCCCAACTTTCCCTTAAGTCTTCGGGAAAGTTGGGAAACCAAACAAATGTTTACATTTTCGTTAATTTCAAATATCTAAAATAGGTTTCTAATTCTCATTTAATTAATTTACTGTGTAAACAGTTAATATTTGCAATTGTCATGATGCAATTTTAATGAAATGTTGTGATTTTTCGTATTTTTTTATGGAATTTCATATTCTCTAAAATTGAAAAATATTATTTTATACAAATGAATTTTAACCCCAACACCACAATAATTTAAAGTGTTCAATAATCACTTATTGTTCACTTATTATTTATAATTATATGGATTATATAATTATAAATAATAAGTCAACAGTAAGTGATTATGGAACACTTTAAATTATTGTGGTGTTGGGGTTAAAATTCATTTGTGTAAAGTGAATCAGCCACATTTCCAAAACAACAAAGAAAAATATCATTTTAAAAATAAGTATTCATTTTTTGAAACATTAAAATTAACACAAAGCAAAAAAAAAATAGATTTTCAGGCAAACTATTCGGACACATTTTCGGACAAAATAAATTTTAATTATATTGGAATTAGAACTGAATGCACATAAGATCACAAATCTATAATTAACATCGTCTGAACAGAAGCCAATGTAGCTTTCTAAAAGTTTTATTTTTCATAACTAATTTATATTGTTAAACAGAAGCAAATTCAGGGGTTGATGAAAGTATTAAAAAAGGAGCCGAGCTCCCTCTGATTAAAAAAAAACGAGTGTTATAAAAAAAATATTTGCCCATTTTAATATATTTTGTTAAAATTTTATTTTGAAATAATGAGTTTTAATTATAAATATTCTACAAAATGTTATCAAAATATAAATAAGTTAAAACAATATATATAGAATAAATTGTACCAATTTTAAATTTAAAACGTAAAATTTTATAAAAAAAAATTTCTATGTATCTTGAAATACTGATTTATATTGTTTGTTTTGGAACTGTGGCGGATTCACTTTAACGTAAATGAATTTTTAACCCCACAACCACAATTGTTATAAAGTGTTCAGTAATCACTTATTGCTCATTTATTGTTTATAACAATGTCTACTGATGCGCATTTATATGGAGATGCCATCATCGTCAGAGTCTTTTTGTTAAAAAGCTGACACTGTTATAAGCTATAAGTGATTATTGAACATTTTATAACAATTATAGTGGTGGATAAAAATTAATTTGTATTAAACTGATTTATGAGTATACTCGTATATTATCAACTCTTTAAATTATAAAGAAACAAAATTATTACTGGAGTGTTAATCGTGAAATAAATATAGAATGTTTTTTAAGGGTGATAAAACTTTAAATTGAATCCCTATCGAAATTTCTATCTAACCTAAAAAAAAAACATTCTTTCTTTATATATATATATATATATATATATATATATATATATATATATATATATATATATATATATACGAGTATATATATGCACTTATAAAGAGTGTTTTTTAATTTGAATAAAACTTCCGATAGGGATTCAATTTAAAGTTCTATCATACTTTAAAAAAAAAACATCCTATATAAAAGAGAAATTGGCTAAAAATAGTTACAGTAGTAAAAAAATTAAGTATATTTTTTCATATATATAAATAATCTTGATATACCTAGAAATATTTTAACATTTATTAAATTAAATTCGATAAAATCTGATTATTTTTGAATATTCAAAAATATAAGTAAGTTTTTTTTATGTCTCAAAATGTTATCTTAGCGAAATAGTTAATTATTTAATAATAAAAAATTACTAATATTTTTACTAACTTTTATTTAAAAATAAAAAAAAATCTGATATTTTCCTTTTCACGTATATTTCATAAATCAATACTATAAAATCAAAATTGGAAATAAAAACCATTTGATTGAAAGAAACTACATCGTTGCATGATGTTTGTATTATATTTAACTTCAACTGCACTGGATTGTTTATTGACGCGTCGTAATTTTTTGCGTACACACACATTCAATATGATTTCAAGTATACAATAAACAACGGTTCTGCGAAAAGCGCCCTGATTTTGACAGGGCGTTGGGTAGTTAGTCAGAAGGGTGGGCTCGGCGATCAGCGCACGGTATGAACGTATGTTAAGCATATCATCCCTTTTTCAAAAGGGTGCAAATTTGCCGCGAGCACCGTTTCAATTAGCGGCCGTTTTTTTGTTTATTCCAACATTAATTGCGTAACGACCTCATGAAATAAAATCGAAATGGCTCCGAAGACAACTTGATTTTTAATGAGTATTCAAATATATATATATATATATATATATATATATATATATATATATTTATACACACAAGTGTGTGTGTGTATGTACGCGTGCTCGAGTTTATACAGAAGTGTGTATTTGTGTACGTATATAATTTTTATTGGGACATTAATGGGAAACATATTTATACGTATTGTATGTGTGTGAATGAGTGTATGTTCCTATATGTGTGTGTTTATGTGAACAATACAATTTTTACGTACCGGATTTTATAACAGATGTAACAAATTGAGTTGACAAAACGTTAATAAGTTAATACAGCTTACACATACCTGAAACAAAGAAAACATGGTCGTTAATCATTTATTCATTTTGTTTTATAATCATTGTTTGCACGAATTTGTATATATATATATATATATATATATATATATATGTGTGTGTGTGTGTGTGTGTGTGTGTGTGTGTGTATGTGTGTGTACAGCTGGTATTGTAATCAGTACAGTTTTTTAGTAGGCGTGGTATATGGGCAATTTGCAAAAGAGTCAATTTTTTAACTTGATTTCTGTCATAATGTCATTCTATTGATTTATTATAATAAATTTGAAACTCGCAAAATGTTCATTAAGCTTTAAATATATATATATATATATATATATATATATATATATATATATATATATATACACAAATATACAATGCATAAAATCTTTAAATTATATCTACATACTCGTATAATTAAGTCATTAGTGAAAGTAAATAAAATATGTATTAGTAAAATCAATTATAATTTGGCATGCAAAACAAAAGTTTAATACATACACACACACATACACACACACACATATATGTATATATATATATATATATATATATATAACTACACCCGTCCCTCAATTTACGGGGGACTTTTTTTACGCGGTAAATTATATCTCTATTTACGTGGGACCTTTTTTTACGCGGTATTGATTTACACAGCACTTTTAATTGAGGGACGGGTGTATATACACCCGTCCATCAATTTACGCGGAGTATCCGTTCCACGTGAATTTGTTTTACGCGAATGAAAATCGCGTAAATTGAGTCTGTCAGTACAATAGAAAAAATATTGGAAATAAAAGCTAGTAAAGTTGTAGAAACACATATTTATTTCATATAACTTAACAAAATAATAATGACGTTTTAGAAAACAAGAGTAGATAAACTTATTCGGTGTCACTATCGCTACTGTAATTCAAAACAATCAACCTTTTACATTTAAATATCGTGCTTTTATACGTTCAAGTAAGAATTTATGTCACTCTGGTATATAATAAATTCCATGAAAAATTATATAAAATGAAATCTTCCTGGCCGCGTATAAAAAGTGCCGCGTAAATCAATACCGCGTAAAAAAAGTCCCGCGTAAATAGAAGTATAATTTTCCGCGTAAAAAAAACTCGCGTAAATAAAGTCCCGCATAAATTGCGGGATGGGTGTATATATATATATATATATACATAGAATTATCAAAATGTGACACCTAGATTTTTTTTTAATTAAACAAAAGAAACTATACACATGTTTCTTTTTAATAAAACACAAATTTAGACATCACATTTGATTGACCCGATATATATATATATATATATATGTGTGTGTGTGTGTGTGTGTGTGTGTATGTGTGTGTGTGTGTGTGTGTGAAGGAATTAAAGAAAATAGAGAATATTTATCGCATCTAAAATTTGCGGATGACATATAAGTGAAAAACCAAAAGAGTCAGAAACACTATTCGAAACCCTCTTAGAGAAAAACCGAAAAGTAGTATTAAAAATAAATATGTGAGAAATCAAGATCATGTTCAAGAATTTCGCTGGAAAAAGGAAAATACATTTAACTCTTCGCACTTCGAAAGCCAGCTGTACTACCTACGCACTTGAAGGTTTTCTACTCCTACGACCAGAGTTACTGCCCACAGTTTATCTTAAAGTTTTGATAAGCAATAGTCCATCAATGTCATCGGCTGTCTATACTGTTATACGTTTATTGTACTATTATCCTAATTCTGAGTATATGAACTTCTGATCTGCAATGTTTTTCGAAATATTATAGCGCGTGCACTACTTTGTAGAAGATATAAATTACTAATCCAGTTTCTGTTTTTTTGGTGTTATTTTACCTAAAATAATTTTGTTACCGCAAGTAAAATTTTGAAAAGTAAAATGGAAAGTTTGACAGTGCAGAATCTAGTAGTCATGATGAGTTTTATTTAGATTACACAAATTAATTTTAACCCCAATAATTTAAGTGTTCAATAATCACTTATTGTTCACTTATTATTTATAATTATATAATCTATAATTATATCGGTTGATGCATTTCGATGACGACTCCATCATCGTCAGAGCCTTTCTGAGAGAAAACTCTTTAAATTATTACTGAACACTTTAAATTATTGTGGTGTTGGGGTTAAAATTCATTTGTGTAAAGTGAATCAGCCACAGTTCCAAAACAATAAATTTCATTTAGATTTTCCGAATGAAAATAAGGAAAATGTAACAATTTCTTTAAACTCAAATAAGAAAAGAAAACATGCAAACTTAAATAGTGTAGAATCTAATAGTGTATAATTTAGATTTTCCAAATAAAAATACTGAAAATTTATCAATTTCCTTAGACTATGAAAATAGTGCTGATGAAGATAGTGTTGTACATTTAACAAGACGCAAACGATTGCCTATAATATATTCAAGCTTTGAGCAAAATAATGAAAAATCTGTAAGTGACAAAGATGAAATCAAGACTCTATTTTTAAATTGGCAAGACTTGACGAAAAATGATGATATACTATCCAAGTTCGATTTTTCTATCGACAGTAAAAGTATTGGTTCAAAAATTCAACACCGTAATGAATTAGAATTAATAGATATTTTTCAATTATTCTTTACCGATGAACTAATCGCTAATATAATACAACAAACCATTTTTTTTAAAAAAAATATTGGCTATTCCGTAATTTAGAAATATAAGAAAAATCATCTTGTAGTTGACAACCAGAGTATAGCCAAATTGTTTGAAGTGCAAAGGGTTAAAAAACCATTGTTTAGAGCAAGTAAACGAAATAAAATACCTAGAAAAAACTATAAGACATAATGATGACTTATGGCCAGAGATCAGATCGAGAATTAGAACTACATTGGCAACATTTGGAAGATTGAATAATATTATTAAGAGTAATATACTAACTATCTTAAAAATATATATAACCAATGTGTGCTACCGGTCTGCACGTATGGATCAGAAACCTGGACGTTCAATACAAAAATGAAACAACACTATTCCATGTTTTGTTGCGTTATTTTTTTTAAATTTAAATTTTAAATCAGATTAATTAATAATTCGTCTTACTCTATTGTTATCATATCAACATAAAAAATTATAATAATTTTTGATTTTTTATTTATATTAAAAAAAATTTTACAAATTATTATTTTATTTTTTTGTGTAAAAATGTATTAAGTTTAAAAATATTTTTTGATATGAAAAACTGCATAAAAGTGAAATTATATATATATATTATATATTTATAATATATATTTATGATATGAAAATATCTCCTTCCGCTTTTTTTTTTTTTGTACTGCATAAAAGTGAAATTATATATATATATATATATATATATATATATATATATATATATATATATATATATATATATATATATACATATTATATATATATACATTTGTAAGTTCCATTACACTATTTAATTATTTGTTATAGAACATACTTGTATCATGATTTTTAATATAATAACTATGAAATTTAATTAAAGTCCCGACATTTGATCTCTAGATGTAATTTTATATAGGTATTAAATAAATTCGATAATAGCAAACCTGAATAGGTATTTTCTTCATAAATAATT
>CP092088.1:7072506-7102506 GCA_029203775.1 Neoneuromus ignobilis
AACCAATCTAAATTTTAAAGGTACAAAAACCCGAATTTTAAAGACATATTTTCTTCAGGATATGGTAGCGTTTTCTATTCCATTAAGTTTACATATTTATGGGCATCCATTTTGTTTTCGATATAAAGTGGCTTTACTCTGTACCGAGAGAAACATATCCAAACCATCAAACTTCGACCACCGTACTTTTTAGTCTTTTTTTGTGTAACGTGATGAAAGTTATCGACCTATTGATCGTTTTGTATAAAAGTTTTTCCATTAGACCCAAACAAATTTATCTTACACTCGTCACTCCAAAGCACATTTCTCCACTTTTTTGGATTTGTATTCGATATGCGAGTTTTAGCAAAATCTAATCAGTCGTTAATATTTTTTTTACTTAATAGTTTAGTTTCTACAAGTTTTCTACGCATTGTTGGAATACTTACTGAAGTGTTCATCTCAAACTCGATGTCTTTCGCAGGCTTAAAATGGTCTTTTTTGAAATTAATACCATGCAACAATCAGTATTTTTATTAGTTTTGCAATTAAATTTCTGGTTTAACTTTTAAATTTAGTATAATGTGAATTATACATAACAAAATTCTAAGCAATTCAGTAATTTTTTAACATGTTTTTTCTTGATTTTTTTGGTGTTAATATTGAAATTCTCATGCTATTAGAACAATATTTTCCACTGCCCATTTTTTTCTAAAAAAAAGTGTTATTTTTGTTTCAATTCTTTAAATTAAAATTTATTTTACAAAACTTACTTACTTTTTTGTTATTTTACCTTTACTAACCTTTAATTATTAAATAAAACAAGGAACAAAATGTTTGTGATTATTATGACTTCACAACTTGTTAACTACTTTGAGATTATCCATATTTTTCTTTTATTATGACAGTTCTTTTACAATCTTACAGTGTGAAAATTATTACAAACCTAGCGCCAAAAACAAGCACTAAGTATCACATTAGTGTTGCCAATATAGATGCAAAAAAATTAGTTAAAATAAAAACTTTTAATTTGTTCTTATTATTCTTAGTGTAAATGTATAAATATATATATATATATATATATATATATATATATATACATATGTATGTATGTATGTACGTATGTATGTATGTATGTATAAATATAGTGACGTATAGATTACGTACGAATATACGGAAGAGCGTTTATGTTTAAAGGGGTTAGTGCAGAGACGTTATATATGCGAATGGTCCTGGGTATAGCCTCTCCGTAGACATGCCTAGCAAGCTTTCTATATTGGCATGGTATAATCGCATAATGCGATTTGTATGACATGCTCTTATTGCTCCCTCACGTCACTATGTCCCTTCAAATATCCTCTCACTTGTGTGTTGGCATCTATATCGTTCGATATATAACTGGATGAAATCATAAAGGTCGTTTATACATATACTCACATATGAATCTATACAATCCTATTCATATATGTATATACATATATAGGCAGAGATAGTCTTAAGCACATGTGTGTATGTGTATGTATATATATATATATATATATATATATATATATATATATATATATATATATATATATATGATGGCTAAAATGAGACTAAAGAATTTAGACATACATTTATTTACTTATTATCATTTACTGTTGTTTACTAGTTTTCAGTCTCATTTGGGTCATCTATATATGTATGTATATGGTTATCCAAATAGATGCCTAGATTTGTGTTTTATTAAAATGAAACATGTGGGGTGGTGTATATGGAAACATGTGTATAGTTTCTTTTGTCTATTTTTAATAAAACACAAATGTAGGCGTCACATTTGGATGACACTATATAATCTCAATCATTTCTTCCCTTATGTTTATTAACATTATTAACCTCTTTATATTCATTTATATATACATTCATTTTTTATATTTATATATACATTCATTTTTTACTAAACTGGATAAAGACTTCTTCCAAAATATTCCATTTCAACCGATCCAGTGCTTTTCTCTTTCAATCCATTTTGACGAATTTTCTTCTCCCTGTGTCCTACCCATCCATGGATCTTTTTTCGAACTTTTTTATAAATCTAAATTTCTAATTATTAATTTATTTCATCCATCGATGATTTTTTTTTATTATACCATAGACCTATTCCGAACTTTTTATTTTTGCTACAACATCAGCAACTTCTATTTACTTTCTAATCCACTCAGTTCTCTTTTATTTTTCTATATTATTCGTAAAATATATCTTTCTTCTTTTTTGTGTTGTTAAAATCTATATTTTAGAAGTGAGAGAACAGATAGGATATATTGATAAAAAAAAATTCTTTTTCTATATACAGAAATATTTAACTTTATAATGTGTGAACTTCTTCCGAACTAATATCATACAATTTTTATTCTCTTGTTCACTTCAACCACAAATGTCTTTTTAGTATTAATATGCTGTCCAAGATATATACAGTTTTTAATTTTTGCGTTTATTTCTTTTAGTTCGATTCATTTTGATCGGAAAATCCATTGAATATTATTTTTGTCTTGATAAGTTAACTAAATGATAAATTTGTTGACTTGATTTATTTAATTCTTCTGTTCTTTTTTTGGGTTCATCTGAATTTGTTGAGAAAAAAATAATTTTGTTACAAAATCTTAAGTGACTGTGGATTTCTCCATTTACTTTTATTCTTTCAGTTTATCAGTTTACTTTCTTAAATGCTTCCTTAACTCTTTTCTCGCAATTTATCACTCTTATCATAATTTTAAACTTCCATGCTTCTTTGTGTATATATAGAGTTGGCAAATAAGTAATAACGGTTTTTTACTAAAACAAGTCTTAAGGTATCATGGAATGTATCTAACCTTATTCCAAATTATGAATTTGTTATCAAATTTAATAGATGACCAAGCTTGATGTAAAAAGAAGTTTTTCGTGATTTAATAAAAAAATGTTTGTTTTGTGTCAAGTTGAACATGAAAAATCAATACGAACATTATTGTAAGATTTTGGTTTATTTTCATAAAGAAAAAAATACAACGTAAGCTCATAAAAAATATGTGCTGTATATAACGGTAATGTCTTAAAAGAACAGCAGTGTCAAAATTGGTTTGCTTAATTTCATTCTGGTGATTTTTTATTAAAAGTGAATATCGCTCTGGTTGTTCAATTGAAATTGATGACAACAAAATCGAAGCATTAATTGAAGAAAATCGTTGTAGTACGACTTAAGAGATTGCAAATAAACTTAACTTATTATATACTAATGTTGAAAATCACTTTAAACAACTCGATTATGTTATTAAGTTTAATGTTTGGGTACCACATAGACCTAAAAAAAATCATGTCATCAAACGCAAAAATATCTGCGATTCCCTCAGGAAATATAATAAAAATAATCCATTTTTAATCGACTGATAACAGGAGATAAAAAATGAATTATTTACTATAACGTTCAGTGAAAAAGACCATAATTGCAGTCTGGTGAACTAGCCCGAAGCATAAAAAATGTAGATTCAAACAAAATTTTGTTATCAGTTTAGTGGGACTACAAAATAATTGTGTATTTTGAACTGCTTTAAAGGAACCAAATTATTAATTCGAATGTTTACTGATGACAGTTACAAAATTAAATGATACATTACAACTGAAATGTCCAGAATTGGCGAATCAAAAGATGTTGTGTTCCACCATCACAATGCGAGATAATATACAACTTTGGTCACTTGCCAAAAATTATTAGAGCTTGGTTTAAATGCGATTCCAGATCTACCATATTGACCTGACATTGCAATATCAGATTACTGTTTGTTCTGTTTCTTGCAAAACTTAGAAGATAAAAGTTTCAATTCGGATTAGGAAATCAAATCATATTTGAATCAGTTTTCGTCCAGAAAGATCAAAAGTTTTTTGAGCACCATATTATGAAAATGCAAAAAAAATGACAAAAGATAGTGGAACAAAATGGTTAATACATTATTAACTAAAATTATTTTATTCCATGAAAAAAAGTCTTTCATTTACTTAAAAAACAGCAATTACTTATTTCACAACCCTATATATATATATATATATATATATATATATTAGCCGCTATCTATTTACTGCTGGATGAAAACCCTTCCAACATTTTCACTTCGATCGATTCAACGATTTTTCTTTCAGTTCATTACGACGAATTTTCTTATTTTATATATATATGTGTGTATATATATATATATATATATATATATATATAAACTTTTGCCAGTTTATTGGTGGGCGAAAGCCTCATTAAAGATTGTTATCATTCATTGGTACTTAATCATACCTACCCTACTTTATGACCATGGGATTTAGTAACTGATTTTTATTGAAAATTTATTAACTTAGACAAGTTGTTTTCACCTCGACTAAGAGTCCTACTTGCCTTATTTCTGGAATTGCGGATAAATTGCACTATTTTGTATGATGGCAATTATACAAGCTTTTACGCCACATACACACACACACACACACAATATATGTTGTAAAGGAAAAAAAGGAAACAGAAAGTTAAAAATTTACAAATCTATTGTTTTAAAAGCATTTTAAATAAATAAATCAATTAGCAATGATCTCTTTTATGCATTAAATCATTCCTCACCTCTCAACTGAAATGTAAAAAAAAAATAAACAAAACCATCAGTTTAAATGGAGATAAATTTTTACGACAAAACGAAACAATAGTCAATTGTAAAGATTTATCATCAGTTCAACAGCATAGTTCAATAATAATCAGAATAATGAGATAAATAACTATCAGAAAATAAAAAAATAACTTGCTTATAAAAAAACTTGTTAAATAAGATTTAAATATTGTAGATATTATCTGATAACATATTTAACGAAATTAGTTGTAATAAAAGAAAAAATGAAAAATATGAGGGTCGTTTGATAAATATGGTAAAAAAGTAAGAAAAACTAAATTAAATTAATTAATTAATCAAATTAAACAAATTAAACGATCCTCGTATATGAAAAAAAATAAATATAAAATATTTTCAACAAAAATTTTATATAATACTATGTTTCATTATTTATTGAAATATTTATTAAGTTAATTAATCTTAATTTTGATTAAATGTTATATACATATTTTTTTATTAAAATTAAACTATTAAAATTTAAATATGTATAGGTTGTTTTTTAAGCTTGATAGAACTTCAAATTGAATCCCTATCGAAAGTTTTATCTAACCTAAAAATCAGCTTTTATATATTAGGTGTACCCATAAGTAATGTCGTATTTCAGTGTCAAAACTGCACTTGAAGAATATTTTACTTCAAAATCATCCTCATTTTACAAAAAAGAAATTTTGTAAAACTACATTACTTATGGGTACACCTAATATACATGTGTGTATGTATGTATATATAAAGGTGTTTTTTTAAGTTAGATAGAACTTTCGATAGAGATTTAATTTAAAGTTCCATCATGCTTAAAAAAACATTTTATATATATATATATATATATATATATATATATATATATATATGTATATATGTATGTAATTTTTACACGTGTAAGTGTACATTTAGTATGAGCTTGTGAGCTATTTGAATCTGAAACAGAATGTAGAGACTGTAAAATGTAGCAAGCAGCAATTGCGAGTGACAGATGGACATGAGGAGTGTGTATGCTCGTTCACCCTTCACTCACCCACTACTGTTTTCGAACACGCCAAATGGACGGAAAACATATTACACCCGCCGCCCTCAACCGTCATCAGCTCTGTTGCTCAGGCAAGTTAACCCAAACTGGTCGACACCGCAACCCATTAGTACAAATGAAAAGCATGACGCTTTCATCGTGCAGATTGCATTCCTTAGTAAGTATGGCGTCGTTAGTCGATTGCAACGTCCGTTGCATTCTATTTTATATACATGAACACACATACAAAGATACATACAGACAAAAGACAGATGAATACACACAGACATACATACAGACAGACAGAGACGTACGAATTTATTAATCAAATTTCAAACAAGATGACATTGAGTTCTAGCTATTTACATACGAACTCTAATGGTTTCTTTCATTGTACAAAGTGTTTCAATATAACTTAAATATAAATACTTTCATATCGAGTAAAATTATATTCATTTTTTTATACTATCAGAGCAGATGAATACATATTTTTTGAAGAAAAACAGATGTAATTATGTTTTGATGTCAAATTAATCAATCCCATTTAGTAGAAAACAGTATTTCTTTTGTTACGTATGAGTATAAAGCGTAAAAAAATTAAAAAAAAATCATACGCATTGAATTTTAATAACTATAAAGCAGTGGTTCTTAACCTGTGGTGCGAAAAACCATTTCTAGGGGTGTGAGACAAGTTTCTAAATTTTCAAATCAAGTGATGACTTTCGCGTGGCTCTTTCAAAAAAGGAGCCTCGTTCCAAAAATATTATTATGAATAAACAACAACGTAGTTATTAATATTTGAGATAGTGTTTTGTATGTATATGTTTATTTTTCAATAAAAAAATTATTTTGCAATAGTTGTAATTTCCTAAATAAAGAAATAGAAACATATTTTTCAAGGGGGTGCGAGAACTTATTTTTAAATTCAACTTATTTTTAAATTCTTTATAGTGCAATCACTAAAAAGATTAAGAACCATTGCTATAAAAGAATATTTAAATATAATAAATAATTTTCATACAGATGAACTAAAACTTCACTACAACAAGATATTGAATGAGTGTTCAATAACTTTTTATTGTTTACTTTCTTTATAAGCTGATTCGCATTTCAACAACAATGTATTTATCAGAGCGTTTTATTATGAAATTTACGTATCAGCTTATAATTTTTTTAAAAAAAACATAGGTACTACTGAACACTTGTTTAATATTTTGTTGTAATGAGGTATTAGTTCACTTATGTGAAAGTGAATTTTATAGAATTTCAAAAGAAATAATAAAATAAAATAATGTTATTCTATGTAACTGATGTTATGTCGAGTCCATTTTGATTTAAATAGTAATGCTAATAAACAACAGACCAAATAGAATATTCAACAAAGATTAATATGCACTTCATAGCTCTAATTATTATAAAGTGGACATTACCATTTGGGCAGCAATGTCAATTAAAATATTATTAGACTTTATTTTCTTGAGTATGATAAAGATCGTGAACTAATAATAAATTCAGCTCGATATTTAAAAATGATTTTTTAAATTTGTATTTTTTTTTTACTATTTCTAATTTTTTATTTGTATTATTCAATATTTTATCATTAGTGTTTATGATGTGATAATATGAAAATTATTTTAAAATAATTCTATCATATTTAGTAAATTTCCTCTAATAAAACAATTAAAGAGTGGTTCTTAAACAGTGATAAAAAGTTAAATTGAAATAAAAAATACTAATTGACCAGATGATAATTATTTCGCATTAAACGAAAAATAATTTTATAGCAGTAATATTTTAAAAATGATTTCGGACATAAGTGCACCACGAGTACCTTTGACATTTCAAATTTTGTCAGTGCAATTTTGGGTAACTTTTTCAAGCAATTGGAGTCTTATGACCGCAATAACGTGAGTTATGTTGGCCGTTGCTGGTTTATCAGCATAAACCAAAAACTTTACATTAATCTAGAGGGTCAAATCACACGATCGTAGAAGAAGCCAATTTACAGGTCTATTTTTTGAGATAACGTCATCGCCGAATTTTTGTTTCAATAATTTGATTATTTCGGTCGAAGTATGGTACGTGGCACAATCTTGCTGAAACCACATCTTTTCCAGACGGTATGTAAATTTTGAAATAAATAATCATTGATGATCGTTCTGTAACGTACTCCATTGACGGTAATGCACTATCTAGCTTCGTTTCGAAAGAAATAAGGTTCGATAATGCCATCAGCATGCAATTCGCACCATATGGTGAATTTTTCTGGATGTAACGGATTTTTGTGAATCACTTCAAGACTGCTTTCACTCCAAATGTATCAATTTTGCTTATTAATGCACCTGTTAAGCCAAAAATGAGGCTCATCATTGAACAAAATTTTGTGCTCTATAGATTTGGTGGACAGAATACCCATTTTTGAAATGAATTACCACAATTTGGAAACGTTGATTAAAAGTAAAATGATTCATAATGGTTTGCCAAAGTATACTAAATTAAAATATTATTTATATTGCGAAAACTGACAACTTATTTGACAGCTATCCCTATTGAAAGTTCTATCAAATCTAAAAAAAAACATTCTTTATATGTATTATTTGTTTTAAAACTGTGAAGAATTCACTTTTACACAAACTAACACCTCAACATCATAAGTTATTTTTTTTTAAATAATTATTTATTGTTAATTTATACACTGATAAACAATTCGACAAAAATATTATTATCATGAGAACGCTATTTTATAAAAAATTAACAGCAGTAAATAAAAGATATTTTATCATAGCGCTCTGATGATGGTGGCATTGCCATCAAAATGCGCAATAGTATATAAATAAAAAAGTAAACAGTAAATAATTTACACAAATGAATTTTAACCCCAACACCACAATAGTTTAAAGTGTTCAATAATCACTTATTTTTCTATTATTATTTATAATTATATAGTCTATAATTATATTGGTTAATGCATTTCAATGGCGGCGCCATCATCGTTAGAGCATTTCCATTAAAATCAGCCACAGTGAATCAGCGAATTCAGTGAATCAGCCACAGTTCCAAAACAACAAATGATAAATAATTATTGGACACTTTTTTAATATTTTATAATATTGGAGTAATAATTCATTTTAGTGAAAATACTGTTTTTATTCTTCAGTGAAAAAAATGGTGTTAGAAGAAAACAATCTTTATGATAAAACGACGCTCATATCTTAGAATGTTTTAAAAAAATTTGACAAATACAAATACGATATTTAGGGTGTTTTTAAGCGTGATAGAACTTAAAATTGAATCACTATATAAAGTTTTATCCAACCTAAAAACACATCTTATATATGTGTGTGTGTGTGTATGTGTGTATATATGTATGTATGTGTGTGTGTATGTGTGTATGTGTGTATATATGTATGTATGTGTGTGTGTATGTGTGTATATATGCATGTATGCATGTATGTATATATATATATATATATATATATATATATATATATATATATATATATAAACTGTTTTTTAGTTTAGATAGAACTTTTGAAAGGGATTCAATTCCAAGTTCTATCATGTTTTAAAAAACATTCCATATAAATTGTCTAGTCCAGAGAAAGTTTTAAGAAATCGAAATTTGTTTCAAATACATAACAAAATCTTTTCCGTACAATAATAATTTTTTGATCTCTCTCCATATATAATTCTCTAATTGTTAATCATATGACATTCACTTAAACATTTACAGGAATTATAGAAAATGTCACAGTTAGTGGACAATGGCGATGCAGAGTTGTGCATTTGATGTGGGTGTATGGTACAGATGGATGCGAAACTGTTGACAGTTCCGTATCAAACAAAAACACGCGGCAACTTTTTCCATTTAACCGCGGGTTGTTCCATTCACTTACACATACGGTCATTTATCTTCGTCTCATATTTATAATGAAATCGTTGCCCGTATCTCTGATGACGTACACATACATTTATATATTTTTGTACATATTCAAAATACAAACATGCGCGACAATTCAAACATAGATCATACACACACACATTGATATATATATATATATATATATATATATATATATATAAAACATAAATACACATATACGATAACATATCATTACTACATAACAGCACACATATGTCCAACTCATATTTCACTCTTTATTCCTCTTTTTATTGTTTGATTAAATTGTCCAACGGCGAGTCTCGACAAGCGTAGAAGGACAAAATAGTCTTATTCTCAAAGGTTGTCATATATCTGACTGTTTATTTTTTTTTTTTACAAAAAATCTAGATAGAAATTAAATAACTGTTTTTATACTAATAAAATTATATTTTTATTTATATACTTTTAATATAAAAAAAAACATATTGTACCTATTTTAGAATTTTTTTTCAATTTTTGTTTCAATTATTTAGTTTAAAAATATATAATTTATTTATTTTCGAATATTATCAAGAAAATTTTAAGAAAATAAATAGAGAAAAATAAATAGACTTTTTAAAAAAATGTTTTGATGATGATGTGAACTGTTGTTATAAACAACAAGGTGATTACTGAACATTTTCTAATACCTTGTAGTGTTGGGGTTGATAATCATTCATATGAAAATAAAAAATAATAAACAGAGATGTTTTTTGAAGATTTTAAAAACAATTTATATATTTTTGTTATAGACAAGTCACTGTTTGTTCTAAAGCCATTGATATTATTTTTAATTTATTTTAATCATAATATGAACCGTTATATTAAAAAGTTGAATAACTCCATTTATTATTATATTAATATATTTAAAGGTTTGCATTTGAAAGAATTAAAAAATATTGACAAACGTTATTAAATTCGGGTTATGTTTTTAAAACTATAAACTTGTTGAATTTTATAACATAAAAATAATTAATAAATTGTTAGGGAAAATAACCGATTTTTTTAGCTACAAATGTAGTTATTCCACTGTCATTAATAACAAATTGAGCAATTTGTTTATTTTAGCGGAATAAGTCCATTTATTCATACATTGAGATAAAGGCTTGCGTTTGAATTAAACGAGAAATCGACTTTGAGATATTTTTAGTTATATTATATAAACATTTGTAAATAAACAATAATTGTTTATTTATAAATTTTTCAAACAATTTTCCAAAAAAATTTTCGAAACAAATTTGAAAATTTTTTATATTAATAATTTTTAAATATCTCAATGTATGAATAAATGCACTTATTCCACTTTCAAATATAATATTCTGCGATAAAACTATAGAGAAAATTTCATATGATTAATTTATGGGTATATAGTACACCATTGACTGTGTTATTATAAATATAAAAAGAGGACATTTATGTTTACCTAAAACTGTCATTAACTCATTTTTTTCCAAAAATGCATTCATTCCATTTTTAAGTATAACGCCTTATATATTAAAAAAATGAGTGGAATAATTAAGTTTTAAAAAATGATAAAAACATAAAAATATTAAAATTTCAATAAAAATGTAAGTAATAAAATTAATATTTATTAATTGACATATTATTTCTTACTTTTATTCACGAAAAATTCTTAAGAATAATTTAATTATACAAGTATAGGGCCATCCAAGTGTAATGTCTCATTTGTTACTTTTAATCAAACACAAATCTAGGTGTCATATTTAGATGATCCTACATATATATATATATATATACATATATATATATATATATATATATATATATATATATATATATATATATATATATATATATGCGCATATTATATATATACATATATATATATATATATATATATATATATATATATATATGTTTGCGCAATTGTGGTTTGATTTTAAATTATTTTAATCAAATAAAAGATATTTAAATCTATTTTTATATGACTTCTATCAATACGATATTTGTTCAATAAATATAAAACATACACATACACACACATATATACACATACATATCTTTTTCTGGTTAGGAAAAACACAGAAAGATATAAAGAGAAAGGAATGAATGAAAAAAAGTGTTATGGATGTTATGGAAAAATTGAAAAGTTTAAAATGCAAATTAGCTGGCCATAACCATTGATGGGTGACGAATATTATTGATTCCAAACCTGGATCTATAAGAAATGTTCTATAATTATTTTTCAAAGTATACTGAATCCAAATGTCACTTATAACATGCCAAATAAGAACTGACTTAACAACTATCTTTACTGAAAGTTCTATTAAACCTAAAAAATATTCTTTATTGATAAAATCTCAATAAATGATATATAATAATATATAAAACCGTTGTATGTTATTTTATTTATATTTTCTCAAAAAAGAAACAACGTTCATTTTTCTTTCGTCTACACATACACACACACACACACACACACACACACACACACACACATATATATATATATATATATATGTGTGTGTGTGTGTGTGTCTCTGTGTGTGTGTGTTTGTGAGTGTGTGTGGGAGTATGTGTGGGTAGATGTGTGCGTGTGTGTATTTACCAATTAGAATAAAGATTTAAATTTTATTTCTTATCACTAGTCATATAAATTAAAATGAAAAATACAATAACAATAAATAAAGAATAATGTTCACGCTGGTAGAAAAAAATTAGTTAAATTTTTAAATACGTTTCAGCATACGAAACTAAAATAAAAAAAATAAACAAATATTTCTTCATTTTTAATTTAATTGCTATTTATATCCCATTTGATGAAATCGGAGGCACGCGAGTAAGCTTCATATATGAATATAAATAAAAAGTTATTTTTAAAATACTTTTTTATTTTACGTCACAATCGCAACACAGTTCTTATATTTCATTTTTGCGTCATTAATAATGTGCTTTTATACAAACACAGACAAAAAATTATATATATATATATATATATATATATATATATACTCATACATACACATTTATAGAAATACGTAAATGGCGAATATTCTGATTAAAAAAAATTATAAAATTCAAAATCATATGAAACATCTCAAGGTTACAAGAAAATATGAATTAAAATAAGGTTAAAAGGTAATTTAACACACAAATGGTATTTTTTACATATTTATTGTTATTTTATAATCAGCATTTGAATATTTTTTCATTCATATATTATTTTTGTATTATTTAAAAAATTGTTGCTGTTTTATATACGTATTTTATTCAATAAAAAATCATGTATTAACTGATAATAACAAATAAAAACAATATCATTTTTAATAAATTATAGCAGGATTTGAGAAACTGATTAGATGGATAGTTTTATTTAAGAACTTCCAATACGTTTTTTTTTATTTATTTCTAAATTTTAAATGGAAAACAATATAATATTGGTCTTTCTACTAAGCGCTTCAGAAGTTTAAAAGTAAATAAAACAAAAAGTATTTAATTAATTAGTAATTTTTTTGTTTTTAAGCATATTCTATGGAATGATGGAATACAATTTCACTCATATGACCAATACGATTTTACTTGACATAATGTATTCGTTTAGTCCAATTTTTAGTCAGTCTTTCACATAACTGTGGTCCTTTTCATGAATTACACGTTCAATATTTATTTTTAATGCTTCTGTTATTTGTGATTTATTAGCATAAATCAATGATTTCACATAACCCCATAGAAAATAATCAAATGGGGTTAGATTAAATGATCTTGGTGGCCAATTGATAAGTAAATTTCGAAAAATAATAAATTCGTTAAACTTTTATTTCAATAAGTGTATTTAAGTTTTTAAGATGTTTCATGATAATTTGCCAAACTATATTTAGTTTAAATGTCAAAATTAGGTTAAAAAATCAAACATGGCTGCCACCAGCTGTAAAACTCCAACATTCTTATTGGAAAATCATGACTCTACTATGTAATATCATTTAACGAGATTTTAGGATCGTCCTTCTTTGAAAAAAAAATAGATTTGAGAACTTAAAAGTAATTACTTTTGTGAAAAAACTGAAAATTTTCCTATTTTTTAAATTGTTTAATTACTTGAATTGAATAAAAAAATGGACAAATTCCCACTAGTGAATGATATTAAATAAAAATAACTTTTTGGATTTCTAGTAAACAATTGGAATTATAATAACGAATTTACTGTCTTAGATAGGAAAATAATATAGTATGGTATTATTATTATTAATTATAAAAAAAAATGTTACATAAATCATTAGATTTACCGGAGAGTTCTGTCCGATAATTTCATCTCGAGTTTCAAAGATGTGCCATTTTACAGGAATGAAATTCACAAATTACCATCACACTGAGAAGAGGTCATTAGTAATAAAGGAAAAATTATATTGTTCAGTTAATAATAATAAATATATTGAAAATGTATTATTTTTTTAAATTCAAAAACGGAAAGAACTTTCCGGTAGACTAAATATATAAATAGAGAATTATTTTTCTTATCTGGCTTAAATTTTAAATAATTTAATCCGATAATTAGAAATATCTTACCAGTATTTAATTAAAGTACAAAAAAATAATAAACATTTTTTTTATGAAATGTGTGTTAATTACTAGTTTTGAAAACTTTTTATTGTAGAGTAAATTTTAGAAATCTTTGGATTTAATTTTGATGAATTAAGTATAAATAAATACATTTGTTTTAGTTTTTTAAACGAGTAAAAATAATCTTTAATCAAATAATAACACATTTAACATTGATCAACTAAATATAAACTATGTAAAAATATTTATTTAATAAGATTAAAATAGATAAAAATATGTTTAAGGTTTATTAAATATAAATGTCATTTGAAAAATTAAAATTGATTAGAACACCATGACATCGTTAAAAAGAATTACATCGATCCAAATTTTATAAATAACTGAAATTGATATTAAAAATCAAGAATTGTGAACACGATTTTCGATTCGTGCAAATCTATTAATTAAAAACGACAAACTTGTCACGAAAAAGTATATACTTTATAAAATAATACAGATTTTCCATTTAGTTAAAACAGTTTATAATCAATATATGTATTATACGAGTCGCTATTTTTAGATTGATTAATCAAACGAAGAGAAATCATTTCTAGTAGCTGCGGCTTGCTAGTGCGACCTCTTTACTTCTTCACACCGCATTTCCCATTTCTGTGCCTCGCTATATAAGCGTGCATTAAGCGTGCCAGACCAACATCGACGGTTATTGTGGAGGGTGCGTCGCCATTGCCACGACAGAATCGGGACGGTCTTTCAGAAGTGGCGAGCGCGGAACGAACGCCTGACCTCCTTTCATTCCCTTCTTTACACACACACACAAATATATATATATATATATATATATATATATGTATGTATGTATGTATGTACACATTCTATGCGCTTTCCCAAACGGGGAGCAAAACCAGTCAACATAGTCAGCAGGGGGCAATATTTCTTAACCCATATTTTTCGTCTGCTCCGGAGATTGAAATTCCTTTCACAACGCATTATTCTATACGACAAACAATTTCTTGGGTATATTAAGGCTTCGAACGGGGTTGAATCGAAGCGTTCAACATCGTCAACGATATATATATATATATATATATATTTATATATATATATATATATATATATATATATATATGAGTGTGTGTGTGTATGTGTATAAGAAAATTGTAGTATTGGCGGTTTATTTTAATAGTATGGTGTGCACATGGAAAGGATTCGTAACAGTTGACAAATATTTATTTAACAATAAAAATGTGAAATGATTAATGTGTGCAAATGAACGACCTAATAATTTAAATATTTTCAATTGTTCATACAAATCTATTATACATTTCAGTTTTTACACACGGAGATTAAAAATGGATTCTAAAATGCGCAATTCTTTCTTAGTAAATTAAACAAATCGGTCGATGTATTTTATGATACATATTTATGAGCTTTGAAAGCATTATTTATTAAAATTTTCATGTTTCTAAATCACGTTTCGCTTGTTTATTTCAAAAATATATTTTAAATACTTTATTTATATGTATTTTATTAAGAATATATATATATATATATATATATATATATATAAACACATTATTTATTAATATACTCATTATATAGTTTTTTTAAAAAATACATCAGTTTTACTGAAATATAATTATAAAATATATTATTATTTTTAGGTTAATTAAAAAAATGTATCCTTATTAAATGAAAATGTGATTGTATTTTAATTTCATGAAAAATAAGTAATTAAGTAATTTTTTAAAAATATAATTTCAAGTATTAAATATTTGTTTATAATACAATATAAGTTAAATATATATATATATATATATATATATATATATATATATATATACCCACATACACACACACACATGTATACACTTATAATGAAGTATAATTATGCCAGATACTTTTTTAGTATTATTGATATATATATATATATATATATATATATATATATATATATATATTATATAATTTATTTATATTAAAATTAAATAGTTTTATAAAAAATACAACAGTTTTACTGAAATATAATTATAAAATTTATTATTATTTCTTTAAGTAAATTAAAAAAATGCTTTCTAATTAAATAAAACTGTGATTGTACTTTCGTGAAACATTTAAAGAGATATTTTAGTCTAGAACTTACAAAAAATCGATTTTTTTTACAATTTTCACTTTTTTGATGTTTGAAGAATGTGTAATTAGAACTAAATTTTAAAATTTTGAAAATTACCAAAATGACAGATTTTTAAAAGTGACAGCCTCTGCATGGGTTTTATACCTGGCTCAACCATATCGGCTAGCATCATGTAAAACCTCCAAAAATCATTTTTCGAACTGGTGGGACAAATATCTCAAAAATTAATTTCCAGCTTCAATAATTTTTTTTTTAAATTAAAGATTATACTTTTTGCTAAGTGTGAACTTCTAATATATTAGTTTATTCGAATTTATTAATTTTTAATGAATGTAGAACAGTGAAAAAATCATTAAAAAATATGTTTGATTTTGAATTGTAAAAATATGTTTGATTTGAAAAAAAAATATTTTTCAACTTTAGTAGATTCACTGCCTTAGAAGATTTATGAATTTTAAAAATATTTTTTTTTTATTATTTTTGATTAATAATTGAGGAGGTAGACGTTTCTGGTCAACAGAAAATTTTTCAATGGCTACTAGAAAGTGCACCACTAACTCTTTTAATATACTCATATATTACATTATTATGTTACTTTTTTTGTTAAAAGTATAAATAATAAAATACAAAAACACCAGATTAATATCTTGACTATTTTTTATAAAAAAAATCGTAAAAATTACCTTCTTTTTAACGTTCTAGACCGAAACCAACCTTAAAAATTATATTTTCCAAGAATAAATATTTGTTTTAATATATAAGTTATATATATATAAAATTAAACGATCATATAATATTTAGCATTAATGTTAATCACAAAGAAGAAGAGTAATCGATTTCTGGTCGAATATATAGGGCAAGTAAGATTTTTTTAGTCTTACTAAAAGCAATTACTTTAAAGAAATAAACCCTAAAAAAAATTATCACTAATCAGCCAGATTAGTGTGGTAAGTATGACCAAGTATCAATGAATGGTAACATTCATTGAGGCCTAATATAATATATATATATATATATATATATATATATATATATATATATATGTGTGTGTGTGTGTGTGTGTGAATGTATGTTAATTACAGCTTGTTTTATTTTTAAATGTTTAATTATAAATCTGATTAAATAAATCCTTGGTAATTTATAATACTCGATAAGCTTTGCAAATTAATGTATGTGTTATAAATATATATATATATATATATATATATATATATATATATATATATATATATATATATATATATAGGGAAGAAAATATAAGGATTAAGATTATTATGGAATAAAGGTCGAAAAACAAAAGATGATCATAAAAAATTATTTAAAATGGAGAAATGAAATTGTACAGCATAATGAAGGAGAGGGTGAATAAGATTAAGAGCTGAGAGCAAAAGTTTAAAAGTTTTGTTGAAACATTTAAGAAAGGCTAGTAACATTTAATGAAGCTTTTGCTCAGCAATTGATTAATATAGGATCATCCAAATGTGACAACAAGATTTGTCTTTTATTAAAAAGAAACATGTGTATAGTCTTTTTTTTTAATTAAACAGAAATCTAGGTGTCATAATTTATGATCACATATAGGGATTAATATATAAATGTTTATATATATATATATATATATATATATATATATATATATATATATATATATATAAGATAAATAAATAAAACTATCAGAGAAATTTATAAAAAGATTTTTTTAGAGTGTTTATACTTAAATTGAAATTGCCAACGTTTGTTTTCAAAAAATAATATCATTTTAATCTATAAACTAATAAATAGATGAAGATTAGAACATTTACTAAATATTTACGTAAATTAATGGTAATAGTATCAAGAAATAGCTTTTTGTATTTTATTTTGAAATTAAAATTACTAAATAAATAAATTTAAAAAAAATTAAATTAATAACAATATATTTTAATTAATTGCAAATAATAATTTATATATCAAATAAAAAAAATAAATTAACTACAAAATATAGTTTAATAATTTAAAAATTATTTACATAAATATTAAATATATATGTTAAAATATGATACTGAAATCGTAACTATAATTGAAATAAATTTACACTACAGATAAAGGTAATATAGAAAATTATAAAAAAGTATATAAAAACATTAAATTAAATCTTAAAGTCAAATGGTTTCTTTAACAAGAAATGTAAATAATTATCGTTTCTATTTACAGAAATAAATTTAATATATGGAATGAAGAGCACTGAACTAGAAAAAATAATTATTTATTTTTTTAAAGTTTACTAAAAAAAATATTTTCATATAAAAGTACGATTTTTATTCATTTCCATAAAAAAGAGAGTAACAAGAAAATAACTAATAATGAAAAACTGGTAATTAAACACATACTTATGACTATAAGTGGAAATTAGATAATATAATTATTGAAGAGAAAAATTATTTTTTTCTAGTATAGACTCATCCAAATGTGACGCCTAGATTTGTGTTTCATTAAAAAGAAACATGTGTAGTTTCTTGTTTTTTTTTAAAAAAAAATAAAATACAAATCTAGGCGTCGCTTTTTGAGGACTCTATATTTATTTCATTACTCTCGAAAATATATTTTAAATAATATAGAATGAAACAGTCTTCCAAATATCATTGTTCACTTTATTCGCTCTTACTCATTTCGAGAATCATATCAATAGCAGAACGTTATATTGTAAAATATTTTATAATATAACGCTATGATGATGATTTAGGAATTGAGATACGAATCAGTGATTAAGTTGAACAATAAGTGATTATTCAATATTTTATTAAGGCTTATAGTATTGTATTTAGTGATTTAGTTAATTCTATTGATAGAAATTTTTATTAAAAACTGACAAAAATATATCAGATTACTTATAATATATAAATAAAATATTTAAATATTAAGAACGTTCTTTTAATTATTTGATATTATTTTTAAAAAAATGTAAACGAAATAAAAATTAATGAACATAAATGTAAAACAACTAACTGTAAATAATTAAAAAATATGATAAAAATACCAAGTCAATAAGTATATAAGATAAAAAAAAATAATTCTGAAAAATTATATTCAGTCAATTTTCATAATTATTCTTTGACTATACAAATATTGTTATATACATGTACGTGCTTTTTAAATATTAATATACATTTATATTTCTTTTAATCTATTTTTAAATTATCTCTAAATTTGTAATATTTAAAGATGTTTATAATAGGAACGAAAATTAATTAAATATATGTTCGTTGTAAATTATATATTATATTCCGTGAAATTTATTTCTTTAAATAAATTATATATATATATATATATATATATATATATATATATATATATATATATATATAATGAAATATTATATTTATAATTTTCCAAAGTAGATCATTTGTAATTATATATAATATAAATTGGATTCAGGAGTTGGAAAACAAATAAATATAAATTTTAAATAATAATTTACAAAAAAATATTTCACTTAATACATACATACAAACACAGACACAGACACACACACACACACACACACACACATATATATATATATATATATATATATATATATATATATATATATATATATATGATAAAACATT
The DNA here is from genome assembly GCA_029203775.1 of Neoneuromus ignobilis. Taxonomy (NCBI): domain Eukaryota; kingdom Metazoa; phylum Arthropoda; class Insecta; order Megaloptera; family Corydalidae; genus Neoneuromus; species Neoneuromus ignobilis. Next base: position 7,092,302 of record CP092088.1, read on the forward strand.
AAATTTAATTCCTATCGAAAGTTTTATCTAACCTAAAAAAACACTTTTATCATGTATTTACATATACATACACACACATGTATATATAAAAAGATGTTTTTAGGTTAGATAGAACTTTCGATGGCAATTTAATTTAAAACTCTATCACGCTTAAAAAAACATTTATATATTATCAGGTTTTTTTATCCACTATCAGTTGAAGATTTCGTTAATTTTTTTACTTTAGTTAATCTAATAACTTTGTCTTCAGTTCATTTCGATGAATTCTCTTTTATCTCTATCTCATATATCTATGAATTTTGTCTTAGGCTCTCTCTTTCTCTCTCTCTCTCTCTATATATATATATATACATATATATATATATATATATATACAATATACACATATATATATATATATATATATATATATATATATATATAAATATATAAGATCTCAATTAATAATTTTTCTTATCCATCAATGGTCTTTCCTTCTTGCTGTATGATTTACTCATCTGTGTTTCAAATTTTTCACGTTTGCATGTCCTTAACTTTTTTTTCTAATTCACTCGGTTATCTTTCTATTTTTCTATTTTAATTCTAATATGGATCTTTTCATGTTTCTTCATGTTGTTTAAAGCCATTGAATTGTTCTGGCATTCAAGATCCATGTTTTATTGACATAAATTATATATATATATATATATATATATATATATACACATATATGTAGGTATGTATTTATGTATTAAGAGGAGGTTCCGGTGTAGAACTTTCAAAAAATCAATTTTTATCACATTTTTCACTTCTTTATGACTGAAAATTTTGTAATTAAAAGGAAATTTTAAAATTTTACCAAGGTTTATAGACTTCTAAATGTGACATCCGGCTCATGGGTTTGATACTTCACACTATCACATCGGCTAATAACATGTAAAACTTTAAACGCGCTTTTCTCCAAACGTCATTTTTCGAACTGGTGAGACAAATATCTCAATAACTAATTGATCAATTTTAATGACTTTTCTTAAATTAACGATTACACTTTTTGTTAGGCATTGAACCTCCAATATAATGAGTTTATTTGAATTTACTAACTTTTAAGAAATGTAGAACTGTGAAAAAAATCATTTAAAAAAGATGTTTGATTTTGAAATGTCGAAAAAATAAAAATCCTTTTTTTAACTTTCGTAGGTACACTACCATAGAAATTTTATGCATTTTAAAAATATATTTGCTTTTTTGATTTTAAATTAATAACTGAAGAGCTAGACGTCCCATTATCAACAGAAAATTTTTCATGGGTTCCTACGAAGAGCACCACTAACTCTCTTAATATATTCATATATTACATTATAATGTTACTTTTTTTGTTTAAAGTATAAAAAATAAAATACAAAAATATTGATTAATATCTAGATTATTTTCTTTATAAAAAAAAATCTCTTAAAATGACGTTATTTACTGTTCTAGACCGGAACCTCCCCTTAATATTAATTAATAACTTAATTTTAAATTATATGCCTACAAGCTTTCATTAATATATATTGCATTATATATGTAGCTCTCTCTCTCTCACACACTCTCTCTCTCTCACACACACACACACATACACAGAGAGAAAGAGAGACATATATATATATATATATATATATATATACATATATATATATATATATAAATATATATCTACCGATGTATAAAATGACTCTTTAAAATCTTGAAATACACCTCAAAATCAGAAACCGTTTTGTATATATAAAAGATGGAGAATAATTCCTCGAATTAATATTTATTTATAGACATATATTCTTATTTACTACAAGTTCAGTCTTTACCCACAAAAAATATAAAAATAAATTTATATTTTCTATAACATAAGAATTTTGCAAAAACATACATTTTACTTGAAAACGATATTATATTTAAGTAGGTGTGTTTCTATTTTTCTTCATAATCTGATGTAAGAAGTTCATCAAGCATTTTATTTTTAATTTTCATCATACAGATCAACGTTCGAGTCTGATAAATCGGTTTAGTGCTATTATTGGGAATAGAATATAATAGCAAAAAGGGAATTCCCCTAATTTTATTTTTTAAATGTTATATTATAAATATGTAATTATCATTAAATTTTAGATCGTCTTACATGCCTAATATTTACTAAATACATTAAATGTAATTAAAAAATTGGGACTTGGCTTATATATAGGTCGTTTTATTCGCCTGTATATATATATATATATATATATATATATATATATATATATATATATATATATATATATATATATATATTCGAAGAAATGAGAAAAAATACTGTTAATCCGAGCCCGGAACTTTCACAAAACATTTCCCTTTCATCATATTTACAAATTGAACGAATTTATCACGACCGAATTGATATAACAAAGTATCCGAGCGCAGATTGGTTTCAACTGGTTATGGATGGCAGTGGAAACCGTACTAGATTATTGTGTGGTTCATAACGCACAAATATGTGAAATATGTGACTTGATGGAAAAAGCATGTTGTAAATAATTCATTAAATCGGCAATATCTAACGAAAAAAGTGTTTCACGATTTCATATCGCGACTTTATATTTCTTTAGTTCAATGTAACAAACACTGAATCGCTTTATCAAAGTCAAAATGTTATCATGGAGTCAACAATTCATCTGTATATTAATAATAATTAATACAATGAGTTTATTTAAATACTTTTTCTTAGAAGCGGAAATACAAAACGATAACATTGTTTGAAGATAGATTATATTATAGACACTTATTGTGGGAAATTAATAAAATAGAAAAAAAGATATTTGCAAAATGACTGAATCGGTTGATGACAAAGGTCAGATTTGAAATGTTATCGTTGTTTACATACAGTGTGGTCTTTTGTGTTTACAGAATACTTGCCACTTAAGTTATTATAACAGACGATGTTTATTTGCTTATTTATTTCATTAGTTTACTTTTAATAATTACGTACATATTTGGATTTAACAAACATTTTTTGTTAGTTTAATGTTTACAAACTGGATTAAATGAGACTTGAATACAAAAAATAATTTATGGTAAACGAACTGACTCACTAACGAAGTAACAATTAAAATAATTAAATTTTGTGTTCAATATAAAACTAGCATGTATGGAAAAAAATAGTTTTTAGTATTAAAATAATAGCAATAAATGAATTGTTATTTTAATTTCGGCAATTAAATTTTTTTAATCATAATTAAATAAACGTTACTTTATTTCTATTAAGTATCTATTTTAATTTTTTTCTAGAACTCACAGACGGTTTTTAAATTTTTTAAATGTGTATATATAGATGTTTTTTAAGGGTGGTAGAACTTTAAATTGAATCTCTTTATATATAAAAAACACTATATATATATATATATATACGAGGGTCGTTTGATAAGTATGGTTAATTTATTTGTTGTTTAATTTATTTAATTAATTAATTAAATTATTTTTTTAATTTAGTTTTCTTTACTTTTTACTACAATTATCAAACGACTCTCGTGTATATATATATATATATATATATGTGTGTGTGTGTGTGTATGTGTGTAAGAGTGTAAGAGAAAGAGAGAGAGAGAGTATTATCATTCGCCCCTTTCAATTCATTGTTGGATAAAGGCCTCTCATAATTTTTCACTTCGGCTGATGCAATTTTTTCGCCTTTTATATATATATATATATATATATATATATATATATATATATAATATTAATAATAACTATTATTATTATTTTAATCCGATCGTTAACAATTATCTCCAAAGACTAACGATTACAATGATATAGTAACGTGTGTTTGAAAGTTTCACATCACTCCGCAATTGCAATCATTAATCTTCGGAGATAATCGTTCCTGTTTAGAGTAGCGTGAGCATTAATATGTATTGGAACTATTTTATATTTAGAGAGATAGAAAAATTTCGTTTCGAAACTAACCCAAAGTTGACGAGAATTGCCGAAGTACAATTTTTATGACACATTAAAATTAATTCATGCAATTAATGACATTCATACAACACGGTTTGAGAATTTTGATGGTATGAATCCTGAAAATATTCAAGAATTACTGGTGGAAGAAGAGGCAGGTGAAGCACATTTAGTGGAAATGTTTCTGAGATAAACCAAATTAATTCAGAGGACGTTAGCACAAATGTAAATGCAGCAGTTCAAAATTTTATCCTAAAAAATATAAAGAAAGGTTTAAACTTAGTCGAATAATTGGAGTTTGATTTTCTTAATGCAGATCCTTTCACTGGAAAAAGTAAAAAAAATTTAGGAAAGAATTTTACAAATGCTTAGCTTGGAATTTATAAAGATCTTTCAGATAAAAGCGAATAAAAGAAAATAACAGATTTTTGCAAAAAGTAGAGCATAGAAATCAAGAGCTACAGAAGAAAAATCGTAAGATGAAGTTATTTTGCGATAAAGAAAACACCTTCGTTCCTTGCTGCTTAGCAGTGATAAAAAAGAAAACAAAATGTCATATTATTATGTAATAGTTTATACCAATCATAGGTTTATTAAATATATATCTTTTAAGTATAAAAAGAAAATAGTATATTTTTTTAATTTTAGAAACTTAACCTTGTTTTTGTACGAGTTCTTTATTTCGTATAATACGAATTTGCATAATACGACATTTTATAGGAATCTAACGATCGTGTTATACGGGGGTTACCTACATATATATATATATGTGTATATATATATATATATATATATATATATATATATATAAATAATTATGTATATGTTTACTGTATAAAATCACACATATATCTAAATAATAAAATGAAATAAAATAAAATTAAAATTATACTAAAAAAATATTAAGTTACTTTTTTTATTTAAGGTTTATATTTATAGCATGAAGTAATTATGCCTTTGTGAAAGTAATTTCATTATTGAATTAATTGTTTCGTTGACATTTCGTCCAGTCATGCTTTATTTAATCTCGCATTTAAGAATGATTTATGATTGCTTTACCTAGGTACTAATTTTTTTAATAAATTCAATTTTTCAGTCAGAATATATAATCTAATATAATTCTTACTTCTAAGATTTAATTATGCAATTAATATAATAAAGATTTTTTTGTTTCATTTTTTTACTAATTTTAATATAATATTTTCTATAAATTATAGTTTTGTATATGGAACTTTAGAGTTTTATAATTTTTTCCTAGAACATGTTTTCAAAAATGTAATTTTTAATGTATATAAGGTTTTTATTCCTAGAATTTATTTATTATTTCATAAAACAATTCAGTCTGAAATTTCAAATATTACTTGAATAAGTTAAATAAATAAAAATGTTGAAGTAAAGGAAATTTTAATTTAATTCAATTTTCTAACTATAGCATAGTTATATATATTTTGGTAAATAAAAAATACTTCTTATTAAAATTATTTAATAGCTATAATAGGAACTAAATGTAAAAATTGATGTTGCATTTTGTTTAAAATATATACTATGTTTTATATAAATATATTTATATATATATATATATTTATATATATATATATATATACAAATATATACGAGGGTCGTTTGATAAGTATGGTAAAATTATTTATTGTTTAATTTAATTTATTAATTAATAAAATTATTTTTTTTAATTTAGTTTTTCTTCCCTTTTTACCATACTTATCAAACGACTAGCGTATATATAATATAATATATATATATATATATATATATATATTTATATTTTTATAATGTATAATTCATATATTAGGTTGGCAAATATCTCCAACTTTCGCCTTCTGGTCTTTATATATTTCGCAGCTATATATATATATATATATATATATATAAATATATATATGTATATATAAATATATATATATATATATATATATATATATATAGATACTTGCCAACCTAATATTTTGTGCTTATATAATCCTAAAACAAATTAAAGGTTAAAATTACATTCAAACTATCTGATAAAATGAAAATATTTTAAAAAAGTATAATTTTCAGTAAATATAATTTATCGAAAATGTCTTGTTTTGTTAATTAATCGATTTCAATCATAAAGAAAAATATTTTTTTTTTGATAATGATGTGTTATTTGTTGTCTTGGAATTGAGGCTGATTCACTTTAAACAAATAAATTTTAACCTCTACACCAAAATAGTTATATAGTGTTCAATAATCTCTTATTGTTTACTTATTATTTATAAATATATCGACTGATGCATTTTGATAGGCTCTGATGACGATGACGTCGCCATCGAAATGCATCAGCCGACTTATTTATTATTAATAAGAAAACAATAAGTGATTATTGAACACTTTATAACTATTGTGGTGTTAGGGTTAAAATTTATTTGTGTAAAATGATCTGTAAATAATTTTAATTGAGTGCATAATCAAAATAAAATTGAAACAATAATTTCTGAAAAACAAAATTGCTTTAAGTATAGAAAATAAAAAAATATATTACAGGAAAAGAGAAGTAATAGTATTTTAGCTCATAGGTATTAAAATTAACTTATAAAGAAAGTGTTTTGAAATTAATTACTTATTATTCACTTTATATATATATTAAACTCCGAATAAAAAAATCTTCACCAATCCGCCTGGTCAGCGTGGTGAAAATATGACCAAATTCCAGTGAATGGTAGCATTCATTGAGGCTTTCGTCCAGTAGTGGATTGATATGGGCTTTATGATGTGATGTGATGTGATATATATATATATATATATATATATATATATATATACATATATATATATATATATATATACACACACACACACACACACACACACACACATGTGTGTGTGTATATTTATTTATATATTAATATTAATTAAAGATTCAATTCTAAAATTACATTTTTTTAGGCTTTTAATATTTATTATGTAAATATAGACACACATACACACACATATACATATATATATATATATATATATATATATATATATATATACAAATATATATATAATTAATAAATATCGTCTAATATAATTTTATTTATAACAATAAACCGATGTTCATTTCGATTACAATAGCGTCATCATCCGAGTGCTGAGATATTAAATTTAGATTATGTTGGGGAAAATACTTATATACCATGTTTTATTATTCCTCTTTTTATTCATTACTTAGAGATGCGTTGAATAAAGGTAAAAAAATAAAACAAAATATAGTGTATAAGTAATTTCCTACCAAAATTAATCTAGATTTTTTAAAGCAGTGATCTAATGATAATTTGATTCAACCTATAGTTAATAAAAAAAAGTTGAACAATATTTAATTATTGAACACTTTCTAATATTTGGTGTTGGGATGATAATTTTTTCTGTAAAAGTGAATTATCTGAATTAAAAAAAAAATGACAATAGTGTACTAAAAATTTAGTTGATGAAATTGGTTGAAGAAGCTGAATAGCAAATAATATGATTTTTACGTAATCTGTTTGTTAATAAAATATTATCATAAATGAAAAATGGATTTGAAAATGGATGTACAAAATGAAAATTCAAAACGAAGGTAATGTAAAAGAAAATGTATTTACAAAATAAACATTTGAACTAAAATGAATAAATCACATCCTGTATATGAAGTCTATTGAATATTTATGGACTTATTTGGACTTGAAAATTAATAGGTATGAGATTAAAAATACGGAGTTTCGTTTAAAATGTAAAAAAATCTTAGAAAGTATATTATTAAACTATCTATCTAAGAAGAGTCGTAAATAAATTGCTGAAATATTTTGAAGCCGTATTTTAGAAAAGAGGATTACATATTAAATATTTTTTACCAAAATATTTTCTGCTTAGTTAAAAAAATTCTTACTAAAAACGTCCAAATACTTATATCCTCTTAATTTTTGCATATTTCCAGACAACTATTATATTTGTTAAAAAAATAGAATTGTACTTATTTTTTTTGTATTTTAAATTAAGAATAACTAAGCTATTTAAATATATTTTTATTTTTATTTTTTTTGGTTTTGTAATAAAATTTTTAATTTTAATAGAACAAGAGGACTAATACTTTTGTCTCCAATTGTATTCCCATATATATATATATATATATATATATATATATATATATATATATATATATATATATATATATATATGAATGTATAAAATATTGTACAATGAATTAATATAAATGAATTTCCCTTAAAATAAAACATTTAATCCGTCTCTGCTAGTTGTAAAGTTTCAAGAGGTCAATACAACCAGTCATACTAGTAAATTAGAATCACTTCTGGTTTATAAATTTGTAGATTGGATATTTTAGTATGTACAATTCCCCCTATATCTATTTTAATCGAACCTAGGGTATAAATATAAGTGTCTATTGGGCTGAGGGATGAAGGCTGAAAATTGGAATATATTACGATCAACCCTTTGCAAATCATCTAATCGTATTCCATTTACTACCTCAGTGATGAAGTATTAGATTTTTATAATGAACAGTTGTTCATATACGTACATGTATATTCGTCTATTTACACATTTATATTTATGTATATAAAGAAATATTTGATTCTCTTTCATGCGTTAAAATTTATAAATGAGAATTATACAAATGCCATAATATCAAAATAATTACTTTGTAGATATTTCTTTTCAATAAATACAGAATCATTGTTAAGAGTACATTATATTGCAATTTCTTGATATTTATTTTTGAAATAGATTTTAGTTTTGTATCAACTGAATATTTTTTTGTAATCAAAAGATGAAATTATTTGTATATTAGGATCTCACTTATGAAAACACACATCTATGTATAGATAGATCAAAATATTCATAGTCTTGAAATATGAAGAAACATTGACGAATATATTAATTATTTTTATATACATGGTCAATATTTATGATAAATGAGATAAATATAATAATTATATAATTTTCATATTTATGAATTCATTATTATTTTATTTATAAATAAAAGTAACAATAAATCCTATATAAAAAGTAATATGAAATTAATATTAATGATAGAGGGTCATCCAAATGTAACGCCTAGATTTGTATACTATTAAAAAGAAACTATACACATGTTTCCCTATACATATGTTTCTTTTTAATAAAACACAAATCTAGGCGTCACATTTGGATGACCCTATATATTGATTTATTAATAATATATTTGTCGCCGTAACGTCACGTAAAAGGAATTAAAATTTAATTCTTTTAAAAGCACTTAAATCTCGATCAAAAAAAATAAAATAAAATAAAATGAATCGAATTTTATGTATTTTTTGAATGAATCTTATATTTATTACAATAATCCACTTTACTACATGTTAAATATAGTTGTTAAGACGCTTTCCATTCTATATTTTATATCTGAATGTGTATACTTCCATTTAAAATATTAATGTTGCATTTGTGATTCGATATATATATATATATATATATATATATATATATATATATATATATATATATATATATCGCGAATTTGTTCTTACACTACATAACATTGTACAAATTTTCGACGAATTTACATGAAGGTACCTAGTTTAACTCGAGAGAGGTAGATGAAAAGGTAGTAATGTACACGAACTTGATTTAAGAGGAACGAGAGGTTTATAAAATGGAATGGACTCGTCGAACGTAGATACTATAAGTGGAACTTCCATTAGCGGCTCAGAATATAAGATTAGGTGTGGTTCAAATGGTAAAGACCTTTTGCTTATATCTGATTTATAATACATTTTCGTAAATTTACACCGGGATTGGCGAAATCGCTTAATCCTGATGTCCTGAGAACTACATTTGACTAAGTACTTATCTGTCCATCTATTTATTTACTATACTAAATTATATAGTTTTGCCTATATTACTTACTAAAATATAAAAATCTTCCATTAATTGATGACTAAAGATTATGTATGATAGAGTATAAATAGAATTACACGTTTGGTATTGATCAATTTTCATATAATTTACTGAAGAAACGACATACTGTTTACACATTAAATATGTATGTGCATTTGTGTATGTGTGTATATATATATATATATATATATATATATATATATATATATAATGTGTGTGTGTGTGTGTGTATGTATGTGTGTGTATGCGTGTGTGTGTGTGGTATGTGCGTTTGTGTCTATGTAGGTACATATAAGGTTATGTATTATGAAATGTCAGATTTTTCAATTATAAATCAAAGAAAAATCCTACATTTAATATTACACGAT
>CP092088.1:7107506-7127506 GCA_029203775.1 Neoneuromus ignobilis
CTCTTTCAATATTATTTTCTGTTACATTATTACTTTATCTGAGAAGTTTATATTAAAAAAATAAAAACAGATAATTTACTAAAAAAAAGTATTATTCCTAAATAAACTGTTGCAGTACAGAATTTACCAGAAAATAAAATATTTTTACACTCATTAATTATTTTGATCAATAATGATTAATATATTAGTAACAAAATCGTTTGATATAAAAGTGAAAATGTTTATTTACAAAATAAGCTTTCTCTTTTATGATTATTGAAATTATATTATTATTTCTTAAACAGAAAATAAGTGGTTTTATCTTCTCTTTTTGATCATTTTAATATTTCATACGAGAAAAAAGATTTTTTTCTCACTCAAAGTGAATATTGTATAGGATCATCCAAATATGACGCCTAGATTTGTGTTTTATTAGAAAGAAACATGTGTATAAGATAATGCACAGTGAAACATGTGTATAGTTTCTTTTTCATAAAACACAAATTTAGATGTTACATTTGAATGACCCTATATAAAATTGAAGAACACAATGTTTAATATTTTTCGTTTGATGACATTCGTTAATAAATTTTATTTAATCAAGAATCACAAATCAGTTATCATTGGTAAATGTGAGGTGCAAAATTAGTGAGTTTGTTGGATCATCGGTGATTCGATTGGCACATAAACTTTACTCAACATTTAACCCAATGATCTGGATTTTGTTCAGTTTTTTTTGTATAACTGAAAATAATATTTTAAAAAAATGTAATTATAAAACATAAGCATGAAACTAGAGTATAATATATAGAAGAAGATGTATAAAATCAAAACATACTACTCTAACATAAAGACAGACAAACAAAAACGTAGTATGTGCAGATATTCAACCCATCTCAAACAGAGCTCCTAAACTGTTAAAATTCCAAACATTTTTGACGAAAACAAATATGTAATGGCAATATCATTTTTTTTTTAAAAAAAAAGGATGCTAATTCAATAACGAATCATATTTAAAAATAACTAAACACACACAGATATGCATTTTATATACGTAACAAAATAAAAAAAGGAAGAGTCGACCATTTGTTAGAAATGCATTGAATAAAGATAAAAAAATATACAAGAAATTACACTTGCGGAAATTATATCCGAATTAGTGATGGAACCAATTAACTGGTGGTTTCCAATAGAGATGGTGGACTATATTAGAAAATGTTGTTGAAAACTCGATAATTGGGTTAAGTTATAAATAATTTCCGTTATTGAGAGCAAATTTTAATGACTCATTACCGGAATGAAACAATAAATGCAGAACTGTACGTTTAACAGCTGCAGTGTGTTTACCAAAGTTTGATCGAAAAACATTCTGCGCTTGTCAATAGGAAAAATGTTGTTTTCCTCCATGACAATGCAAGACCTCATACAGCAAGAACAATGCAGGAAAAAATTTTGGAGTTTACATGATCATTTCTCTCCCACTCACCATATATACAAGATATGGTATCATCTGATTATCTTCTTTTTCGATGCTGTAGAACGGTTTTATGATCACATATTTCTCGATTGAGAACCAGGTTCGAAAGTTCGTTGAAAACTTTTTTAGATCAAAACTATCGGAATTCTATTCAAAAGACATAGAAGAGCTATGTAACAAATGGTAACAAGTCATTGCAAAGAATGACAAATATACAATTGATTAAAGTAAAATTACTGTTTTTTTATTGAAAATTAAAGGAAATTAAAACATAAAAAGGAAATTATTTATGACTCAACCCATTGTTCTTCAACAAAATGCCAATTTCTTTTATTAAAGTTGGAAAATAACTTTTTCATTTTAAATATTCAAAAGAATGAATATTGTAAATAATATATAAAACATACTTCTGTAAGTAATTTTAATATTTAATAAATTACTTTTAACGATCGAATACATTAAAAGCTATATTTGATAAATGCCTTTAAAATTTGAAATTTTAATGAAATTTGTGAACACAGATGGATGTTTATTACATTATTATTTTATTTGGAAGATTTTCAGTAGAAATAATAAATGCAAGTATATATTATTTATAACTACTCATATAAAATAAAAATTTGGTAACAAGATTTTGATCAATATAGAGTTATAAAATAGTATTTGGAAAGTTTTATGTTTATATATATATATATATATATATATATATATATATATATATATATGTGTGTGTGTGTGTGTGTGTGTGTATGTGTGTGTGTGTGTGTGTGTATGTGTGTGTGTGTATGTGTGTGTGTGTGTGTGTGTATGTGTGTGTGTATGTGTGTGTGTATGTGTGTGTATGTGTGTGTGTATGTGTGTGTGTGTGTATGTGTGTGTGTATATGTGTGTGTGTATGTGTGTGTGGGTAATTATAAAACAAAAATTCTAAGTTAAAAATAATTTAATTTACCTTTTAGAAGAAACATAATAGACATTTTGAACGCTTACCTGTAACAAAAAAAATAATATGTATTATTTATTTAAATAATTCAATATTACAATCTTAGAGGCATGCAAAAGTTTTCATAATTTTTAAATCAAATGTCTTTTTATATATTTTTTAATCAAAATTATTTATGGTATTTTTTATAAGGGTATCAATATTTTTCTAATTTTTAGGGAAAGTACAAGGGTTGTTTGATAAGTATGGGAAAAAAGTAAGAAAAACTAAATTAAACAATTTAATTAAATGAATTAATTAATTAAATTAAATAATAAATAAATTTACCATACTTATCAAACGACCCTCGTATTTATATTTCCAAAAAAGATGTTTTTGTCTCTCAGGGCAGTGAAATAATTTATTCGAAAAAGTTGATTTTGTAGCTACGTTGAAATAATTTTGCAAAAAAATGATATATTATTGGAATTAGACTATTAAACCATTAGCTCTCATTTATTTCTTGTTTTTTTATGGATAATAATTACTACTGTCTTCATTACATTCATTCAGTATCATGTTTTTTGACACCAAGTGTATTTTATTATTTTAAAAATTTCTTTTGTAATTTTAACATTTACAACAGTTTTCTTATCTTTCTTATTTTTAAGTTAGGAACCTTATATAACTTAGTAAATAGATTAATTAATAGATAGTTCATTAGATATTTTCTGTCTTCTTATTGGTGAATATATATATATATATATATATATAATCATTTAAGATTTGCTGTAGATATTATTTTTTCAAAAAACTCAAAAAAGAAGAATTGGATAAAGAAAGACACAAAATGGGTCTTATGATAAAACTCGATAAATGAAAATAATGATCAATGAATTTTCAGATTAAAAAACACTTAAACTAAATGGAAGAGAAATAGAGGAAATTAAAAATTATGTATATCTAAGACAAATTAATACTAAAAAAACATTTATGGATGAAATTAACCAGAAAGTAAAAATATTTTAAACCAGCAAATTTAAAAACTAAGGATTAATGTTTTTACTAGAAAGTATAGAATCATCCAAATGTGACGCATAGATTTGTGATTTTTTAAAAAAAACAGAAACTATACGCCACGTTATACATATGTTTCTTTTCAATAAAACTCAAATCTAAGCGTGACATTTGGATGACCCTACATGTTACAATTATTCAGATGAATAATAAATTTAACACAATGAATTATTATTCTTTTAATGAATTGGAGGAAATTATTTTCAAGAAAATATTTCAATATATTACAATAAAATATGTGTATATATAAACACATATAACAAAATTTTAATTTTTTTCTATAATTTAAAAATCAGCATGTTTTGATTAATTCAGTTCAATATTTGAGACAGTTACTATTTACTGTTAATTTTGAAACTGAGGCAAATTTACTTTAACACATTTGAGTCATCACCCCCAACACCACAATATGTTATTATATAAAATATTCAATAATCATTTATTATTTATTTTGTTGTTTATAACAATAATAGGCTAATGCGTATTTCGATGGCGATGCAATTATCGTCAAAAATTTTTTGTTACAATTTTTTTATATTCCATTATTTATTGTCTTGTAGTAAATATATGTTTAAACCATTCAGTCTTATTAGAGTCACTTATATGTGTCTAAAATCTTCAGTCTCATTTCGACCTCTATTTAGATGTATATTTTTAATTTTATATTTTATAACAAAATGACTCTGACGATGATGGTATTGCCATTGTAATGCGCATTAGTATATTTTGGTTATAAACAACAAAGTCGAGTCGATAAGTGATTATTAAATACTTTATAGCATTTTGTAATAATTAAGTTGATAATTTATTTGTGAAAGTAAATTTACTACACTTTCGTAACAAACAATAATAAAAAAACTATTATTTTATATACTTTTTATATTAAATTTATTTGAAGAACTTTTTTTAGTAAAATTTATTTATAAGAGTAGTTCATGGGTGGTCTGATTCACAGAATTTTTACAAATATGGTTAATACCTTTAAACATTTTTATGGAAATAACAATATTTTTTTTAAATCAAAGTACACTATAATAAAACTGTTTATATAAAAATAAATATAGGATATTATATAAATAATAAATAATGACGAGAAAAATTTTTAATTTCACAGAACAATAAATAATAGCATACAATTTGCAATGACTCATTTTCTGTATTTTGAAGAATCACTATAATTATTTTTTCTGAATAACAATTCTAACTAATAAAAATCAATACGTGTAACATATATGTTTCTTTTATATATATATATATATAATTTGGTTGTTATTGCAATTACTTTACCCACTGCTGTGAATAATAATCGGGAAACGTAAATGTATTCTAGACACCTGCCGAATGCGTTCCTTTTGTACTTGTTCATATGCGAGTATAAAAAGTATGACTTATTGTGTTGTCACTAATGTTTCCGATCGTATTATAAAGACATTGTAATCGCAGCCAAGTGTATATTAAATATGATTTTGTCATTCAATCTTCGTTATTTCTTAGAACAGAATGAATAGATTTGTTTTTCGGTGTCGCTATGAACTGTTATTGAAATGGTAATTTTTAATGTTTGCTTAAAGTTGTATGTATATATATGCATGGTATTTGTGTATTTTTATTTTTAATGCACTAGGAAATCGGACAAAAATTTTTCAGTTGTATGAACTGAATTTTAATTTTATTGATTGATATCTTACATATATTTTTTAATGAATATATCAGTTTCATTCAAACGAAATACATACAGTCATGGATAAAAATATTCGTACTTTTTCATTTTATAAATTTTATATTCACAATAAAACTCGAATAAAACTATTTTATATATATCCCGTATTAACGGATAATTCTGGTATACTTTTATTATTTGAGAAAATCCCTGTTTAATCCAATTTTGTCATATTTTTATTTTAAGTATTGTTTTCTGTGTGGAGAAAAAATTCGTATATTTACGTTTTAATTTAGGAAATCATTTAAATAAGCGATTTAACCAGTTGACTGCGAGAAAAAATATTGGTTTACACATTTTTTTTACTGAATTATTTAATAAACATTTAATATTTTTTGTATCTTTTATGGGTACGTCAGTGGCAAAATCATCTTTTTGGTTTATAGTATAGAAAATATACATTTGTCACATTTGAAATTTCTGTTTTAATCATTAAAAACTGTCTATTTTTCCATAAATGTAAAATTTAAGAATTAATAATTATTATATATTTTGAAAAAAAATTTGTATTTCATTTCTGAATTATGACTTTTTCAAAAACAATTCTTGAAAAGTAAAAGACAAGATTAATCTATTCGCAAAATATGTTTCTATAGCGTCATCCAAATACGATGCCTAGATTTGTGTTTTATACGAAGAAAATATACACGTTTCCCTATACACAGATTTCTTTTTAATAAAACAGAAATCTAGGCGTCACATTTGAATGACCCTATACATTAGGTCTACCAGAAAGTTCTGTCCGATAATGTCATCTCAAGTTTCAAAGATGAGTCATTTTACAGAAATGGAATTCACAAATTACCATCACGCTGGAAAGAGGTCATTAGTAACGAAGGGAAAATTATATTTTTCAGTAAATATGAATAAATATATTGAAAATGTATTATTTTTTTTAATTCAAAAACAGACAGAACTTAATATAATATATTAGGAATACCCATAAGTAATGTTTTTTTTTCGAATTTTAAAAACATTGCCATCTACTGATTGTCAGCCCATCATCTAATTGTTAGTAGATGGAAATGTTTTTGAAATTTGAAAAAAACTACATTACTTATGGGTACACCTAATACAAACTTTACTATATAATTAAACATCAATTGTACTAAGTGAAAAACTGGTTCGATATAATAACTTACAATTATTACAAAACTATTACATGTTTTAGCATTAGGTTATACCACATTAAATATCCAATTTTTGATTAATCATTTTTGCGCAAGTGTAAGAAGATTTTTGCAGGTATATTTCAGTTTTGAGATTGTTTACTGAACAAATAACTATTTCATTCGCAATGATATAAGTATTCATTTGGTATTTAAATAAATGGTTTCTTTGTTAATTGTCGAAAATATTTTATTTGTAGTGTAAGAGTGAACTTTTTTTTCTACGAATTTAAATTGGGGTAAGTGCAGTCGAAGCAGAGAGAAAAATCAATTTAGCATATAAAGCAGGAGCTGTTACTTAACAAACAATACAAAGACGGTTTCAAAAATTTCAAACTGTCAATCTAAGCCTTGAAAATGATCCATACGGAAGACCCATAACTTCCCCAAATGATAAATTAAAAGAAATTATTAAAGATAATCCTGAGTTTACAATAATAGAACTTGATGTACACATACGAGTTTTACCTATGATAATTTCCCATCATTTAGCTGCAATAGAAGGGATAAAAAGTTAGGAAATTGAGTGTCACATGAATTAACAAAAAATGAAGAACAACGGCACTTGGAAGTTTGTTCATTACTGGTTATTTGGAACAATAATGGCTTATTTTTGGAATGTATCGTCACATGTGATGAAAAATGAATGAATTAAAATAACAGAATATGGTCTGGGAAGAAGTTAAATTCCGATGAGGTACCAAAAAATTTTCTCGAAGTCATCTTTGTAGTGGCTGGTAAAGGGAATTATACATTATTCGTTTTTTTTTTGCAAGGACAATCCATTATTGTTGCATCTTATTGTCAAGAGATTAAAATAATGCATGAAAAATGAAGATCCCAACAATCTACACCAATCAATAAAGATGGATCAATATTGCTTCATGACAACGTCAAACTACATGCCTTTTTAATCATTATATAAAAATTAACAGAGTTGGATTAAGATATTTTATAATATCTTCCATAATCACTCGACTAGTCAAAAAATAATTTATATCTTTTCAAACATTTTGATCTTTCTTCGAAATAAAATATTTATAAATAAAGAAGCCATAGATGATACATTTATACATGTTTTTCTAAGACGCAGAGTTTTAATGAGAGAGCGATTTATATAGGGTTTTCCAATAAGTGCTTCAGAAGTTGAAATAAAACAAAAATATTTAATAATTAGTTATTATTACTATTTTTTTTTTTATTTTTAAACATATTTTATGGCAGTAATGATGAAATATAAATTCACTCATATGATCACCACCACTTCTCTTGGCATAGTGTATTTGTTTGGACCAATTTTTAGTCACTCTCTCGCATAATTGTGGTCCAATTTCATGAATTACACGTTCGGTGTTTATTTTTAATGCGTCTGTTGTTATCGGCATAAACCAATGATTTCACATAACCCAACAGAAAATAATCCAATGGAGTTAGATCACATGATTTTGGTGGCTAATTAATGGGTCCACTTCGTGAAATAATGGGCTCATTAAACTTTTGTGTCAATAAATCTGTAGATGTTTTTACAATATCTTGAAGTGTTAAACGTTTTATAATAATTTCCCAAATTATACTAATTAATATAAAAAAATCCAAACATGGCTACCACCAGCTGTCAAAGTTCTGAAATTCTTATTGGAAAACATATTTTAATATCACGCTGGCGAGAGCCCTTAATATGAACGGTGCTTATTTCGATTAAATATTTTTCCTTACAATATTGTTTTTATTTCATCATTCAAATTCGGACATTTCATGTTGTATAATCTAATGTAATAAACGATATTAATGAGTATATATTAATATATATATATATATATATATATATATATATATATATATATATATATATATAATATGTGTGTATGAGTATGCGTGTATATTTATAAACGTGCGTGTAAATGCGAATATGTTTCATGTTTGTACGTAGAAATCAATGCTTATACCTCTATAAATAATGTACTACGTTTTCTACCCAAACATAATTTACAATCAAAAATATTTAAATTGTTCGGTACTTTTCGCTCGTAGCGGCGCTTCGTAAAAAATAGGTCATTCATTCGATAAGGCAAAATGCACGAATTTGTTCCGGAACAAAGCTTAGTAAAGTTGCACGTAATCAATCAGAAGCGAAATCTACGAGCCCGACGACGATTTCTCGTGACTGTAGCTATTTGTTGATAAACGGAAGGGAATATTTTTTAACCGAGTTCGCTTTCCAAGTCATTTTATTGCAATATTATGTAAATCGAAATGTACGAGAATGCATCGTATATGCTGCAACAACCATAACTGACTGCAATGTAAAAGAGCTTTATATATATATATATATATATATATATATATATATATATATATATATATATATAAGGTGTGACAATCTAGTTTCTGAATTGTTATTATAATTCAACGTCACGTTGTTTGAAAGTTGACATAAAATAAGATCGTTATAGCATATTTGTACAAGCTTGCGTTACTGTTTTATATTAAACATACTACTTCTTGTAAAGCAAATATATCAATAGAACAGAAATAGTTCTGTTATTTTTTTATAAAAATATTTGATCGTAGGTAAAGTCAAAGAAATATTCTATAATATGAAATACTTTACGAAGTTATGCAAAAATTATCGTAATCATATCAATAGCATTACATTCTGGTATTTGATAACAAAGTAAAGAATTACTTTGAAATTTTATTGAGATAAAATTTTATCAAAAATATTTCTCATTTATTTTCTAAGAAAAAATGTATATGAGCAAAATTTAACTTTGAGTTTATTATTTGAGTTATGTATTGATAATATTGGTAGAAGTTAATAGAATGATTATTTTTTAGAATAATATGAAATATATCACAAAATCAATATTGTAAAATACATTTATCACTATAAACACTTTATATTATTATATATAGGGTATTTTTTCAAACATGATAGAACATCAAATTGAATTGGTATTGAAAGTTCAATCATCTAAAAAAACATCTATATATGAGGGTCGTTTAATAAGTATGGCAAAAAAATGAAAAAACTAAATTAACAAATTTAATTAATTAATTAAATTAAACAATAAAAAAATTTACCATACTCATCCAACGACCCTCGTATGTGTGTTAGTGTATATAAATATATATATATATATATATATATATATATATATATATATATATATATATAAGGATGTTTTTGGGTTAGATAAAACTTTCGATACGAATTCAATTTAAAGTTCTATCACTATTAAAAAACATTCTATATAGTGTAAAGTTTTTATAGAAAAAACTTTCTTATTTTAGGGTAGCCCAAATGAGACTGAAGTATAGTAAATGACACTAAGTGAGTAAATGTATAACTAAATCCTTTAATCTCATTTGAATCACTCTATACTTGGTTATTAATTTCAAACTATCTTTCACACAAACATAATAAGATTATATAGGGTCATCCAAATGTGATGTCTAGATTTGTATTTTATTAAAAAGAAACATGTGTATACTTTTTTTAATAAAACACAAATATAGGCGTCATATTTAGTGTTTAATACTCACTTGTTATTTACTTTTTTCGTTAATATACATTATTATATCCATTTTATGATCAATAAGTTGTATAATAACATATTTTGAAATTTTGTCGTATGTGAAATGTGTTCAATTTAATGAAATAAAATTTAATATACTAAGTGATTAAAAAGGTGATTCGGAGCTAAAAACTACGATTTATAATTTTTTATTTAGAATGTTATTAAAATAAAATATTCAAATAGGATTTCTTTTTTTATACCCTCAATACCATCGTCACCCTCAATACCAAAAAACATTATAGAGTTCAGTATTCACCTTATTGTTTAATTTTTTGCTAATAACAACAATAAGCTCATGCGCATTTCCATGGTGATTCTATCATCGTCAGAGTATTGTGTTGTAAAATTTATTGATAGAAAATATTTAAAGAGGTTTTCTTGTTAAGACTAATTGATTATTAACTACAACACTACAAGGTATTAAAAAGTGTTCAATAATTATTTATTATTTACTTTTTTTACTAATGCAACAATCAACTAATACGCATTTCTAGGGCATTGTCATCATCATCATCAGAGCATTGTGTTATAAATTTAAGATTTACTAGAAATAAGTGAATTAACAAATTAATAATTATTTATTGTTCACTTTGTTTTTTTACAAGTTGATGAGCATTTCGATAGCAATGCTATTATCATTGAAGCACCGAGTTATAAAATCTAGATTGTATAAAAAAACTCTAATGATGATGGAATTATCATCGAAATGATTATCAGCTTACAAACAAAGAAAATAAACAAAAAGTAATTACTGAACACTTTTTGATTTACTTGCGTGCAAAGTACAGTACATTAAAAAATAAACAGTGTCAATAATTAATTATTGTTTACGTTGCTGATGCGCATACTTTTTCTTCGAATATTATTTTTAATTTATTGTTCCAAAGCTGAAGCGTATTTCGATAACATTGCTATTATCATAATCAAAACGATGTGTTATAAAATCTAATCAAATTTTTAGATTGAAATGGGCATCATCCTATAAATACAATAAAAAAGGGAAAAATAAGTAATTATAGAACACTTTTTAGTATCTTGTAGTATTGAGTTAAAAATTTATTCGTGTCAAAAATAGGTTTAATTTTTATACTAATATTAATTTTTAAAATACTCATAATATTTTTTATTCAAAATTCGACCAATAACAGAATTTTAAATGCAAAAAATTGATAAAGTTGGTGTAGTTGTTATTGAAAAGATTATCTACGAAAAAAGTGAGGGAGAAATTACTATTAAAAATGTAATAAAAATCATGTGGTACTTTAATTAATTACTTATTTAAATGAATCATCACGAATAGATGAAAATTTGTATGACACAAAAAAATTGTTTTTTTTATGATTTCTCAAATTGATTTTTAAATATTGTAAAAATAAATTACAGTAGCTAACTATTAAACAATTTTAAAAATATTTCCATGTTGCATAAGTGATAGATTTGTATAAAAATAAAATTAAGTGTAAAAATTAAAAATTGGAATTGGAATAAAAATATTTTTAATTTACATATGTATTTTCATTATCTTAATTTATTATATTTATATATATATATATATATATATATATATATATATTCATATTAAATGTACATAATGAATCAAAATACTTAATGAATTATCCATTAACACATTTTTTTAGGTAGAAAATACAAATAAATTAAAAAATGTTAACAGCGTTTGTATGTTGTGGTTGAAGTTAATTTCAAGGATTAAATATAACATAAATATGGTACTCTACATAAACAAATTGACATTTATAAAAACATATTTTTTTTGAAAAAATATTGTCTGCTAGGAAAATTTTCTATATTGACTATAGAATTGTTACGACTCTGATATTTAATTTTTTTAAAAAAAATTATATGATTTAAATTAAAAATTATTTGGATTTTAATGTAACTAATAATTTCATTTTAAAAAAATATACCTGCATGTTAAATATAACGTGAATATTTTAATTATTTTTAAAAAATATAACTCGATTTTTTAATTTGTATAAAAGATCAAATTTTAAATTATTAAAGCAACATGTATTCTGCAAAAGCTTTTTAAGCGTGAAAGAAATTTGAATTGAATCCCTTTAGAAAGTTCTATCTAATCTAAAAAAACATCCCTTATCATACCTTTATATATACATACACACATGTATATATATATAAAGAATGTTTTTTTAGGTTAGATAACATTTTTAATAGAGATTCAATTTAAATTTATATCACGTTTAAAAAAACATATTATATTTAAAAATATGGATTTAGCCATTATTTGTTTTGGAAATGTGGCAAATTCACTTTCATAAAAATTAATTATAATCTCAATACTTAAAAATATTAATAGTTGTTCAATAATTGTTTATTATCATTTTCTTTTGTATAAGCTAATTAGCATTCAAATAGCCATGCCATCGTCATGAGAGCGTTGTGTTATAAAATCTTTTATAACGTTGTGTTTAATGATAATGACATTACCATCGAAATGCATATGAAGCTTTTAATAAAAAAAAGTGAATAATAAATTATTATTGAAAACTTTTAAATATCTTGTGATAGTTAATTTGTGTGAGAGATTGATATTACTTTTTATATAATATTTGTTCTATACTAAATTTATATTTTTATTACTAAAGATTCATTAACTTTTTTTATTACTAAACTTTTTTTTATTACAAAAGATTTGAAAACTGAAAACTAAACAATTTGAAAACTGTCAAAATACATTAAATAGTATTTACACATATTTCCTGATTAAATTTAACAACCGTACACATACTCATACATAAATATAAATATACTTTCACCAACATATTATCGAACCGTTGTTTTAATCTTTAATTCAGTATAGGAACAAGGTTCGTATTATCTTTATTATAATATTCCCTTTGTAATATTTCATAATCAATTATACAAGTTTATTTTAACGGGAGCTTTTTTTCCATTCGTCACATAATTCCAACACATGCTTATAACTCTTGTCTTTGTTTATTTCATTTACGGTGTGTAATATTTCCCGTTCCGGTTTATTTATATTCCTCATACATATTCATACGATTCGCTTCCGGGAATATGTTCAAAAATGTAAATCGTGTAATTTTTCAGCAATTATCATAATAATTCCAGTTGTCAACCGTCATGTGCCGAACAAACAGCACGAAAGAACGGTATTTAAATATAAAACATGTGTTTGTAAAAATCACTACGTGGCTAAATATTCTATGATGAATTGAAATTGGCAAAACAGAATGTGAAATAAAATTTATATGAAAAATTTAATGCTTACTCAAATATCTTCCCTTAATTATAAATTTCAACAAGATAAAATAATATATATATATATATATATATATATATATATATATATATATATCGGGTCATCAAAATGTGACGATTAGATTTGTATTTTATTAAATAGAAACATGTGTATAAGATGATGTATAGGCAAACATGTATATTATTTTTTTTTAAATAAAAAACAATTTAAGCGTCACATTTGGATGACCCTATATATATACATACACATACATACATAAATATATATGTGTGTTTGTATGTATGTATGAACAATCGTCAAGATAAATGTTTATATAAAGAACTTATTTTAATTAGAAATTTAATTTCTAAAAATAAATTACAATATTTTTTACTTACTTACTATTGTTAAAACCGAGTTATATAAGAAATGAAAAAAAAATAACATATAGCAATTTAACTACATACAACTAGTGTTGTACTGTCTTATAAAATGATAAGAATATGAACTTCAAGCGAATGTAATAAAAAATATGATGCCCTAGTGAAATACACAAAAAAATAAAAATGAGAAGAAATTATATAAAAAATCTCTAGAGCAATACTTTCAAGGGAAATAAGGTAAATTTTTAGTAAAATAGATTTTACACATTGGAATTTTTGTTGTGGTAGTCTGTTTATTGTGGTAATGGATTATATTTTCTACGTATTTTTTAGAAAAATATAATATTTAAATTCTAATTACTTATATATTAATTATTTTTGGACTAGTAAATATTTACTATTTAAAATTAATCAATGAAGATATTTTCTATCAAACCAATTTGTATTTAATAACTAAAACATGTTGCATAGGGATTATTTTATTTTAATGTAATATTTATTGTGTATATAAGGAAAAAAATTAATAAATATAAGACATTATTTCAAATTTTACCTAAATGAATCATCACTTCATCATCATAAGATATTAAAAAGTGTTCTATAATTATTTATTGTTCATATTGTTTATAACAATAATAGCTGACTATAAACAAATAAAATAAATAATAGGCCATTACTGGATATTTTTTATTATCTTGTGATGTTGGGGTGACAATATATATTTGTAAAAGTAAATTCGTTATAGTTTTAAAACAAAAAGACTTTGACGATGATACATTGCCCTCGAAATGCGTATTAATCCATTATTGTTATAAACAACAAAATAAATAACTGAATATTTTATAAAATATTGTGGTATTGGGAGTAATAAATTATTTGTGTTAAAGTAAATTTATCAAAGTTTGAAAACAAACAGTAAATAATAACTATATCAAAAAGTGAACTGAATTAATTAACACATGATAATTTTGAAATTGTAGAAAAAAATTAATTATTATACGTGTTTATATATACACATGTTTCATTGTAATATTTTATTGAAAATAAATTTCTCTAGTTTATAAAAAAAGCATAATTCATTTTGTTACATTTATTATTCATCTTAATAATTGTAATACACTTTTTAGTAAAAACAATAATCCTCAGAATTTTTTAAATTCGCAGGTTTAAAATCGTTAAAACGAATAGAAGATAATTGTTGTTTATTTGTGCATGAACATGTATTAAATTTTAATAATTTAAGAAGGGATTCTCATGAATTGGGTCCAAAAAATCGTTTTTTTTTTAATTAATA
Source organism: Neoneuromus ignobilis (assembly GCA_029203775.1). NCBI lineage: Eukaryota > Metazoa > Arthropoda > Insecta > Megaloptera > Corydalidae > Neoneuromus > Neoneuromus ignobilis. The sequence goes on from CP092088.1 coordinate 7,122,353, forward strand.
GCTATTATTAATTATTATTGAGGAAATTGGATCACAGTAATGTGAAAGATTAACTAAAAATTGGATTAAATGAATGCACTATGTTAAGTAAAGTCATAATGGTCATATGAGTGAAATTGTGTTCAATCATAAATTCCATAGAATATGTGTAAAAATAAAAAAAAAACTAATTAATTAAATACTTTTTGTTTTATTTCCATCTAAACTTCTGATACGCTTATTGTAAAACCCGATATATAATATTAAAATGTATATACATTTTTGTTGGGACATATATATATATATATATATATATATATATATATATATATATATATATATAAATATCAATATTTTTCACGCTTCGCATCATTACAATTAATATTCATGCAGAGATTTTATTCAAGAAAAGTATTTGTTTAGACGAATCAAAGATGCATAAAAAATAGACCTAAATAGAATTGCTGAAAATATTAAATATGATTTGATTAAATAAATATGTTCAAAGTAAAAAAGAAAATAACAACAATTAAATGTTCATTTTATAACATATTTCATATATAAAATTTTCTTTTTTGTGTGTAAATAACAGAATTTAAAAAAAACAACTAATATATTTTTTTTCAAAAAAAAAAACTTTATATGAAATATTAATATTATTATTTTATGATTATTTCAATTCAAATAACATTTTATTAGGCATATATATGGATATTTTAAAAGAAGACAATTTAATAGAAATAAAATTAATTTAAAATAACAAAAAAAGGAAAATTTATTAACATAACGCCTACTAAGTAAAATTATTATAATAACTCTATAAAAACTTTAAAATTTGTTTATCCATTATTTATACTTTTCTATTCACTTATACGCACACATACATATATACATGCATATATAAATATATATATATATATATATATATATATATATATATATAATTTTCAAGTGGTATGAAAATATACAAAAAAAACCTTTTAAATTTACTTCCTTTAATAATGAAAAGATAAATTAAATAAAACAAGACTAAAACGCTGCAATATTTTTAAAAACAGAATTGTATTTAACTAGAAATACCATTTTACATATAAATATGTCATAATATAATTATTATATTGAATAAAATGTTACAGTATTAATAACTAATAATCTCTTAAGGAATATGTTTGTTTGTTTTTTGTTGTAAGAATTTTAAAAGATATTCGAAATGTAATAATATTTTAAAATAAAGTTAAATAATTAATTCAAATATAAATTATAAGTTATGGAAAGATAGAAATAAATAAAAAAAATGATAACAATTATTATTGACATGTGGATCTTTGTTATTAAAAAAAAATAATTTTGATAAATCACAGACGAAATTAAATAATTTAGGTATTTTTTATTCCACTGTTATTTATTTTAAATATAGGTGACAAATCCAATGAATCAAAATATACGAGGGTTGTTTGATAAGTATGGTAAATTTATTTATTGTTTAATTTAATTAATTAATTAACTTATTCAATTTTTTCAATTTAGTTTTTCTTACTTTTTACCATATTTATCAAACGACCTTCGTATTTTACTTCATAGTAACACAAATGGTAAAAATGAGAATATATATATATATATATATATATATATATATATATATATATATATATATATATATATATATATATATATATATATAGAGAGAGAGAGCAATTATTTTTTTAAGAGTGATAGAAATTTAATTGATTTCAATGTAAATTTCAATCAGGGTTAAAAACACATTATATATATATATATATATATATATATATATATATATATATATATATATATATATATACACACACACACACACATATATCTGTGTGTGTGTGTACAGTAGATAAATTAGCTATATACATTTTTTAATTAAATTTTGATTTTTTTGTCTGAACATAATATCCATCCTTTGATAAAAACTTTAGTAACGCCTTTTGTGAAAAACTGTAATTTACAATGTAGTATTTGAAATAATAATATTTAGTAGCACACGTTATCAAGAAGTGATGTTAAATTAGAGAGGGAATGGAGAATTTAAATATGTTTTTATAAGAATTAATATTATTATCTTTGATACATGCATGAATATATATATATATATATATATATATATATATATATATATATATATATATATATATATATATATATATATATTAGCTTTATCGAAAAATTATGCCCTTTTATAACTAAAAGTAAGTAATAAATTTTCAAACATTTTGTTAATATTTAATTAGGAAAATAGAACGCCTATATTTATGTTCTATTGAAAAAAAAAAACAACAACAAAAGAAACTATACACATGTTTTCCTATACACCATTCTATACACATATTTGTTTTTAATGAAACACAAACCTAGGCGTCACATTCGGAAGATCTTATATAAATATCACTTTTTAATATTGAAAGAAATTTTTGAACTCCTCTTTGATAAAATGACTTGTCCTTGTGGGTTCAAATTCATCTAATACTTTTTCACATCTCCATATTCGTTAAAAAAAATTCTATTTGATTTTTTTATAAGAATATGCTCAGTGACTTAAAACCTTCTAATCAACTTGTACTATTTTTTTTCGGTTACTAAAGAATATGTGGTCTTAATATATAAGGTCATCCTAATTTGACGCCTAGATTTGTGTTTTATTTAAAAGAAACATGTGGTGGTGTATAGAGAAACATATGTATAATTTCTTTTGTTCCTTTTTAATAAAATATAAATCTAAGGGTCACATTTGGATAACTCACTCTCTTTCTCTCTCTCTCTCTCTCTCTCTCTCTCTCTCTCTCTATATATATATATATATATGTGTGTGTGTGTGTGTATATATATATATATACACACACACACACATATACATTGCACTATCAGCCTCTCTTTGGATGAAGACTTTTCATAAATTTTCTACTTTTAGTACATACACACACGCACGTATATATATATATATATATATATATATGTGTGTGTGTGTGTGTGTGTGTGTGTGTGTGTGTGTGTGTATGTATACATAAAGGTATAATAAGTGTTTTTTTTTTAGGTTGGACAGAACTTTTGATAGGGATTTAAATTAAAGTTATATCACGACTAAAATTATCTATTAAATATATATATATATATATATATATATATATATATATATATATATATATATATATATATATATATATAGATGTTTACCTATATTTTTACCAAATAAAAATACAATTATTTTTAAAAAATTATAGTTGAAATAAATATAACATTATCCTGGATATAACTTTTGTTTGGATATATATATATATATATATATATATATATATATATATATATATATATATATATATATATATATATATATATATATATATATATTATATATATATATATAAGTATAATTATATATGAAATATAAATTTAGTATAATTTAATTATTTAATTTTGAAAGAGAAATATAAAAATAAACTAATTTTTTTTCTTGTCAAAGTAATTTTCAATAACACTTTTTTTTAAAAAAAATGTAATTAAGAAAATTATATGTAATAGTGAGAATAAAAAATTTAGAAATCTAAAGAGTGAAATATGTTTTTTTAATAAATATTCTAGGCAATGTTTAGAATAAACGATTGTTTTGAGTAAAATGAATTAAGTACATTTTAAATATGAAAAATTACGAAAAAAATATTTTATCTAAACTGTTTATTCAAAGTTGGGTTGTTGAAACACCATCAGTACACAAACATTTTATTTATATTCATGCGATGTGTTTTTTCCGTACATAATTAGTTTAATTTGAAATGCTAAAACATAAAATGAAAAGTAAAAATAAATCGTTAAAATTTAATTGTTAAACCCGACGGCATCGAGCGACTCTTGTTTCATTTTACATATGAACGCGCGCGCACTCGCGTGTATTATTTAGATTGTTCGCCTCCCCTAGCAATTACATTTTTTATACCGCCACCTAAAAACGCCCGTCGTCGTTTCATCTCCGTCGGCATCGCAACGGATTATATACGACGATCTTTTTTCCCATACACAAGTGCTTTCCGTCGAAAGCAGTCATATCTCCGTATCCCCGAAGTCTCGTAAAATTCTCTGACGTATCCAAAGCGTCGACGAATCCGACGGACGGGATCGAAGAAACGGAAACGTCGAATGTACGTCGCTAATTCGACGCACCGTGCGTCCCTGTCTGACGTAACGCGCCCGTGAACCATCCGTATATTTCCCACGGGCAATATGCAGATTTTTTAATCATCGTTTGTATTAATTTTAATCTTGGAAAGGGGGAAGGCGCAATACAATGACAGCAAGCGTCGCTCCGGCTTGCATTTCGCTGCCTCGCCAAAAACTGGCGTCGTGTACAACTACACTGATGACAGGGTTTGAACGAGCGACCTGCATCTCTCGCACCCTCGTTGAAATGATATTGCAATCTAGTTGTTATTTTTGTTATGTATGTCAAGAAGGGATATTTTGATTTTTAATAACGCTAGAACGATATCATCGTAGTACGCGACGCCGTATAAACCGCCCATTTGTTATTGGGGACGGAGACCCATTCGGTGTGTTTATGCTTTTTTAATTATATGGATTAACGTACTGTTCTCGGAGATTATTTACAGAGATTTAAAAGTCCCGCAGTCGGTTGAAGCTTGTACACACAATCGTAAATGTTATTATGAACGTCTCTTATAATAGACTAACAATTGCTTTTCTGTTTGGTGAGCTTTTAACAGAAAATTGTTTCGATTCTATGTTGCTTTCATAATTAATACATAATAATATGAATACAACTATTGTATTTGTTTGAATGAAAAAAAACTTTTACTTTGAATTGAATCAGACTTGGATTTATTTTTTATTTTTTTTATTTAAAAAAATATTAAATACAATAATATCTATATAATTGATTATTACAATTGAATCAAATAAATTAATTTTCCTATTTTTTTAATTAAAATTATAATATATAAATATTAAATTGATGTTAACATTCAACAAAAAAAAATTGATAAATTGTAATAACAGAATAATTATTACATACAAATGAATTTTTATCACCAATACCACAATGGTTATGAAGTGTTCAATAATCACTTATTATTCACTTTTTGTTTATAACAATAGTCGGCTGATGCGCATTTCGATGGCAATGCCATCATCGTCAGAATC
>CP092088.1:7130006-7145006 GCA_029203775.1 Neoneuromus ignobilis
TCTGTATTATTAAAAAGAAACAAAAAAAACTATACTCATGTTTCCCTATATACATATTTCTTTTTAATAAAACACAAATCTAGGCGTCGCATTTGCCCTCCTCTCTCTCTCTCTCTCTCTCTCTCTCTCTCTATATATATATATATATATATATATATATATATATATATAGATAGATATATATATATATATATATATATAGATAGATAGATAGATAGATAGATAGATAGATAGATAATTAACACCAAGTCTGATAATTATTACAATTCAGCTTCTTATTTATTACATAATTAATATGTACGATCCACATAACGTAAAAGTACACACAGCTTCCTATTGACATTGATTAATTCTTCTTTTATTATTCAACACTATTTCTCCCTGATATAACTATCCTACTTAGCGCTTTTACATATAGCTTTAGATTATTTAGACATGCTGCAAAATAGTATTTTAATTAACAAATTAATTAAAACTAATTAAACGAAATGTATCATTCGTACTTTATATTATAGCAAGTGCTTTGTTATTTAAGCATACAAACATTAATCTTTTTTCGAAATACAAAATGTAATTATGGACTGCAACGTGTCGTTCGATTACTTATATGTCAATAGAGTCATATGTTTAGTTGGCGGCTTAATTAATTTTCAAAAGGACCATATGTTGACATATATCATTCTCTTGACGTGAACCAATGTCATATATTGAATAAATTTAAACACTAATTGTCACCACGCCTGAACAAACAATGTTAATAGTTAAATTTTAAAAAAATAAAGGATAATTAATTAACATTCTCTCTCTTTCTCTCTCTCTCTCTCTCTCTCTATATATATATATATATATATATATATATATATATATATATATATATATATAAATATATATACATATAGTGGCTCAATTGAGATTGAGTTTAACTTTCAATTCCGATTTACATTATTCAGTCTTATTTGGGAAAACCTGTATATTTGTGTTAAAACCTATATATAATATAAAAACTGTTTCAAGTGTATATATATATATATATATATATATATATATAAATTATAAGTATTATGACAATTTCAGACTTAGTGTACTTATTTATTTTATTTTAAATGAAAATTTATAGTTTTTACGTATTGTGTAAATTTGACCAATTTCTGAATAAACAATGTATAGGCCCATCCAAATGTGACGCCTAGATTTGTGTTTTATTAAAAAGAAACATGTGTATAGGAAAACATGTGTATAGAAAACATGTATATAGTTTATTTTCTTTATTTTTAATAAAACACAAATCTAAACGTCACATTTAGATAACTCTATATTTTAATATTTCTAATCTGTGAATAATAAAATTTATATATGTTGATAATACTATAATGTGCTGGTAAATTTCTTTTGTGGCTTTTTCTCGTTCTATTTGTTAGCAAAGAGTACGATTTTTATAAATAATTATTACAAATATTATTATCATCGACATCACTAAAGCCTATATTAACCCATTGCTAGGCAAAAAGCTAATTGAATATCATTAGATTCTCTTAAATATTTTCCCAAGATTCTTCCATTGTTTGTTTTAGTGACTAATTCTTCCAATCATCACTTTTACAATTTTGATCTTTGAGAGAGTCTCTTCCTGGGTATCTTTTTTTATTTTGGTCAACTCCGTGATGATTTTTGTTCATCTATTATCTCCTCTTCTAACTCTATATCCTGCTCATTCCAATTTTATCAATTTTATTTGTTCTATTATACCAGTTACTCTTATCTATTCTCGTATCATTTATAGGTTACCCATTTTAAAATTCCTAACATTTTTTTTTCAATATTTTGCTGAGTTATTTAAGTTTTTGCTTCATTTCTAAATTCGGTGTTAAAGTCTCTGACTCATAAATACAAGTAGGTAGTATATATTAATTATATATTTTCCATTTCAAGCTTATAACAACAATAAGTTGATGGCATTTTGATGGCAATGCCGTTATCATCAGAACGCTACATTAACACTATTTTTACAGAAAAATGCATATATAATTTTTTAATACAATACTGACAAAATTTCGTTAAAAAATAATATTATAAATTGGATAAATTTATATAAAATTAATAAATGTCATTATCAGTGATTTTTTTATAATTTTTCCAATCTTTTCACAATATTAATGATACTTGTACTCAGAAATCCATTTAACCCTTTGCGATACTATGGTCGCACAATGAGATCACCATTTTTCCCCACCTTAACGCTAAAGAAATAGTGGTTTTTAACAGAAACCTCCTTCCAAGCAACATTAATACTGCTATTTTTTGAGAGAATATAAAACTGCTAGATTTAGTTGCCTAGATTCTGTTTAAGAAAGATGTTCATTCAGTGATCTTTTATAAAATGCACATCATCTTAGTCAACAGTTTTTTTTTAAAAAAAATCTCTACAATTTTGTCAGATGAAGATAAGTTTTTCCATAACTGCTTATTAATATACATAGTTTGTAGTAACATATTTTTTTTGAAAATTTAAAAAATATATGTTTATACTTCAGTATATACAAATTTAATAGGTAATCTCAAAGAAGACCACCATGCAATAAGTGTGTCACACTAGTCATAGGTAATGTGAATTTGTACCAATGTTTTTTTTTCATTTAGTTTCTATCATTTAATTATTCATTAGAGATGGAAAAATGTTCTTGTAACTTGAATGAATTAAACAAGGAATTAGTGAACCATTTATTGGAGGAAATACCTTCGAACATTTATTTTTATGGAGAAGATGAGAATATTGAAGTACTCTCTACAGAAATTGCAAATCTAAGTTGCAGTTTCCAAGAAAAAAGAGGAAGAGCCTCCTCCCGCACAATAGAAATGAAAAATAAATCTTCTACTGATAAAATAGGAAAAATTGAAGAGAAGGCACCTGAAAGATGATTCAATATTTTATGGTGAGATAAATGCTAATCATTTATCATGAGAAATTATGAAAATATTATATAATAAAAAAAAATTAAAAACATGATTTATTTATTTCTAGACCTATTATTAAAAAAAATCAATTAGATGAACTTTTTGAAATTTCATAACAGATAAAATTTCCTCATTGGAATCGAGTCATGTTATTGGACCTCAAATTAGCCATGAATTATTTTTTAAAAATCCATAAATTTTATTTGTTTCGCTTATTTAGAAGGTGAAGTGTGACGTCATAAAAAATATTTCAATTTTTTTAATATTTCATGTTGCCAACCTCAAAGGGTTAATTGAGGTAATTTCTTGTTATCTTTTTCAATGCTTTTTTTAAAGAGTAAAACTAATAATATGTAAAATTAGTCAAAGTATTACTATATGTTATAAAGTGTTTAATAACTATTTATTGTTCACTTTGTTATTTATAACTACAATGAGTTAATGCGCATTTCGATGGCGATGTCATCATCGTCAGAGTCTTTTCATTATAAAATCTAAACTGAATTTTTAAATCTATTTATATACTAATTTGTGTTTTTGTTTCTTTTTTCAATCAAACCATTATATAGTTCAGTCTAAAGGAAAAAATGATTTTTTAATTGAAAAAAAATAGTGTATATCATGATATTGATAATATGTTAAATAGTTCGTTTAAAAAAATTCTTAACTATGTTTTTTACATGAGTATAAAATATACTTTATAATGATTTGTACAACGCTATCATAAATCATGCACCTTAATTGTCATGGCTAATTACAGAATGGTCTTCTCTGGATTACTATGCGTATACACTGTAAGCTCATTTATATATATATATATATATATATATATATATATATATATATATATACACTTATATACACATATGTGTATAAATGTATATGTATACTACACGAAATAATACAGAATGTGCATGGTTTGATGAGGATACGTACAAAGATGGTACTTTGCGTCGTACGTGACTGTATGTACGTGGCAGAAGCACGTGTACCATTCGCCTGTTTCATGTATATCTATTGTATTTATGAACACGCACATGTCAAAATGCTTTTGTCAGTTTCATAAGGTTACCGTGACTTAAAATATACAAAATATTCACTTATGTTCCATGTTTGTATGTAGCTATTTGGATCGTTTGTAAACTAGATAACAGTAGCATTTTTAACAATAAGTGGTGCGAGTTTTAAACTCAGTATATGTTATAAATAGACTTTCTAACAAGTTAAAAAAATATGTTTATTTTGAAATTGTGGAAATTTACTTTAACAAAAATGAATTATCACCCCCAGTACCATAATATGTTATAAAATATTTAATAGTCACTTATTGTTCATTTTGTCGATTATAACAAAAATGGTTTAATGTGCATTTCGATGACGATGTCATCATCATTAAAGCTTTTTTGTGGTAAAAATATTTTTTTATAAAATAAACATCGAAATTCGTTTTAGTCCATTGTTGTTATAAACAAAGTGGACAATGAGTGATTATTAAACACTTTATATTATATTGTTGTGTTAATTGGTGATAATTCATTTGTGTTAAATTAAAATATATTTCTAATATAGGTGTTTTTTTAAGTATGATAGAACTTTAAATTGAATCCCTATCGAAAATTTTATCTATATACACATATATATACACATGTATATATATATATATATGTATATATGAAGCGGTGTTTTTTTAGGTTAGGTAAAACTTTCTATAGAAATTAAATTTAAAGTTCTTTCACGTTTAAAAAAAACATCTTATACAATCAAGTCTTCAATCTCTAAGTTTTTAAATCATTAATTGATTTTCAAGTACTGTTCATTGCTATTTTCTTTGGTGTTATGATATTAAAAAAAAAGAATATGTGTACTCATGTACACATGTCAGAAGTGAAACTTCTTATCAATAAAGTAATCAAAAGGTACATGGACAAGCGTATGCCTAGATGAACAAATTCTTCAGAATAAAGCAAGTAACAAAATGCAGAAATGTAGTAGGAAGAGAAGCGATAAATACACGGGATAAAAATTTAAGTAGAAAATGATCAATGTTTTATTAAATTAAATTTTACAATTATTTCATATTAACACATTGTATGCGGACAACACGTATATATGATGATCTTTCGCATGTATAATAGTATGTCGTCGAAATACAATGTGTTAAGTAAGATTAACAATTATTTTCAAATTAAAACTTTTATAAAATTATGAATTATGAAAATTTATTCGTTTTCGTTTGGAATTTCTTCGATTTCCATTGCTCCCTCCGATGGTGACTGAGTAGGTATAAACGATACAATTAGTTTTTGATAAGTAAAATTTTTTGCGCAATAGACTTTACCATCTTAAAGCCTGTAAAAACATTTTTTTTAATTACTATTATATTACTGTTGTATAATATATATATACAATTAGATCAATGTTTTAAAAATTAAACAATTAAAGGAAATACTCACAAATAATATCTATATAAATAGCATCTATATATATATAGATAATTGATATTTTATAACACCACATAAAATAATATATGATGATATATTGTGATTGTTATAAAACAATATAACATCAAAACTGTAATAGGTTTCGATAATTTTTAAATACCATGTGTTTTAATTGTATTTCTTTTATTTGATAAATAGATCAAATGTATATACATAACGTTATAAAATACTATAATGTTTTGTATACATGTACATATAACCTCATTTTCTTTTTGATAAATTTTTAAATACCACATGGATGTAATTTAGTATTATTTAGCTTATTATTAGAATATGAGATTATATAAATTAATATACTTACCAAAAATATCAATGTAATTACATTAAATAACACTCTTATTTAAACACAATTCACGTAATGACGCGCTCAGCTATTTACTTAGCTTAACATATAAAAGCGACGCGCATACGGCTATACTTTCATCTTATGTTCAAATAAAATTTATTGATCTAAAGTATATATAATATTATATATTATATACATAAATTTTACATAAATAAGATAATAAGTGATGTTCAAAGATATTTTTCAAGGTTGTGTATTAGACCAAGGAAATTTTTCAAAATATTTTCAAAAAACGCGGTAATGGTGTTATGCGATTAAGAAATATTTCACTTCAAAAATGTTTTTTATAATGTATGTATTTTTTAAATAATTTTAAATTTGTTATTTTTTGTAATATTGGTAAAAATTTCAAAAATGTCATGTGTGTAAACGCAAATCAGATGTTATTGTATGTCTAGTTTATTATACAAATTCATACATTTAAAACTTTACCCACGGCTGATGAATGAAATGAGGACACATACTACTATTTTGGAAAAACAAATTTTATTGGTCTTAAATTAAACCTAAGTTAAAAACTGATTTTTGATTAAGTTTTAAAAATAATTTCTTTTAAATGTTGACCTCTAGAGCAGTGATTGGCGAACCTTTTTGAAAAGTGGGTCAAATTTTGTTCATTATTTTTTTTAATACTAGCTCGTGGGTCACTAAGTCAGTGGCGTTACTTGGAGGGGAGGGAGAGGTTGTGGTAAAAAGAGTACCAATAATTTGGAATCACTGAAAATTTGTTAACGGAAAAACTTGACAGTTGACCCTTTTTTTTGTTCTCACTTTTAAAATCCTCTAAAAAGGTTTACGTTTTCTTTTGGTTTTACAACTTTTACTTTTGCTAGTGAAGAGCAAAAAATAAAGGTCGAGGGAAAAATTGAAATCTTTAGTGAATATGTCAAGTTTCGTCATAAATATTTTAATATTTTCAAACATCATTAATACAATTTGTCCATTTCTCTGAAGTTTTTTATTCAGTTCATTGAAATGCTGAGTAATGTTACATGAGAACATTAAATCATTTAACCAATCTATATTTGAAAATTCGTCATAACTATTGTTTTTTTCATTTAAAAAGGGCTTTATTTCTTCTAATAAATTGACTAACTGATTAAGAACTTGACCGCAACTTAGCCATCGAACATTGTTGTATGTAAAAATCTCAGAATATGTGCACTCAATTTCTTCTAATAATTGTGCAAATTGTCGTTTATTAAGATCTCTTGCATTTATAAAGTTGATGACTTTTATTACAACTGGCATTACTTCGGAAAATATTTTTAAACCTTGCTTCGCACATAGAACTTGCTGGTGTATTATACAATGAAATTCAATCAGAGAATGTCTAATATTTTGCTTAAGCTGCTGAATAAAACCAATATTTTTCCCACCATATTGGGTGCACCGTCTGTTATTACAGAAACAATTTTCTGTAGGTCAATATCTATTTATTTAAATGCATTATCAAATTCTTTAAAAATATCAAGACAGGTACACTTCTCTTTCAACGTTATAAGTGTCCTTAGCTTATAAATTCGACATAACATATTTATAGTTTAAATTTTTAATATTTTCGATTGTCTGTTCTCTCTTTTATGATATAAAAAATAAGTTTATAAAAATCAAAGCGTGGGTCATTTAAAAAGCCTTCGTGGGTCAGTGTGTGACCCGCGGGTCATGGGTTCACCACCACTACTCTAGGGCATTTGCAAATTTGTGCTCTTTTTAACACGTTTTCCATTACTGACTAATGTTGATGTTGATATTGCTGCTATTTCGGTTCAAATGTTATCTTTTAATTCTACTAAAGTTTGCGGTTTATCAACGTAAGCTTTATATTTTAGGTAGCTCTAAATAAAAAGTCAGGAACCGTCAAATCCGGTGATCTGGAGACCACCTAAAATTTGAATTTTTCGATATTATTCTATTATTGAAAATTGACCGTAGGAGGTCCATTGTACCTCTGGAAAAGTCAAATGTAGCTCCGTTCTGTTGAAACCAAGTTTCTTTAGCATCATCTCCAATATTTGGTATGAAAAAATTTTCAAGCATCTGTCGATGTGGAAGTTGTTGGGTCCTTTACTACACTCTCCCTTACGGACTCAATATTATGATTACTCTTTGAAGATCTTGATTTTCCTGATCTTCTGCTCTCTACCGTTGTCTCAGTATCTTCAAATTTTTGCATTATTGTGGGTTTGGTTACACCAGAGGGCGAATTCCTAGTATTATAAAATCTTCTAAATTTTATTTGTGTTTGCGAAACAATCCTCTGACTTTTAAAGTGAAATACCACTATTTTAATTCTTTCTAGAAGTGTATATTTATTTATGTTTATTATTGTTTTCTTTGTACATAATATGTAAAAAATAAAAATAAAAAAAATATATTATAATAAAAAAATTACGAATTTATTTCGTTAGGAAGGTAATTTTGATCCACATTTATAATTAGAACCGTTCTACATTCATGGTCAATTCTATTATTTGTAAAATACAAAATAATTTACGTTCAATAAATTAAATATGACATTAAAACATCAATAAATATTCATAGAGATTTTCATATTTTCTTTATTTTATTTTTTGAAAAAATCACAAAGAATTACTTATAAAATTCTAAAAATTCTGTATAAAAAAATAATACCTGGTTCTTATTGTCAATTAAAAAATTGAATAATTTAGGCTGTATTGTATATATAACACATATGCATATAGAATTCAAAAATAGATTTAATTACATATATTAAATACGTATAATTAGAAGATTTTCGTCTCCTCTTTAATTTTAATACAATGAATCTATTGTTCTAAAACTACTAAATTTACCAATCGGATTAAGTATGATCGACTTCTTAAGCCTACAAGAACACAAGAGACTGCGAAATCAAAGGAAGTAAGCGTGGCGCTAAAAGTTTCGGAAACTTTAAACCTATACGCTTTGATGAAACAACAAATCAACACAAGGAAATTATATGCGGTGTTAGTATATTTTAGAAGCTTTATAGCTCATAAATATATTGACATATAGAAGGGGAATAGCGCGTTTTGTCAGCATGTTATTTATGATTCGACACTGATTATATATAGTTATTTACTTGTATCATATTTGAATTATTAGTTAAAATATATTCATTTCAACTATTTAGGAAACTTATTAAAAATTTAAATGTATTTTATAATTTACAATTATTAATTTCGATTTAGTATTTGTTTATTCAAATCATTAAGAATATTATTTTTATTTCAACCAATTAAATTAAATATAGACTGTGACTATTTTTCTAACCAGTGATTAGACAATAATTTCAGTAATTTATCATTTAAGAGTTTTTTTGTCTCTTTCAATTTAAATAATTCATTGTTTACATCTTTTTTTTCATATTTGTATTGTATATTCTGATACCGAAATAATGTCTTTTTCAGTAACTGTTTTTTTTGTCCTTCGGTCAATATTTTTTATTTTCTTTCTTGTAATATATTTTGTACATTTAGAATTCAAATATTTACTGAGAGTAATTATTTAGTGGTATTATTTGATTCTATATCAATTTCATATATCGTTTTATTTTTATGTTATTATTAGTAAATATATATTTTTTTAATTCTTATGTGATCTAAATAAATTATTTTATAATTTAACATACACTTGTCATTTCTATAAATGAAAAGTGATAAAATATATTCATTGATTATTTTATAAGTGAAGTGAAATTAAATTTAAATACTAGTAAATGAGGGTTCGATCGAATAAATTAAATTCCATTTTGGCTTCCTCAAAAACATCGTAAACAAGTAAATTATTTTTTAAATAATTTATTCAAACGACCATACTCTAACATTTCTATTAATGACCATTTATATCAATTTTCTTAACGAAAAAAAATGTAGTTTTGTTAAGACTTCATTTTATATATTAGCCAAATATTTAAATGATTTTCTTTACCTTCTTCGTAGTTTTTGTATGAATATATATATATATATATATATATATATATATATATATAAGCTTTCATCAGATAATTGTTGAGCAGAATCTTCATCAAATGCCATTAAGAACAATACATATGACGGTCGTTTGATAAATATGGTAAATTTATTTATTGTTTAATTTAATAATTAATTAATTGAATTAAATTTTTCAATTTAGTTTTTCTTACTTTTTCACCATACTTATCAAAGGACACTCGTACTTTTAAATGTTTTTTCGAGATTCTTTCGTTGTTTCCTGTCCATCGCTAATCTCATTCAATTCTCATATCTACAATACTTTCAAATATCATAACTCTATCTTTGATATGGGCTCTTTCTAGACCTCTTTTTGTCTGTTGACCATTATTCAGTAAAGATGTTTATCCACTTATTGTGTTCCCTTATTGTTTCATATTCTGTCCATTTTATCGATTCTATTTGTTCTATTGTATGCGTTAACCTTGTTTATACTCTTCTCTCTCACTCTTTATATATATATATATATATATATATATATATATATATATATATATATATATATATATATATATATGTATATATATATATATATATATATATATATATATATATATATATATACACTTGAATGCTATTAAGAAATTGCAGATTTGTAAAACTTTCCCTTGTATTTTAGAATTGTCTTACCAATCTTTTATTGATAAATAATTTTTGTAGTGAATATCGTTTTACACCAGCTTAATAATAAAATACACCCGTTCCTCGATTTCTGCGGAATATCCGGTCCATGTGAATTTTGAAAATCGCGTAAATTGAGTCTGTCAGTACTATAGAAAAAATATTGGAAATAAAAGCTAGTAAAGTTGTAGAAACACATATTTATTTTACATAGCTTAACAAAAAAATAATAACGTTTTAGAAAACAAAAGTAGATAAATTTTATTCGGTGTCACTATCGCTACTGTAATTTAAAACAATCAACCTTTTATATATTTATATCGCGCTTTTATACGTTCAAGTAAGAATTTGAGTCACTCTGATATATAATAAATTCCATGAAAAATTATATAAAATGAAATCTATCTGACCGCGTATAAAAAGTGCCGCGTAAATCAATACCGCGTAAAAAAAGTCCCGCGTAAATTAAGGAACGGGTATAGTTTCTAAAAATGTATTAAAAAGTAATAAAACGTTCTTTTTTACTTTTAATATAAGTTTGATTTTTGAATTCATATAGACATTTATTTTTATATAAACATATCTAATTTTTTTAAATTATCAAATTGGTGTTTCAAAATGGATTTTTATATATCATTACTTTTTCTTCTAAAGAACCTACTTTTTCAGTATCAAGTATAATTATATTTAATGTTATTATTAGTAATACCTGACAGTTAAGGATATTAAAGAATATATTTTTCTACGAAAATGTAAAATCTGAACGAAAAATGTTAAATATTTTAATTATATTAATTACATTAATAAATTAAGATTTTTTTAATTCCGACGATGCTAATAATTCATAAATATGCAAAATATATTTAACAGCAACAAAAATTAATTGCAAAAAAATGGTATCTTTCAAATGATCTGTTTTTAAAATTTATGTCTAAACCCTTCATTCTCATTTGAATCACTTTATATATATATATATATATATATATATATATATATATATATATATATATATATATATATATATATATATATATATATATATATATATACATCTTAACACTAAATTTATATATATATATATATATATATATATATAAGTATTTTCTTAACACTAAATTTACGGAGCGAGTCAATTTGACTCATTTAAGATTTTGTTGTTATATATATATATATATATATATATATATATAGAAAACTTAAATATTATTTTTTAAAAACATATGTTGGTTTTTAATTACGTAATGACACGTATGCAAAAAAAATATTATATATTTGCATATATGTTGTTATTAAAAACTAATTTTTATTAAAAACTAACATGTTCTTAAAAAATAATATTCAAGTTTTCTATATATATAGCAACAAAATCTTAAATGAGTCAAATTGATTCGCTCTGCAAATCTAGTGTTAAACGTGATAGAACTTTAAATTGTATTTCTATTGAAAATTCTATCCAACCTAAAAACATCCTTCAAAAACAATCCTTTATGTGTGTATGTGTGTGTACGTGTGGTGTATATGTATATATATATATATATATATATATATATATATATATATATATATATATATATATATTATTAATCTAAAAGAATTTAATTTTGGCGCATGATGTACGATATAATATTACTTAATTTATTTCAATAAAATTTTTAATTCTCTCTAAAAATTTAGTTTTTTAATTTTTATATTTACTATTTATTTTTAAAAAACAGTCCAAACGTAAAATGTTTCTAGAGATTTATTAATGAGATATTGTATGTTTATATATCATTAATACAGAATATATTGTTAAATAATGTTGTAAAATATTAAATAAAAATATTTCATATAAAGATATCCAAATAAAAAAAAAATATTTTTCAAAATTTGCAATTATTAATTATAAGTACTTTATTAATAAATTATAGGATCATCTAAATGTGACCCCTAAATTTGTGTTTTATTAAAAAGATACAAAATAAATTATCCACATGTTTCTTTTTAATAAGAGACAAATCTAGGCATCACATTTGGATAACCCTATATTTATTTAGTTTAAAAAATAGTAGAAAAAAATAATCATATAAATGGAATAGAAGAAACTAATCTAAATTTAAATTATATTTTGTTCTTTATAACATTTTTGAAAATATTATTCATTTGTTGAATAAAATAATTAATATTTTCATTGGTAAAAATAATATTAAATATTATTAGTCCAACGAGAAATAAATATTAATTTAGTAACATTTTAATATACAAAAATAACTTTATTTTGATTTTTAATTTAATATGGTGTGGAATAGAAAGCATTTAAAAAAGTTTTTTCATTTAAATTTACCCATATTTTAGAAAAAAATGTTTACAATAAAACAGTTAACTTTGATAGAATTTTTAGTGTACTAATAGAGGATTATCCAAATGTGACGCCTAGATTTGTGTTTTATTAAAAAGAAACATGTGTATAATTTGTTTTGTTTATTTTTAATAAAATACAAATCCAGGTGTTACATTTGAATGATTCTATTTATTAAAATAATCGATTAAAATAGTTAATAAAGAATTTTTTTAATAAATATTTGAAAATATTATGAAATAAGTATTTATTAAATGAAAACAACAATATTGAATATATAAAAAATATATATTTGTATGTCTATGTATAAATATATAAACACATGTTATAAAAACGAAAGTAAGTGACTGCATTGAAATCAAATATAAACAAATATTTATTTTAGAACGCCGTTCAGTTATAACTAGTAAACGACAATTTACGTCGACTGCCAATCATGGAATTATCGACACGCGAATGCAGTTCAATTAAATAAAAATTTCCCGGAGCAGTCGCCTGCTGCTACACTACGTTTTTTATCCGGTCGTTCGCGAATACTCGAAATATTTAATATTAATTTGCATGTGCATTGCTGTCCGTAATAGACGGCGGCAATGGTTCGAGAGAATGTGGCACAAACGACCCCCAGTCTTTTGCTCGCGCAACGTCGTCGTATACATAATTGTCGGGGAGGTTGTTGCAATGTGTTAATATCATTAAATTGATTTATGACGCGCGTCGACTGGAATATTAAATTTTGATATCCTGACAAAATATTGTAACACTAGGTAACGGTTGAGTGGCAGTTTGTCAATAGAAAGATACATGTGAAATATAAATATCAGATTTGTTGAAAGGAAATATACACATGTGACCCTGATATTAATCAACTATAAATGATATATATATATACATAAATCACATACACACGCACACGCATACGCATACATAACCAAACACACACACAAACATATATATATATATATATATATATATATATATATATATCTCAATAAATCTAAATGAACTATTTAAAAAAAAGAATAGACAGATTAGATAATGACAGTAAAAAATTGGACTTATGATATACTTCAGTCAAAAAAAAAAAAAAATGTTCAATGAATTTTCAGTTGAAAAGAGAATCAAATAAAAAGAAATGGAAATGCAAAATCCGTAGATTATTGGGATATATACATAAGAAAATTCTTCAGAATGGATTAAAAGAGAAAAGTATTAGTTGAGATGGAGTGGAAACTTTTGAAATGTTTGTTTTAACAGAAAATTGTTTCGATTCTATGTTGCTTTCATAATTAATACAAATTAATATAAATACAGTCGACCCTCCTATAACGCGGTTTCCATATAACGCGAAGTGAAAATCGCGATATCCCTCCTATAACGCTGTACTCTTATAACACGTTTTTCGTACAACAACTTAACTGGTTTAAAAAGTGGTCTATAACATTACTTTTTCTATGTATTAAATTTTAGCTGTTGAAATTAATGGGGAATCCCCTTTTTGTAGTGAGTGCGCATCATGTTTATCAATTTCAGTTATCAGGGATTTCTCCTATAAATGAACAAACGATAAAGCATAGCAAGGAACTGGAGCATCCAAATGTGAAAATTGTTTTTTTTCTTCCTAATTGCACTTCACTGATACAGTCGTTCGACCAAGGAGTCATCCAAACTTTCAAAATGTACTACATACGCCAATTTTTCCAAATAATTTTCAACAGATTAGAAAATCATGAAGATAAAATTCTTATTTAAGTGTGGAAAGAATTTTCTATTTTAGATTGTATTCGAACTATGTCATTAGCTTGTGCGGAAATTAAACCATCAACACTTAATGCATCTCGGAAACCTCTTTTGCCTCAAATGGTTCAAACAGGAAATGATATTTTAGCCCCAGTTACAGAAATAGTAAACATTGTTTCTGGTTTAAGCGGCGAAGGATTTGCAGATATAAACCATGAAGATGTAGAAGAACTACTTCGGGAAGAAAGTTTAGATGAGGAGGAATTGATGGAATTAATTGATGCATCTACCTCAAATGCATTGGTAGATGAAAACACGGATAACGAATCCGTGGCAAACTTCAGTTTATATGATGTGAAAAAGGACTAGATTTGGGTAAAGAATTAAAGCTTCATTTCACTCAAAATGATCCTTCAACGGTGCTCAGTGCAAAGTTTAAAAGAGAATTACAAAATTTCTTGGCTCCATATAAAGAGGTTTTGGTAGAATTACAAAATAATACTACAT
>CP092088.1:7150006-7152506 GCA_029203775.1 Neoneuromus ignobilis
ATATATATATATATATATATATATATATATATACACACACTTTTTAACTTTAATTTCCACTTTTTTTACTTTATTTTTTTTTGTTTCGAAAATTCATTGCTTATTACTTTTTATCTTCCTGAACTTCATCATAAGACCATTTTTGACATGCTTTATCTAATTATTCTATTATTTCTTCAACTTCATTTGGTTTTATTGAGAAAATAACAACGTCGTTAACACATATTAAGAGATTAGGCATCTCTTCTTTACCTTTTATTTCTCCAGATATTCAGTTTAGTGTCAGTAACACAAAGTAAGTTGTGTAAGTAATGTAAATACTTCTAATAATGCAGTTATAAATAGCTTTGGTGATATAACATCTGTCTGCTCCATTCCCCTTATTTCATTTGAACTTCTCTGTTTCTTCGTTTATTTATATGGAGGATGTAGAATTTCTATAAATATAGAGTCATTCAAATGTGACGCCTAGATTTTGAATCATTCTATATTTTTCAAAAGTTCAATATATATTAGGTGTGTCCATAAGTAATGTTATTTTTTAATACTGTACGAAATTTCATTTTATTTAATAATTTCATTTATTTTATTGAATAAATAGATGGAAATGTTTTTAAAATTTGAAAAAGCGACATTACTTATGAGTACACTTAAAAATTTTGATTCTTCATTGTATTTAATATCACTGATATACTTACTAAATTAAAGAGTTTCCAAAATTGACAAAAAAAGAGAGAAATATTTGATATTCATTGCATAATGTATAAGTAGTTTTAATAATTTGTTCTTGAAGGAAAGCAGTTAAATTAAACTGAATGAACTACTTTATGTAGTGTATTAATACATCTTTCTATTTGAGGGGGTATTGTCATAAATTTGGTTAAAGAAATCGATTTTTTTCTATTTATAGCTAGTAATACTCCTTGGACACTAAAAAATATGTACGTGATAGAATTTTGTAGAAATTCAAAATAATTCAAAAGATATAAGCAATTACAGCTGTTAAACATATATAACTTTATTCAATGGTTTAAAATTTTAAATGCGATTTTCTCGAAATCATTTTTTCTCAATTGTTTGGAAAGATTTCTCTGGATCTAGTGGATCTAATTCCAAATCTGAAAATAATGGCTCATTTTGTTCATAACTAACGTCGCTATCGTGTATGAACTAAACGGGTGTAAATTTCAATTTTTTTTTAATCCAAATTCGCATTTTTTTTGCTAAAAACTGACTTTTTTATAAATTGTGCACCATTTTTTATTTATCAATATATTTTAATAATCCTAGTTCACACGATATCGGCGACTTTCCTAAATGAAATACATTTTGATTTTTTTAATTCGGAACACTAGAAGTAGAGATATCTTGATAACACTATGATAAGGAAATCTCCTCAAAGGTTTGATATAAATGTGTGAAACTCATTATTGTTTTGGAGATGTTTGCTTGTATACTGCACATACTAATAAAGATTTAGTGCAATTTGTAAAATCGTTTGACTATTTTGTACACGTGTTCCTAACATGAATTGTTCGTTTTTCTTTGTATTGCTTGAAGCCACTGAATTATTCTAGCATTTAAGTTCAATATTTCATATATATATATATATATATATATATATATATATATATATATATATATATATATATATTCGTATGAATTTGTTTGTTAATATTCATACGTAAATAAAATTGTATCGTATGTAAAAAAGTTATATATTATTCACATTCAATTTACCTAGTAATATACATATTCTTATAACACTATTCTAAACTTGTAATAATCGAATACACAAACTATTGTGCAAAATAATACAATGCACCAAAAACGCCCCGGGATTGATATAATCTTGTAACAAGAGCAATTCTCTATAGAGCCTGAAAATCGTTCTTATTACTGTACGATATTATTCAGCTAATCTACATGTTATAGTTAGTGAAAATACCCAATATATATATATATATATATATATATATATATATATATATATATATATATATATATATATATACACTCGTTTATTACTTAGACCTTTGTGGGTGTGTGTATAGAATGTATAGGTAGGCAGGGAGATATAGTGTCGTGTATAATACGTGGGTTATACATAACCTATATCGAACGTTATATCTTTCCCAATTATATTTTCAATTGCGTCGCGTGTCGACGACACGCCGTTTTCGACCAAAATTAAGTACTTAGCATACATAATAAACGGTTTTGATTAGTCATTCCATTATATATAATACACTATACATAAACTTGTACTCTATATACATGGGTATGTAAATTTGTCTCCGACGCGGTGGTTGAGCCTTCGGCGGATTTATATTAATTCCAAAGTACATACACACCCGTACGTACTCGCACATAAACCCCTTACATGAACACACATTAGATATATTTATGTATAGACGTACTGGTAAACAAGCCAGTCGTCCCCCTTTTCGCGGTACCACAAAAGCTCGAACATATAATAATGATATCAACAATATATGTC
>CP092088.1:7157506-7177506 GCA_029203775.1 Neoneuromus ignobilis
TTCAATTGGATTTTAATTGTATAGAATGTTTTTTAAGCATGATAGAATTTTAAATTAAATTCCTATCGAAAGTACTATCCAAACTAAAATCTTTATCATACTTTTATATATAGAGAGTCATCCAAATGTGACGCCTAGATTTGTGTTTTGTTAAAAAGAAATAAAAGAAACAATACACATGTTTCTTTTTAATAAAATACGAACCTAGGCGTCACATTTGAATAACCATATACATACACATACACATGTACATACACAGTAGTGGCCATTGAAATCCAGACACTTTGGCAATACTGTTTTTTTAAATTATTTTAGCGAATAAAACGGGGAAGTCCCTGTTTTTTGCATTGTTTTTATGCACGTTTACATAAAAGATACTTTTACATTCATTATGAAACAAGTGATTGGTAAAATAACATTGTAAGTGAAGTTAGAGAGTTTGAAAAGTGTAAAAATGGTAAATATAAAAAAAAAACTGACCGAAGAAGATACATTTAATACTTTGGCTTTGTTGAAAAAGAATTTAGTGTGTTTGTGAAATAACTGATAAAGTTAGATTTAGCAACTCGTCCGTAGCAGAAATTTAAAAAAAAATCGTGAAACATGCTCTATTAAGCGGAAAAGAGGATTTGGAGCCAAAAGGAAAACAACGGCCCGCCAAGATCGAACCCTAATTAAGCTGTCTTTGAAAAATCGTTTAAAAATTGCTGTGGATATAAGAAGAGAGTTTGTGGATGAAAGTATGGAGGTTGATCGGAAGTAAGTATGCGAACTGTTAGAATAAGGCTTCAGGAAAATCTCAATCGTGCACTAGAAAATTCGTCAAAAAGCCACTACTCGCACAAAAATGCTTCAAAAACGATTTTAGTGGGCCAAAGATCATAATAATTGGACTGCAATGAAATGAAGAAATATAATCTTTGCGATGAGTCGAAACTCAACATGTACGGATCCGATGGAAGGCTGTATGTTCAAAGAAGAAAGGGTGAACGTTTCAGCGATTACTGCGTTATAAAAACTGTTAAGTATGGGATCAGCCGAATGGTCTGGGAATGCTTTTCTTTTCACGGAGATGGTCAACTGGCTCTAACAGATGATACTCTAAATGGGACTCGATACAACAAAATTTTGGAAGAAAGTTTTGGGCCATCGGTAGAAGAGCATCTTTCACTGGTAAGAGACGTTATTTTCCAACACGACTCTTCGCCATACCATCGTACTCAATTGATAAGTATTGACGCTTACGCCTTCCTGCTTATTTGAATAACTAGACAAAAAACTCACTTTTTAATTCAATATATTTCTTTTTTAAGGTGGAAAAATATCTTGACGAACTACGGGTTCAAAGCTGCCATGGCCCATTATTAGCCCTGATTTGAATCCCATAGAAAACTTTTGGAGGCTTATCAAGGTTAAAGTTGCTGAAGATATACCAAAAATATTAAGAGTTGAATTGCTTCCACCAAAAAGTGTGATATGAAGAAATCACCCAGAAAATTTAAAAAAGTCGATTCTATGCCAAATTGCATTAAATACGTTATTCAAAAAAGAGGAGGTCTAACAAAATATTAGTAATAATTCTTTTTTATGTTAATGAGTCTACAGCTGAAAATAATTTTATTTGTAATAGTTTCATGTCTCCATTACATGATTTGTTAAGAGCTTTACATTTTGAATAAAGAACTTATTAAAACAAAATTCCTTCCCTTCGCTCATTTTGAACAACATTCGTCCAATAAAATGGATATTTCTATCCATTTTAGAAAGAGCATAGGCATACAAAAATCTTCTAGAAGGCAGATTTCACCTATTTACTTACACGGAAGAAAAATACCGAAAAAAGGGTTTTATTTGCGTGTCTGGATTTCAATAACCGCGACTCCATCTATTTAAAAATGTACTCTTTTTTATATTACATAGAACTTTTGATAGAGATTCAATTTAAAATTCTATGACGTTTAAAAAACATTCTATATTTAAAATAGAATTCCAATATTATTTAGAACTGATTTTCATATACAAAAAAATAGTTGATATTTAAATATTCAATCAAATTTGTGTTACGATTGGTATTAAAGTAAAAATAGAAATATAGAGAGAAAAATATGAAATCGTTATAAATAATATCTCGATATGTGTTGTACATTGACGATCACGTCGCAACCGAATAGATAGCATCGTCAAAGTTACAGCAGAGATAATAAAACGCGTGACATGTGAAGAATACATGAGCCAATAAACAATTTCCGGCCGATCGAGGACGCTGCACATTATATATTTTGTATGGCGAGACGCACACGGTCTATTGTGTCGGTCGAATTGACTAATACGAACCCGCGACCCTCCTCTCTTAACGCACTCGCACACTTCGTCTATAACAATAAACACACACACACGTTTTATGTATGGAACAACATATGTATAAACAAGCTATAGTACTTTTTGATTCCTTTAATGTTGAATAAAAGAATTAATATGATATAAATTGATACTAATTTTATTTGATAAGTTATTATTTTCATATTAAGTATTGCGGAAGAAATTATTCGAATTAAATATTTTTTTGATTATTTTTTTAAAAATATCAGGAGGTTCCGCCTCCTACTCGCTTCACTCGTCGACATTCAAATTTGCTTTCATTTAACAATATCAATAAATTATAAAAAATAAAATATTTAGACATTTCTGTTAATGCTTCTGTGCAGATGATATTTAAAATATATATAGGTGTTTTTTAAGCGTGATACAATTTTAAATTAAATTCCTTTCAAAAGTTTTATCTAGTTTAAAAACACTTTTTAATCATACGTTTATATATAAATACACACACACACACACACACACACATATATATATATATAAATATATATATATATATATATATATATATATATATATATACACACTACCGTTCAAAAATTTGAAAGCAAGTATATTTTTCGCTAAAAAAAAATTAATCTCAATACATCTCAAAAAAAAAAACTATATAATAACTTTTTATTAAATAATGAACGAGGATTAGTGAGTAATATTTTATTTTCCAGCAGTATTTCTAGGAAATCTTTTGTGTTGGTGATTTAGGATTATCCCGGTATTTGGTAACCATGTTGTATTCAGAATAAAAAATCAAAGAATGATGTAAATAGGTTTCTCCTATTGCATGTTTATATTTGTTACACTCTTATCAGTTGAACTTAATCATCTACAGACGAAGTTTCTACTTCTTACATCCACTGTCCACGAACATTACTCGTTGAAATGTCATTATAATATTCAGTCACAGAAAATGGCTAAACGAAAGACAATCAATGTACAGTAGCGAAGTGCTATTTGTGTTTTTCGTAAGGAAAATTACACTGAAAGGCCAATTTCAGAAAAACTTGGTATATCTTGCAAAGGGGTGCATTATACTTTTGCTCGAAATCGAGAAACAGGGCCAAATCAGGATAGAAAAAGATCTGGTAGACCAAAAGTAACTTCAAGTCATGAAGATAATTACATTAAGTTATTGTCAATACGAAATTGCCACTTAATAGCTCCCTAAATTGCAATAAATCTAAAACAATCGCGTCAGAAACCAGTCTCTACATCGACTGTTAAGAGGCGTCTTCTGTCAGCAGGCCTCAGAGGATGTGTCAGGGCGAAAAAAAATTAATGGCTAGACACAAATGAAATAGGCTTGATTGGGAACAAAACATAGCTACTGGACGATTGAACAGTGGAATAAAGTCCTTTGGACAGATGAATCAGTTTTAAATTTTTGGTTTAAATAGAAGATTATTTGTGGGTCGTTCAAAGGAAAAAAGGGCTTCAGAAGCTTGCACTGTGCCAACTGGTAAACACAGCGCAGGAAACATAATAGTTTGGGGATGTTTCGGTAACAAAAAATCGAGAAAATTAGTAAAAATAGAAGGCAAATTAAATAAAGAAGAATAATTGAAAATTTTAAAGAGTCAGCTATTCTGCTTGGCTTAAATATTATTGGGCATAATTTTATTTTTCAACAAGGTAACGACCCCCTTAGCAAATTTCTAACTTGTGTAAACAAATTATTAATCAAAAAAAAATTGCCAGGAGTTATTGAAGTCATGGAGTGGACGTTTCAATTCCCTAATTTGACTCCAATAGATATTTTATATAAAAAACATTTTTATAGAAATAATTTTTAATACAGAATATTTCAAAAATATATTTTTAGTACAAGTCGTAAAAAAATACTATATATTAGGTTCATATTCATTTTAAAACAATATTTAAGTTAAAAAGTTTTTAAAATAGAAAAAAATCCATTTTGTAGATAAGAATAGAAAATTTGTTTAAAAGTGTTCGTATTTATTTATCAATGTAATTAAACTCAATGTGTTTTTTTAATTAATGCTAGTAAAAATATAATTTGGAGTTATATTTTGATTGTTATATTTAAAAATACACAAATCCATAATTAAATAAACGTTTTAAGTACGTATACACATATGCATAATATTACATATATATATATATATATATATATATATATATATATATATAAATATATATATATATATAAATATATATATATATATATGTGTGTGTGTGTGTGTGTGTGTATGTGTGTACAAATAATTAATATAAAAAAAGATTATTAATAAGAAATATAGCGTAGACATTGCATTTACATCTTTTGTAACAACAAAGTTGTACAAAACACGTCCTGCAAAAACACACGTACACACACATCACTGTGCAAAACTTTAATTATAGTTTTAGAACTTATAATTAAATCCTTGCCAATGTATAACGTTATATACATACATATATATATATATATATATATATATATATGTATATATATATAATTATGATGTTATTTGACGTTGTTGTTAGTATATATTTTGTGGTTCTGTTGGAGGGAACATCAATTGAAACTACGGACTTAATTAATTCATTTATTTTATTATAATTTGTTATTAATATATTATATGACGTAGATAATAGTATTTTACAAGCATTTTTATATATTAATTTTTTACATAATAACAATAATAAGATCAAAATAATAGGAACAAATTGCAAGTTTCTTTTAATTAATTTTTTTACACCTTTATTAGCAACACAAATGTGATATCTAGTGCTTATTTTTGCCACTAGATTGCAATAATTTTGCACTGTAGAGCTCTAAAAGAACTGTCATAATAAAATAAAAACATGGAAATCTCCAATGGTTAACAATTTATAAAAACATAATAATAAGAACAAACATTTTGTTTCATGTTTTATTTAATAATTAAAAGTTAGT
The DNA here is from genome assembly GCA_029203775.1 of Neoneuromus ignobilis. Lineage (NCBI taxonomy): Eukaryota > Metazoa > Arthropoda > Insecta > Megaloptera > Corydalidae > Neoneuromus > Neoneuromus ignobilis. The sequence continues at coordinate 7,162,782 of CP092088.1, forward strand.
AAAGGTAAAAAAACAAAAAATAAAGTGAGTTTTGTGAAATAAACTATAATTTAGAGAAGTGTTTCGTAACCTTTTTAGTGAACGGCACCCCCTTGAATCTAAAAATAAGTTCTCGCACCTTCTTGAAAAATATGTTTCTATATCTTTATTTGGGAAATTATATCTATTGCAAAATTTTTTTTTATTGAAAAATTAACACATACATTTCCATATACATACAAAACAATATCTCAATTTGTAATGGCTACGTTGTTGTTGTTTATTCACAATAATACTTTTAAAGCGAGGCTCCTTTTTTGAAAGAGCTATATGTAAGTCATCATCTGCATTTAAGCGATTTCTGGCTTTTGTTTTTATGTACAAAAGTGATGAAAATTCTATTTCACACAGGTAGGTGATGTAAAATAGTAAAAGTGTCTGCAATAATGCTTTTTACAGCTATGGATAGGTTCTAACTGTGTACACTATAATTGTCAAATTCCATTTGAATACGTGCATTGGTTTGAATTTCAATAAGATAATTTTTTATTAAATCGCTGTCATCCATCGAATCTGGATCAAATAGAAATGGATTCAGTATCTATCTCTGAACTTTGCTAATATTTCCCGTGGTAAAGTATCCATGAAATGATTCACTCAATTGTTGGACGTGTATTCCAATTTCAGGTATAGTTATTATTTTTTTCATTTTCAATTAAGAAACTTCTTCGCCTCTGGAAATGCTTTTTCGCACCCCCAGGAGTACACGTACCCTTGGTTAAGAACCAGTGATTTAGAGAAATTGAAATAAAAATAATATATTTTAAAAAAATAGTAGGGAAAAGTATTGTTTTAAGAGCATAAGAAATTCAATAATAACACTAAAAAAAAACAAGGAAGGATATATTGGAAAATTGCTTGGAATTTCGTTATGTATGATTCAAAATACACTAAATTTACAAGTTATAGGAGATTCTTGCGACCGTAAGGGAAAAACTAATTACTGATCGTCGCATGGTACAAATTTTCAAAAAGACCTGTTTAAATCCGTGAAAGACATCAAGTTTGAAATGAACATTTTAGTAAGTATTCCAACAATCCTGTAAAAGCTAAACTATTGAGTAAAAAAATATTAAAGATCGATTAGATTTTGCTAAAACCCACATATCGAATACAAATCCAAAAAAATGGAGAAATATACTTTGGCATGACGAGTGCAAGATAAATTTGATTGGGTCTGATGGAAAAACTTTTGTACGACGACGAACAGGTCAAGATCTTTCACCACGTTACACAAAAAAGACTAAAAAAAATCACGGTGATGGAAGTTTGATGGTTTAGGGATGTTTCTTTTGGTATGTAGTAGAGCCACTTCATATTATCGAAAACAAAATAGATGCCAATAAATATGTAATCATACTGGAGGAGAAAATGTTACTACATGCTGAAGAAAATATGCCTTACATATCAGTGTTGCCTTTAAAGTTGCAAAAAAATTAATTAAAACAGAAACTTTTAATTTGTTCTTATTATTTTATAAGTATATATCAATTATATAAATGTAATTTGGGATCAAATAAATAAATTTCATGAATGGAATTTTATCAATTATTATATCAAGTATTCTTAACTTTTATTTAGAAATGTGAGTCGTATATAATAATATTATTTTACCTTTTTTATATATAAAACATATATTTTCAATAATGACACACCTTAAAATAAAATATACGTTTATTTACGAAACGTAAACAATAAAAAGGATACATTTTGAGTGAACCGTTCATTGACTTATTCTTTTATAAATACGATTTCCGATTTTTCAATGAGACCTTTGTCATATTCGTTTGGCATTCAATACCAAAAGTAGAAAATAAAAAGTCAATGCAGTTGCATATTGCTTCCGTGAATTGTGACAAAGGCGAATTCTACACTTGTCAACTATTCAGGAACCTGTCAGACACAGTTCCGATGTCCGACAAGTTAACAGTGATATAAACACAGTATTCATATTGTTTATTTTGTCGCAGACAGCATCGTGAGAAAGGTGTTTAACCGATTTTGTCACAAGCTTTTGTTCGTGTATTGCGTCTGGGTGCGTGGCTGACACGTCATTAACACTTAATTTTCTATGCGTATAAACGTCACGCAGTCAATTCTTATTTCGTTTCGTTCGATGGCCTGGTTTTAATAGTTTTATCAGAAGTTCGATATCAAATGATTATTTGATATTGATAAAAATATTATTCATATGAAATATTAAGGGGAGGTTCCGGTCTAGAATAGTAAAAACAAGGTCATTTATAGTTTTTTTTATAAAAAAAATAATCAAGATAATAATCTGGGGTCTGTGTATTTTATTATTTATACTTTGAACAAAAAATGTAACAAAATAATGTAATTTATAAATATATTAAAAAAGTTAGTGGTGCACTCCGTAGTAGCTCTTGAAAAATTTTCTGTTGACGATGAGAAGTCTAGCTCCTCGGTTATTAATTTAAAATAAAAAAAAAAAAACAATATTTTCAAAATGCATAAAATTATTGAGTCAATATACCTACGAAAGTTATTTTTTTTCCGAAATTTCAAAATCAAATATCTTTTTTTAATAATTTTTTTTACGGTTACACACACTCCTAATAATTTTTTCACAGTAATACACTCCTGAAAAATTAGTAAATGTAAATAAAATCAATATATTAAAGACTCACTATCCAACAAAAAGTACAATCTTTAATTTAAAAATATCATTTAAATGGTTAATTAGTTTCTGATTCATTAGTCCCATGAGTTCAAAAAATGTTTCGAAAAAACACGTTTAAAGTTTTATATGATATTAGCCAATGTGGTAGAGTCAGGTATAAAATCCTGTAAAAACCTGTAACTTTGGTAATTTTCAAAATTTTAAAATTTCCTTTTAAGTACACATTCTGCAAATATTAAAGAAGTGAAATATGTAAAAAATCGATTTTGTGAAATTTCTAGACCGGAACCTCCGTTTAAGATATATATAGTGAGCTACAAAATTCATAGAACGAGTATAATTTAGGAAAAACAACAAAATGGGATTAAATTATACATTATGTTCAATTTTTTAATATAAATAAATATAAATGTTTGAAAAAAAAGAAAAAAACTTATGATTTAACTTTTATTACTAGAATAAAAAATAAATAAACTTGAACGATTAAAATAAATCGATCTCACAAAAGTTATTGCACAACGTAACACTAAAAACACAATTACGATCATACTCGTATATATTTTTTTAATTAATTTTAATATTTAACGGAATTTCGCTTTGATACCAAGACTTTGTTTAATCTTCTTTAAATTGATTTTACTATATTAGTAATTACTTAGGCAGGGATAATGACTGATTCAACTGTTAAAATCTTTTTCAATATCTCTTTTAAAATAATTGTATGTTGTACAACAAAACTGTAAGAGAAATTACACAAAAACTTAAAATAAGTATTTCTACAGAATTCAATGTAATAAAAAAAATTCAAATTGAGAATTGAAAAACAAAGCTCGATGCAATCGTCTAAAATTATTAAACAATCGTAATTGTACAGAAATAAACAATATCTGAGAATAATTGCACTAAAAATTGCTGCTGAACTCAAAAACAGTAAGAAAAGTTATCAAAAACTTCAATTTTCATGGAAGGACTACTACAGTAAAGATTTTTTGAGAGTGAAACAAATCGAAAAGCAAATTAAAATTTGCAAAAATTAATAAAAATTTAAATTTATAGTAATGAAAACACAACATATTAGGTTATGTAATATGAAATATCAGCTTTTCTTTGATTTCCAATTGAAAAATCCTACATTTCATATAACAACACCTAATATTTACAGATGAAACAATATTCAACATTTTTGTGAGTGATGGTCGCATAATGAAGAATTGAAGAATGAAAACTTGATACCGACTGTAAAAAATGGTGGTGAGGATGATGTGGTTTGAGAGTGTATGTTGGTTGAAGATTCGATTTTTATTGATGAGATAAATCAGCACGTATATCTAAATATTCTCAAAGACCATTTAAGGAAAAATTTGCAAAGAAAAGCACAATTACATATCACGTGTTTTTGGTTACTGTATAATTGCTCAAAAGTAATTGAACTTTGATCTAATTTTTCAACTTTAACCTAATTGAACACATTTGGAATGTTTCTAAAAAAAGAGTTAGAAAATAAAGAGATATTGAAAAAGATTTTAGCAGATGAATAGGCTATTATTCCCGTTCAAGTATCTACTTACAATAAAATAAATGTCAAGAAGATTAAATAAAGTCCTGGAATCAAAGGAAAATCACACCAAGTATTAAAATTATTTTTTTAAAAAATATGATTGTAATTGTGTTCTTAGTATAGGTGTGTTTTAAGTGTGATAAAATTTTAAATTAAATCCCTATCGACAGTTCTATCTAACCTCAAAAAAAAAAAACACGCTTTATTATACATTACATACATACATATATATATATATATATATATATATATATATATATATAAAATGTTTTTTTTAGGTGAGATAGAACTTTTGATAGAAATTTAATTTAAAATTTTATCACGCTTAAAAAAACACTTATTTATATTGTTCCATGACTTTTGTGAGATTGATTTGTTATTTTTAATCATTTCAGTTTATTTATTTTTTATTATAGGAATCAAAGTTAAAAAATTAGTTTTTTCTTTAATTTTTAAAAATGTTTGTTTTTTTTAAAAAAAATTGAACGTATCAATTAAGTCCATTTTAATATTTTATCCAAATTATACATGTGTCCCATGATTTTTGTAACTCACTGTATTTGTTTTTAAAAAAGTATTTCAGACTAATATAAACAAATAAGTCAATTTAATTCCGCAAGATTTTATAAAAAATTTCAATTATTCGCTGGTGTGGGTTTTAATGGTCATGCCATTATCATCAAATAATTTTATATAAATTTAAAATATGTTATTGAATATAAATATTTATAAATCGGAATTTTTACAATAACGGCCTGATCATCTAAACAAAAATCAGTGTATAAAGTGGACAGTAAATGAAAACAGAACAATTTTAGAAAATCTTATGATAGTGATATGAATTGATTGTTTTAATGTGAATTTATCCAGTATCAAAAAATGATCATGAATTTATATAAATTAAAATGATTCAAAAGTTTGTTACACTAAAGTCACCACATATTCTATATTTTGCTATATGAATTATGGGGTTATATATGTGTATATGATGTTCATAAAACAGTGCTTTAAAGTAACCGAACAGTAATAAAAAGTAGTGAAACGAGGTTACATAAATTGTTACACACGTTGAATAGTGTCAGAGTGCACGTTTAGATTTTGTATTTTATGTGTCATGTAATAATGTTGTAGAATGAGAAATTGACCAGTTTATATAACATTGTGATGACGCCATAGCAGCTATAACAGAGATGTAACAGGCGAGCACGTCAGCCTCGTGTGACGTTTATAATTTATAATCAAATTATTACAACAAAGCTAATTGGCTAGATGAACAGTGATTGGTGTTTAGCGACCAGTGGTGAACGTGTTGGGATTTCAAATCGACGAGCGTGGGTGGTCAATATATGACTATATAACAATTGCTTATTCCTAAATCCAAATTATTTTATCATTGCACATAAATGCATACGAACATAAAATCACACACAAGTATGTAAGTATATATATATATATATATATATATATATATATATATATATATATATATATATATATATATATATATATCAAGTGTATCCATAAGTAATGTCCTTTTAGAAAATTCCCTTTTTGTAAAATGAGGGTGATTTTATAGTAAAATATTATTCGAGTGCAGTTTTGACACTGAAAAAAACGATATTACTTATGGGTACACGTAATATATGTAAAGAGTATTTGTTAAGTTAGATAAAACTTTAGATAGGGATTCAATTCAAAGTTGTATTACGCTTAAAAACACCCTATATTTAAAAATGAAGAGAAATAATTATTTGCAAAAAGAAAAGTAAATAATTGTTAACAAATTTTATTCTTGCTTTTAAACCATTATTTTTTTTAAAAAAATAAAGTGTGAAAAAATTAAGGAATAGTCATATTTTTTCTCAAATACTATTACAATAAATATAAATAGAATTATCCAAGAGACCAACAAAGGAAAATAAAAAATAAATTATTTACTATTTGATTTTAAATTATGCTGAATCTATTCAATACTACACAGTAGTAAACGTGTTTAATAATTCCTTATTCTTTACTATGTTTGTTTATAACAGTAATCTCATCCACATTTTAATAGCAACGCTATTATCATCAGAGTGTTGTGTTATAGAATTTAGTAAAAAAAAAAAAAAAAAATTATATTATTTATATATATATATATATATATATATATATATATATATAGAGAGAGAGAGAGAGAGAGCGAGAGCAAGAGAATAAGAGAGATTGTTTCAAATAATAATGAACGGTTTGAACATTTTTATTTTCTCTTACCATTATTTACTATTCTTCAGTATTATTTGCATCACTATATATATATATATATATATGTATATATGTATATATATATATATATATATACATATATATGTGTGTGTGTGTGTGTGTATGTGTGTGTATGTATGTGTATGTGTATCATCATTATCATCTTGTATAGTTACTGATGAATGAAAACTTCATGAATGTTACCATTCAATGAAACTTTGTCATTCTCACTATGCTGGACAGAAGTGTTAGTGAAAATTTTTCATTTATGGTTTATTCTCTTAGGAAAAATACTTAAAGAGTAAACCAATATATATATATATATATAGAGAGAGAGAGAGAGAGAGAGAGATTACACAAAAAAGAATTAGAAAATTCTATAATAACGCTTTATTTTTCTCAGCCTCATGATTGTTAATTATAGAATGTTGAACACAGATTTAGATACTATTTTTTACGTTGACACATAGTTATAATTTTCGTAAAATAATTTATAGTTTATCACAGTATTCTTGAAGTATTAATAAGTGAATCATTTACTAACTATTGAGTTAAATATTATAATAAGTTTATACTTAAACAATTATATAATATTAGGGCTTCATTTTATTTCTGTTTAATTTACACTTACCAAATATTTCACATACCAAAAGATGATTATAAGTTCTATAAGTACCATTAAGAAAAATTATAAATTTAATTTAATTTGTTTTATAATTTTAGATTTGATAAATATAACTTTGAAAATTATTTTTAAATAGATTGAGATAAAAGATTACAAATTGAAAAAATAAGAAATATAATGATCACTACATTATTTAATATATATATATATATATATATATATATATATATATATATATATATATATATATATATATATATATATTGGCCATGCAATTGTCACGCCTAGATTTGTGTTTTATTAAAAAGAAACATGTGTATAGTTTCTTTTATTTCTACATAAATCTAGGTCTCACATTTGGATGACGCTTTATATACAGGACATGCATATTATTCAGAAAATAAATAATGATTTAGACCCTATTAGTTTCTTTATTAACCCGTTCACTACTAGGGTCTCAGGAGAAAATCCACCACCACAGCCCAGACGTTTTATTATTTAAATATGATACCAAATTGTCATTAATTTTTTACGATTTATTTATAACGTTCTAAATGAATAAAAATGTAATTATCGGCAGACCAATAAGATCCTGTATCTATTTTATTGTTGTTTAACATAACCCATCTATTTGCGGTACAGTTATCATAAACTAATAATGAACATTCATCTCATATTTGTAACACCGGACTCAGGTAAGAAAATCGGGTCGTCACATATATGTGACGCTGATAGCGAACGTGTTAAATATCTGGATCATTAGTTTCATATAAATATAACATGCAATAAATGTTTAAACTGATACAATAATCATTAATATCTCTCTCTCTCTCTCTCTCTCTCTCTCTCTATATATATATATATATATATATATATATATATATATATATATATATATTTATATATTTATTTATATATATATAATATTATATGAAACATTTAATTAAATACGAGAAAATTATTTTTATGAGATAACAATTAACAATACATTTCTCAATTATTTTATCAGAACTAACACTTCATATTTTCAATCGAAAACCTTAAGAATATTTATTTCATCAAAACGTAAAATATATTTTTGCATTGTATATAGTACACATTTATATGTGTATCTGTACCTATGAATACACATAAACATACATGCAATTATAAATATTTCAGGTTTTGAGAAAACAAATATTTTGAAGGTTTCTGATTGAGATTAAGTTCTGATTTTGAAAAAATAATTAAGAAAAATGTTATTAATTATTTCTATACAAAAATATATTGTTATATTTAATTACGTGTTTCAGATAACCTGTTATGTAGACATAAAATGTACTAAATAGATTTTAAGGGAAAACTAATCAAAATGTAATGCTAAATTAAGAACATAATAATACAGGAATTAACTCGAAATATCAAATGAAATTATTTTTAATTTTCATTTAGGATACATTTAGTATTTTTAAAAAATATAGTTTAAACAATCAAAAAATTGAAAAATTACTAGTATGCGTCTATATACATATATTAGGTGTACCCATAAGTAATGTCGTTTTTTTAAATTTTATAAACATTGCTATCTACTTTTTAAATAATTATTATAACTCATTAAATAATTAAAAAACGACATTACTTATGGGTACATCTAATACACACACACACACACACACACATATATATATATATATATATGTATGTATGTATATATGTATGTGTGTTTATATGTTCGTAGCTATTTAAGTTCGATTCACAAGAAACTTTTGGTAGAGTGATATACTCGTGTGTAATACTTTTTCACTGTTATCAGTGAACACGCTACGATGTCTCACCACCCGTCCTATAAGAGAGAAATCACAGAACACACGCAAACGTGCATACAAGAACCACAGTAACCAAACATTGGTGGTATATTTGAGGGTAGAAACAGTGGAATGAGATGTATGTTGTGCCGATAGTCATAATCAGGCACGTATTAACCACAAAATGTAACACAATACAAATAATTTCTGTACAAATATGTGCAACTGCAGTAATGTTATTAGTAATTGATTCAATGTGCAATATGTGTTTTACGAATTTTCAATGTACAGGATTTTTAAATTCCATTTCGATGCAATGTGTCATAATTACATTTATGTAATGATTTAATAACGTTAATTAATTACAAAAGAACTAAAATATTATTCGATCATTTCAAAAATTCATATAGTGTTTTTGTCAATTCATTATGTATATCGACCACGTTTTTATTAACATTTGATTTATTGATCTCAATTAAGTAGTGAAATATCTATTTTAATAATATTTTTAATTTAAAAATTGTATTCTAATTGTTTTATTTACAATTTAAATCAATGAATATAAAAAAATCAGTAAATAAAGACTTCATTAATTTAACACAAATGAATTTTTACTCCCAATACCACAAAATGTTGTAAAATGTTCAATAATCACTTATTGTTCACTTTTTCTTTTTTGTTCATAATAATAGTCAGCTGATGGCAATTCCATCATCGACAAAGCCTTTTTGTTATTAAAAACATATTTTATTAGCAAAAAGGCTATGATGATGATGGCATCGCCATCGAAATGCACATCAGCCGACTATTGTTATAAACAAAAAAGTGAACAATAAGTGATTATTAAATACTTTATAACAATTATGGTGTTGGAGATAAAAATTCATTTGTGTTAAAGTGAGTTCGCCACAGTTACAAAACAACAAATAGTATTGTTGTTTTGTAACTACAATACTATTATTGTAGTTACAATTATTGTAGTTAGCACATAAAAACATAACTAATTATTGACGTTTAGTTATGCTTTAAACATCAATAAAAAATATTATCATTCAGTAATATAAAAGATCAAAAATATTTAAAATTGTAGAATAAAAATATTTAAAACAACGTCATATATTTACAAGTAATTATTAATAATCTTTTTTGATATTTGAATCAAGTTCATATATTTATAAGTAGTTATTAATAATCTCTTTTGATGTTTTAATCCAGTTCAATAGAAATTATTCAATCATTTTAATGTCAAAAAATTTATCAGTATTTAAAATAAATGTGTTCATTAATTTTTTATAACTTAAAAGGAATATTAATAAATATTTAAATTCGAACAATATTTACTTTATTAAAGAATATAATGTTTAAAGATGTTTATTTAAATATTTAAAAAAATATTTATATGTATTATGGAAAAAATAGTTCAATATGTGTACATGTATATACATATATAGGATAGTTTAAATGAGACTGAAGAGTTTAGACATATATATACTTGGTTATTATCATTTATTATAATTTAATATCTTTCAATATTTGTTGTTTTGGGACTGTGGCTGATTCACTTTACACAAATAAATTTAAACCCCAACATCACAATAGTTTAAAATATTCAATAATCACTTATTGTTTACTTATTATTTATAATTATATAGTCTATAATTCAATAAGATTTGGGTGACCCCATATTGAGTTTATATATATATATATATATATATATATATATATATATATATATATATAAAATTTAATAAATATACTTGTAACAATTATATTTTATTTTAATTAATAGCATTGATAATACAAGATTATTATTTCTTTTAGTAAAAGAGGTATGGAAATCTGATAAAAATGTTAATTTCATATAAAATTTTCTTTCTATTTTTTTAAAAAAAATAGTGTTCCGGCGTGATGCAAAAATTTTGTTTCTGAATTTTTTGGAAGTTTTTCTAAAATTACCGAAATATCTATAGTAACATAGAAACATTAACATAGCTTTTTAAAAGTTGTATTTTTCGTAATTTATTTACATTGTTAAAGAAAAAAAAGTTCGAAGGTTAATGAGAAAAGCGAATAGGGGGCGAAGTATTCTAGTATAAAATATAATATTTGACATATTCATTTATTTCTTTAAGAAAATGAAATTAATTGGAGATTCAAGATTGGAACTTTAAAAAAATCGTTTTTTTTACACTTTTTACTTCTTTGGTGTTTGAAAAATGTGCGTTAAAAGAAAATTCGAAAAATTTAAAAATTACCAGAGTTACAGGCTTCTCAATGTGACAGCTGTCGTTTGCATGGGTTTTATACCTGACTACCACATTGAATAACATCATATAAAGTTTTAAAAGCGTTTTTCTCGAAACATTTTTCTTTGAACTGGTGGGACAAATCTCTCAAAAAATCATACTAATTGACCAATTTGTATGATTTTTTTTAATTAAAGATTAATTTATTTTTTGCTAGGCAATGAATCTCTAATATATTAAGTTTATTCGAATCTACTAATTTTTAAAGAGTGTAGAATTGAGAAAAAAATTACTTAAAAAAAATTTTTGATTTTCAAATGTCAAAAAAAAAAACTTTTGTAGGTTCACTGCCTCAGAAATTTTTCTTTTTTTTGATTCTTAATTAACACCTGAGGAGCTAGTCGCTTCACCTTATTATATTACATTTTTTCAAGTATAAATAATAAAATTCAAAACCCCCCAGATTATTATCTTGATTATTTTTTTATAAAAAAAATCTTAAAAATGACATTCTTTTTACCATTCTATGCCGAAACCTCCTCTTAACATTTTTATTCGATTTCAGTTTATTTGTATTAATAGGAAATAATTTTAAATATTTTCTGTATCACAAATGATATTTAAAATTAAATATAATTGTTAAAAGTATTAAACTTAAATTTTGTTTATACCTTTGTTTGAATTTTACGCATATATATATATATATATATATATATATATATATATATATATATATATACACACAAAAACATATAATTTACATGTACAATTGTTCTTTTTATAAAACATATTAGTAAACTTTTCAATATTATCTAAAACTCAATCTTTCTTTTACTCTTATCACATAACTCGATTATAAAAATGAATTTTAAAAATTTAAAGACTTTTCAGATCTGATTACTAATGCTTTGTTAATTTTTCATTGAAAGAATTTATAACTTCACTAAATATATTACTTTGACCTAACAAATTTCGTGGAACAATGTTATTAACAAAGTTTCGTAATTCATTATCGTAAATGTGTGCGTGTATGTAAATGTATGAAAGTTTCAAATCGATATGTTATATTTGTGATTTTATATTTATTATTGAAAATTCATCAAAATATTAATGATCGTTAGAAAGAATTCGAATTTATAACAACTCAAGGTAAATATTTTTATATATTTGAACATTTAATTGAGTATTTATTTGTGTATATAGGTATTATATGCATGTGTATGTGTATATATATATATATATATATATATATATATATATATATATATATATATATATATATATATATATATATACACCACTAGCCAAAATAATAATCTGATTAACAATGTGAATAAATAAAGAAAATAAAATGTTTAGAAAGCTATGTTAATGATTTTGTGTAGACGATGTTTATTATAAATTGGTGGTTTGATTAAATCTAATGTAAATACAATTAAAATTTATTTTGTCCGAAAATTCTGCTTCAAAAATCTATCTTTATTCCACTTTTTGTCAATTTTAATATTTCATAAAATTTGTACTTCGATAATTTTTGGAAAACTAAGAAATTTTAGGAACGAAATTTTCTCATCATGTCGGAGGCAAAGTATTATTATTTTTTAAATAGAAAGATATAGCATAATTAATCTAAAACAATTAAGATTAGAACAGTTTTATACTTTAATGATTATTTAAAATTTATTAAATAAAATATTTACTTAATTTCAAATATAAATGATTTTCAATAATTGTACATGACAGTTGATATTATGTTACATGAATACAAATATTTTATATTGTAGAAAAATCAAAATTTTCAAACAAGAAATATTCGTATTTTTTTAATCCGTGCCTGTTTTTCAACATAAATCATTGCAGTATCATGGATCAACATTAACCCAGTCGCGAGACTTCCGCGTGGAATGAGAAATGGCCGTGTAAGGTACTAACATGCAGGATTTGAAGACAAGACTCTTATCATCACAGAAGTTGACATTGTACTGTACACAACGTCGGGTTGGTACTGTCCTTTGCCTCTTCGCCCACTTTTTCATCGTCTTTGACGACGGCGACAATACTTCCTTTTCCGGTCAGGTCCTGCACTACGCTGTGCCAACACCAGATAGTGGAAACTACATCCTGTACTCATGCGATTGTCACTCGTAGAAGAACGGTGGGGAATTTGATATTCGTCGCAGCGGCGCACACTAGGTTATTAGGCGCCACTGCTTTCAGTCGCGTTACTTGTCGTTTATGTACAGACGTTTAAATATGTACGCCTGTGTGTTATTTATCTATGTACGTGTACATGTAGACACGTACAAATATATTTACATATGTATATTTATATACACTCGTACTTCAAATATATCACACACAAATATATATATATATATATATATATATATATATATATATTCAAAAAGTAGTACAAGCTTTGTTTCAGAATATTAATTTATCTTACTAATTTTACATTGTATTAATTAAAACGACGAATCTTGAACGGATAAAATTTACATATAGCTGAAGAAATGCGAGGTTCTAAAAAAATTGAAATGGTATTATGAAATCTGAAAAATTGTTATATAAAAACGTGACTACTTCAGTAAATAAACGCATGATTAAGTATTTCATTCAATATTTTAATAATTTAAACTAAAATGGTGAATTCTTAAAATTTGTCTAAAATAGTAAATAGTCAAAATGTTAAAAAACGATCATAAAATGAATTGAGTTTGGTAAGAAATAGCGTATTTATAAAAAATATAGTATTTTAATACGGGAAAATAATGGATTACAGAAATATTTTTTGAAAAAATTATGAAATTTATCAATTTAACGAGTTAACTGTGCTTGACGAGTATATTCGTCATGTGAAAAGAAAAATTACCATTTGCTCTAAAAATATATAATTTTAGTAAAAAGGTAAAAAAATCTTATTTGGTTGTATATTTTTTCTATATTGTTATTGAAACTGCAATGTTCAATGGCCATGTTCAATTTTTATTAAAACATTTTTGAAGTGTTTTGCAAAAGCAAAATTTTGTAGCATCCCTTTTTTTCTTACAAACTTAGATGATTGTTTTCTTAGTACAATTCATGGTGTTAATATAAAGGAAAGAGATAAAAGAGATGTTATAATAAAGAAGTGATTCTTGATTATGGTAAAAAAATTAGTGGTGTGGATAGAACCGATGGAATAATTGCATCAAACACACTTGCAAGAAAGAAGAAGTACTACAAGAAAATATTTCTCCATCTTATAGACACCATGTGCTTGAATTCATATGTATTATATAAGAAAAAAAAATGAAAATTAAGTTGATTAAATTTTTTGATTGAATGTGTTGAGCAAATTTTTGAAGAAAATATAATCAACAAACAGATATTTTGAAAGTTGATCGACCAACTACAACTGCCAAGCATTCACGCCTCATTGGAAAACATTTTCGAAATATTATACCACCCACATCATCAAAAACAAATCCAATGCGAAGATGTACAGTGTGTTCAAAAAAAATGGAATTCGTAAGGAGTCACGATATTGGTGTTTGATGTGTGAGATGTCACTTTGTGTTTCAAAAAAATCTTGTTTTATCAAAT
>CP092088.1:7182506-7245006 GCA_029203775.1 Neoneuromus ignobilis
TCTACATATACATATATATATATATATATATATATATATATATATATATACACATCATATAGTAAAATATAAACCATAAAACGTCATAGAAAAAAATAATACATTTAATCAACGAATAGAACTTTCAGTTATCAACTTATAAAATATACAGGAAAATTTCATGACAAGAAAATGATTGCTATACAGACTTCTATGTAGAGAAAATTTATTTTTCAGCATGCAATCGTCTACAGCATGATTCATGAAGATATATATATATATATATATATATATATATATATATATATAATGTAACATAAACTTAACAATATATAAAGTATTATAACGAATTCATTTATAATCCACCAGAAGTAATCAAAGGTCACAACTTTAGATCAATATTGTAATATGAAAATACTATTTATACTCGGAAAATATTTACACCAAACAAGCGAATGAAATATACAAATATAAATGTATTTTATATACGTTTGTATGTAATGTATATATATATATATATTCATAGTATAATATGTTTGCAAAAAACGGAAAAATTCTTAATCGGTATAAACCTATCACGCAAACGTTAATAATCTTATGGTTAGGCCACAGTCATGCATAAACTTATTAAGGTAATTTTTTATTTTCTTTTATATATATATATATATATATATATATATGAGATTATTTAATAGTAAGGAACATAAATCGTTATACTGTTAAGTGCAAAATAATTTATAAATAAGTTAGTCAATAAAAAAGTTATACGAAACTACGAAAACTTATATAAAAGATTTGAACTACTTTCCGTGCTTGACGAAAAATGTTTCAGTATCGTTCGAAAATTAACTACAAAGTGGGTAAAGTGGTTGAAAATTGTGACAAACATAATGGAAACAAATACATTGCAACGAATGAACAATGTACTGAATTCCGTAAGAAAGAAAATGAACAATTTGTAGTAACAGGTATGATAAATGAAGGGTCAACTGGAGAAAATGTTGTTCCATAAATGGTCGTTAGACTTGCGTAATTGTATCACCAAGCGTGGCAAAGAAAACAAATGTTATTTGAGGTCACACGCACATTTTAAGCGTATGTACTTATAAACACGCATAGATATTAGTTACTTATCTTTAGGGTTCATACTGAAACATGATACCAATAGTAATCGCAAATCAATCAATTATTATAATTTGCTTAAACATTATAATTTAACCAGTTGTTATTTTTTTGCAATTATTTCAAAATAAAATGTTTATAAAATATTTAAAAAAATAATCATATAATAGATACAAACACCAATAATGTCATCAATGATAATAAATTATCGTTTTGATTTTTAATTTTGGATTATGACTGGATTATAAAATAACGTCACATATTTATTTTTCAAACTATAAATATCAACATTATTTTGATAAATTTTAAAACGTTAGAATTTATGAAATATTTCAAACAATTTTTAATTTATTATATTTATACACTATTTTTAAATTAACGATAAATTTAAAATTCATTGCGTAAATTTTATATACTTAATGTAAAAGTCTCGTGTTTAAGTATCTATCTACCTTCTTATATATGTGTATACACACACACACACACACATACACACATACACACACACACACACATATATATATATATATATATATATATATATAAAGGTGTTTTTTAAACATTATAAAATTTTACATGGAATCCCTATAGAAAATTCTATTTAACCTAAAAAAACATCATATATATATATATATATATATATATATATATATATATATATATATAATGATGTTTTTTTAGGTTAGACAGGACTTTCGATAGGGATTCCATTTAAAGTTCTATCATGTGTTAAAAAACGCTATATATAGTGCAATTAAAATTTTTAAATTCAAGTAACTTTTCGATTTGGTTAGAAAATATTGAATAATCTTTTCTTGATTATCAATGTTAAAAAAAAGTAATAAATTAAATGTCTTGGAAAAAATTTTTTGCAGTTTTGAGTTGTATGTTTTTTATGATTTTCCACAAAAAAGAATGATTGAATTGTGAATATTTACAAAAGTCATTCTATTGTTTATTGAAAATTTGGATATCATTAATTGATTTTTTCATATTTTATTTAATCATATTGTAGTAGAAAAATTTAAAAATAGTTTATAATTGCTTTTTGGATAACTTTGTTTTGATACCATCTATTATAGTATAATAAATAATTTATTGATATTAATAAATAAATAATTATTGATATAATAATGTGTGGGAAAACTCAGAAGCCAATTATACTAAAAATTCAAATGTTCCAAAGTGTATCTGAAAATGTTTGAATACTGATAATAATAAATTGTACCGAAAACGAACAATATAGGTTTTTTCCCATATTTTAATTAATTGTAAATCATGTATTTTATGAAATATTTCAGTCAAAGAGGCTAGGATAAGCACGATTACAAGGTAATTGAACTTGCAATATGATTTCACAAATGAATTTTTATCTCCATCACCACAATGGTTATAAAGTGTTTAATAATCACTTATTGTTCACTTTTTGTTTATAAATATGGATTCATCGTCAGAGCCTTTCTGTTAAAATCAGATTTTAACAGAAAGGCTCTGATGATGATGGCATCGCCATCGAAATACGCATCAGCCGACATATTTATAAACAAAAAGTGATTATTGAACAATTTATAACCATTGTGGTGTTGGAGATAAAAATACATTTGTGTTAAAGTGAATCAGCCACAGTTCCAAAACAATAATATGATTTCAGTTTGGTAAAAAAGTGGATTAATGAATAAGTTTATTTAAAATACCATAAATATTTTTTGGAACCGGATTAATTATTTGGGACAAACTAAAATTTGTAGAAAGCCATGTTTATAATCGTCAAATTTGAAAATATATGATTAAACATTTGACCATTTAGAGATAAAAAGAAGTTCAATTCGCATTTTTCCTATAAATTACAGTATTATTAGTATGGTTGACGAAAAAAGTGAAAAATCCTGTTCTAAAAAACTCTAAATGTGAATCTGGAATAATTTAATGCTATTGAGAAACATTTATTATTAAAAAATGAATGCTACAAATTACTTAAAATTATTGAGGAAGTGTTAACTACTACTCGTATTTATTAAATTCACTAAAGAATAAGAACTAATTTTTCATCAGAACAACACCCTAATCATACAACTGCTTTAACTAACAAATAGTTTAATTAATTCAAAATCAAATTCTTATGAAGACCATTAATAAATCTTTACCTAATGAGAACTTATAGGAAATTCTGCCAAAAAATTCACAGCTCAGAAATTCTTTACCTGAAAAATTGGATATTGTTTGCTAGAAACATCTCAAATGAAGTCTTAAAAACTTTAATAAGGAATACACCTAACATATAAGTAGATTTTATAAGAAATACAAGCAAATTAATGAAATATTACCTGAAAAAATTATTGTTTATATTTTTTTAGAACTTTAAAAATCTTCTTGATATTAAAACCTTGAAATATGAGTTTAATTACTTGTTAACTTTTCATTTTTATTAATTTGTTTAATAACGCAAACATAAATCAACATAATTTTTGTTGAGTTCTGATATTTAATAATAGAACTAAATCTACCATTATTAGTACCTTATATATATATATATATATATATATATATATATATATATATATATATATATATATATATATAAACATAAATAAGAATTAATAATATTAATAAAATATCTTACCATAAATAGAATCCAAAATATGATCAAAAGCAAGTACTCACCTGAAAAAAAATAAAAATTATTAATATAATATAATTTTCATTTTCATTTTTGAATATATGTAAGATTAACAATTATCAAAAATCATTATTGTTTAGAAGATCTAAATTATTTTTAATAGACCTATTAATTTGTGTAAACATTCCGAATAATAATGATTTAAAATGAGATATCGAATTTGACACAAATGAATTATTATCTCCAACACCTATAAATAATAAAGAGGGTTCAATAATTACTAAATGTTTATTTTTTTCTGTTTATGACAACAATAAGTTAATATATATGGTCATCCAAATGTGAGACTTAAATTTATATTTAATTAAAAAGAAACATGTGTATAATTGTTTTTTTTTAATAAAATATAAATCTAACCTTCATATTTGGATGATCCTATATATTTTAATCACCATCATCAACAAATCGTTATTTTATAAAATTTCTTTACATTTTAATATGATGTTTAAAATATTTAGATTTTATAACACATCACTTTGATGATGATGCTATCGCTATAGAAATGCGTATTTGTTCATTGTTGTTAAAAAAATAATTATTGAACATTTTTTAATATCTTGTAGTGTTGAGTGATAACAATTAATTTGTGTAAAAGTAAATTAACCACAATTCTAAAACGAATAGAAAATAATGAATATTAAATTCTCCGTTAGTAAAATCCGCCATTGAGAACCATCAAGTCATTAATTTACTGTAAATTAAATTTTATTCTAAGAAAAATACTAGATAAAAATAGATTATTAAATTCCAAGAATAGTGTTCTTTTATGATTTAACTTTTTAGAATTATATAAGGTCAACAAAATACATATACATACATACATACATACATACATACATACATACATACATACATACATACATACATACATACATACATACATACATACATACATACATACATACATACATACAAACACACATGCATACATACATATATATATATATATATATATATATATATATGTATATATATATATATATATATATATTATATATATATATATATATAAAATATTTAGGGGTCATATATATACACACAATATATGGGATACCTAGATTTTTGTTTTATTAAAAAGAAACAAAAAAACTATACACACGTTTACTTATAAACCTCTATATACATATTTCTTTTTATAAAACACGCATCTAGATGTCACAATTCGATGACCCTATATATGTAGATATGTATGTAATTATGTATGTATGTATATATATACATATTATATATATATATATATATATATATATATATATATATATATATTAATGTATGTTCTTGTTTTTGTTTATATATATTTACTATATAGTTACGATCAAATAACAAAAATCTTCTAATTGTTTCATAAAATATAACAAACAGAACATATGTTTACTCGTATACGAAAATGGACATGAAATGTCTTTATACGTGTACTAACTGAAAAAATGACATGGAAATCTGTAAACCGCGTAAAGGATGTCGGCAATATTTTTTTTTTGTACTATGACTTGTCTGCCATCTGCCGTTCTATTTAATTATTTAATACCGCGATTTAACTTTTTTCCTAGTGCCCGACAAAGTTATTTTTTTACAAAATGAATACAATGTACACTGTACAGATGTGATATATATATATATATATATATATATATATATATATATATATATATAAAAGTATGAAATAGTATACAGGCATGTAACATGAAATGAACATCTACGGTGCTTTTTAATTTATATGTTAATATCATAACGACTATGCTATATAATAATATTTTATTTGTCTTCTACAGACTTAGTTACAATGGAACCAAAAAAAAAAAAAATTAAAGATGTCAAATCCTTATTTTTTTAGTATGAAAATTAAAGTTATTTAGTTTTTTTATGCATTTACACACACACACACACACACACACACACACATATATATATATATATATATATATATATATATATTCTTTCGTGCTCCATTATTTTTCTCCATAATGCAATAAATACAGTAATATCTAATTTGTGCAAATATCATAAAATTATATTACTGTTATTTTTATCATGTAATATGCATATTACTAATATTGTAGAACGTTTGAAAAAATATTTGGAAAAATTGTTGTTACAAAATAAATCCGGTCGGTTTATTATTGATGCGTACTATTTTGTCAGAAACACCACTCTCTTCATCGTAACACCCAGCTCCTTATTGTTGAGAAGTTTGTCCAACGACAAGCTCAACAACTATACGGTTGAGTGGAGGGTAACGACAGCGCACTTATTAGAGTATTTGGGATAATCGACCTCGTCGACGAGTATTCCAAGTTAAAGCGACCCTCCGTCTGCTGATACTTCTGGAAAAACCAGACGAATATCAGTGAAGTCATTCGAATAACATGGCCAATAAGAAGTCATCTTCGTGGGTGACTTGAAATTAGGGACACATGAAATGCTCCATCAAAAGATTAACATCAAATCCAGAAACGACCAGAGTATTCAAGGTGTTAGAATCAGTACTCACATAGAGTGGTAACTCAAGATGGTCGATCCAAGGACCACAACCGCACTTATGGGAAAAATATTTTTAAGGGATATAATTCTAAATGAACTATAAATCTGTATCGTTTTTCTTTCAAATAGTTTGAATAGAATAGTTTATAAAGTGAAAACAAAAAATACTGGTTTTTATATTAAACGTATTTTTAGATTATCCAATATTAAAAAGATTTAGAAAAAAATATATTTTCTTTTTATAGAAAAATGATGCACTAAAATTTAAATTTTCTAAAAAAAAAATCTATAGAGAAGTAAATCACTAATGGTTCACATTTTTCGTAAAAATGCTCAAATTTGGAATTTTCCTTATTTCAAGTAATAGATTTTTTGTATCGTAAAAATTATTTTATTAATAAGAGTAATACAAAATATTATATAGGATCATGCAAAAATGTCGCCTATATTTATGTTTTATTAAAAATAAACAAAAAAAAAACTATACACATGTTTCTCTATACACCACTTTATACACGATTCTTTTTAATAAAACACAAATCTAGGCGTTACATTTTGATGACTCTATATACAATATTAAAGAAGGTATTTTTTTTCAAAATAATTTCAATGGAACAAACTATAATAAATAATAATTTAATTGAGTTCATATTATTTATTATTTATACTTATACAAATTTGACAAGTTATTTCACATATTAAAGTCTAACTATTCCTATTATTCCATATAAATCGAAAATAATAAATAATTAGGTATATATGAAATAATATTTTGAAATTATTTTGAAATTTCTATCTAAATTTTAGGAAAAAAATGTAATATTTTTTTCGTGACAGTTTAGTAAAATTATATAAAATCACTGAAAAGTATATTTCCTATTTTTTCGACAAAATCTGAAAAAATGTATAATAAATAAAAAAATATAATCGAATACATAAAGAAAAAGTAAGTAACCGTAACAAATATGAAATAAATACAGATTGGGAACAATGGTGAATGACTGGTATGAAATTCATCAAATCAAAGAAAAAGAATGTAAAGAGATCAAAGAAAATAAAACTTAATTCATACCAGAAATATATATATATATATATATATATATATATATATATATATATATATATTCAATAAAAACAAGAATCTGAAAAAATATTCCAAAAATAATATTATAATGAATGGAAGAATTGGAATGATGTAGATGACGGAGTCCGATAATTGGATACGATACGATACTCAATATAATACAAAGCAATCACTCATTAATAATGTATTGAAATAGATCAAAGGTAGAAATTACTAACTGTGTATAATAGTGTATAATATTACACACATACACATAGTTTTATATATATATATATATATATATATATATATATATATATATATATATAAAATATATATATATATATATATATATAACATATGTATACATATTCTGTTCGCTCGTTACTAATTAAATTAATGTGTTATGAGCCTTTTGTATGTATTCATTTTTTATTTTCATTCTATAATGTAATATCAACTTTAAAATTTTCATTGATATTTAATAATAATTTTTTCTATGAACACAAATGTTCATTTATAAGTAACATATTATTTTGAATATATACGTTTTAAAATTTTAATAAATTAAATGTCAATTGAAAAATATAATGTTTAATGCCAAGAAAAAAATGTAAATATAGAGTGTTTTTTAAGAGTGATAGAACTTTAAATTCAATCTCAATCGAAAGTTCTATCTAACGTAAAGGAACTGTTTATCATACCTTTACGCATATATATATATATATATATATATATATATATATATATATATATATATATATATATATATATACACATATATATATATATATATATATATATACATACACACACACAAGCACACGCATGTGAATATATAAAGGTATTTTTAGGTTAAATAGAACTTTTGGTAGGGATTTAATTTAAAGTTCTATCATGCTTAGTGAAACATCTTATATATTACGATTTGTCTTGATTGATAAAAATTGCAAATTTAAAAAATAAACCACAAAAAAGATTATATAACTTAGTTATTAATTTATAAATCATCTCAAAAGTACAGGTAACATTCCTACAACACGGTTTCACTCTTACACGTTAATAAAATTGCAGAAACTCTTGTATTGAATTGCGGAAACCCTTCTACAACATTAGATAACACGATTTTTATTATAGAAAATATATCATAAAATAGCAAATAATTATAAAATAATAAGTATTGTTTCTAGTCTCATATAACACGGTTTCATACAGCACGGTATTTCCTAGGAACATATCTATCTTGTTATAGGAGGGTTACCTCTATTCGAAATCAAATTAATTGGCTCTGAAAAAGTCGTTATAAATACAAACACAATTCTAGTAACATTACTTCTGATATGAAATAATGGTCAGAAATTTTTAGACGTTTAATGACAAAAAATTAAAAAGTTATCGATATAATTAATAAGTTGATTGATCAACTGAAAAATCTTAAATCATATACTGAATCATCATGACTATGTACTGAAAAATCTTAGATCATGACATAAATAATGTTCAAATTTTTTTAATATTTTAAATATTAAAAATTCATATATATATTTATTTTTTTAATATTGTATATTTAGTCTCGTGATGAGTTATTCTATAGCTATTTTAATTCTTGAAATTAAAATATTTAATCAGATGATGGCATTTGGATGATAATATAGATATTTAAAGTCTAACGATTTTCCAAAAAGTACCTGTAAAAATTTACAAAATATCTTTTTTAAATAAATATAGGGTTATCCAAATGCGACGCCTAGATTTGTGTTTTATTAATAAGAAACAAACGAAACTATACACATGTTTCCCTATACACCACCTTATACAGATGTTTCTTTTTAATAAAACACAAATCTAGGTATCACATTTGGATGATCCTATATAATTCTTGTATTCCTTTTATGCACTATCATCATAAAAGCACAAAACATTGAAAAAGTTTTTATTAACTATTTATTGTTCATTTTTTTTTATTTATAACTGATGTGCATTTCGATGGCAATGCGATTATCATCAAAGTATTGTGTTAAGAAATCTTAGATTTTACAACGTAGTCCTATGATAATGTCATTGAAACTGAAATGCACATTATGCTATAAATAAAGAAAAATAATAATAAATAATTATTAAATATTTTTTTAATAACTTGTGATTTTGTGGTAAAAGTTCTTTTATGTAAAAGTGATTCCTCTACAGGTCCAAAATAATTGATCTTTAGATAAATACAGTAGCAAATATTTAATGTTCAATTTAAAAAACGGTTAAAAAAATTGTTTTCTTATTTTAAAAACTACACTTCAAAAATATTATATAGGTTATCCAAATGTGACGCCTAGATTTGTGTTGTATTAAAAAGAAACTATACACAAGTTTCTTTTTAATAAAACACAAATCTAGGCATCACATTTGAATGACCCTATATAACTATAGTGAAAATTTATAAAACAACTTTGAATATTGTATAGGGTTTATTTTTATATAAAATAATTATATTTAAAAATCTAATTTATAAACATAATTTTTGTAAAAGTTCTGAAAATGTATTATTCTTAATAAGAAATATCTCTTGTATAGAAAAACCCAAACGAGGCTCAAGGGTTTAGACATATATTTATTTACTTACTATCAATTACTATTCTTTACTTTTATTCAATCTTATTTGAACCACCCTATATATTGTAATTATAGTGTTACACAAATAATTTCGTACCATTTTTTTAAAAAAATAGATGGTAGATTTGAATGGTTGAAAAGTTTTTTGTCTGAATATTTTCATCCAGCAATATTTTGAGCTAGTGAAATTATATAGTTATTTGGAATAAAAAGAAAATAAAAAAATTAAAATCATTGTATAAATAATGAATTTATATGGAAATGTACATTAAACTAATATGTAAATTAATTATTTAAAATATGCATGGTTTAATAAGTAAAATGAAGAAAACAGAACAGAATATTATTGTTTCTTAGTAAATAAAAAAAAGTATATAAAATTATAAATAAAATGAGTAATAATTTTAAAATACTTATACTAAAAACAAAAATATACTACATAAAAATTGAAAATATAGAGTGGCCCAAATAAGACCGAAGAGTTTATACATATATTTACTTACTCACTATCATTAATTACTATTCTTTACTATCATTTAATATTATTTAGGCCACCTATATATTTAAATTAGTGTTACATAAATTATAGAGTCATCCAAAAGTGATACCTACATTTATGTTTTATTAAAAATAAACATGTGTGTAAGGTGGTGTATAAAGAAACATATGTATAGTTTTTTTGTTTCTTTTGAATAAAACACAAATCTAGGCGTCAAATTTGGATGACCCTATCTTTCATAACAATTTTTGAAAAACTGATGGTCGATTTGGATGTTTAAAAAATGTTTAAAAAATGTCTGAATATTATCAGCTGGAAATATTTTAAGTAAGTGAAAATATGTAATTATTTAGAATAAAAAGAAAATTTAAAAAAATCATTCTATAAATAATGAATTTCTATGGAATTGTACATTAAATTAACATGTACAGTTTAATAAAATAAAGAAAGCAGAAAAGAATATGATTGTTTTTTCGTAAATAAATGTAAAGTTACAAAGAAAATGAGTTACTAAAACTTACTGAAAATATTTATACTAAAAAATAGAAAAAATATTACATAAAAATTAAAAATATATGGTCCAAGTGAGGTTGAAGGGTTTAGTCATACATTTATTTGCTAACTATCATTTACTATTATTTACTATTCTTCAGTCTTATTTTGGCCATCATATATATATATATAATATTAAAATGCTAAATAAAAATACAGAAGGTCGTGTCAAAATTTTTATAAAATTAAGTACTATAATATTTTTTAAAATATATTTTACAAAAATATCTATGTATATAATAAATATAATCGTTATTTTTTCTAACATTTAGGTAGAAATTGAAAAAATATGTATGTATCGTTTCTTGTAAATTCCAAACTTCATAAAGCACTTAAAGTAATTTTAAACTTATGAACCCTGAAATATTTATAATTTCATTGGCGAAGTAAGAGTAAAACCGTGTACATATGCCGTGTATCGTGGGTTTTGCTCCACATTTATAAATAGTACTCACGTAAACTCAATATACATACTTTTGTTAATATAAAGCAATTACATTAATTCATCTTTTATATTTGTGAACTGGAAATATAGGAAATATCACAATATCGTTTCGAAACGCATATGATATTTATTTGCTAGTCGCGTGAGGCGATGTTATAGCCTCACTCTTCTTTACGTCCATTGTATATTGACGTAGCGTTAAATTCGTCGGAATTTGTGTTCGAGGGCAAGGCGCCCCTACATACCAAAATAAATATGAAAATGTATACATGTAAAAGCACGTGTTTGCATGCAATGTTTCTTTGGCTACCCGCTAAGGGTCGATAACGTGAAGCAGTTTTATTCGAAATAATAAAGAATGAAATGTTGCTGACCTCTTTACAGCGATAAACACTTGAAATATTTCGTTTTTTATGTTCTTTTTTACACAATTTATATAAAACAAAATACACGTACAGGCGATCGAAAAATTAATGATCGCGATGAACCTATGTTTCATTCATTACTTTCATATATTTCTTTCTTTAAATATGTATTATTATTAGAGGTAATATAAACTGTTTGCAACTAATATCACTTTTCGTCGGTCTGTTTTATAATATTTTAATAAAATAAATTTTAGATATTTTTATACAATTCACATACAATTTGCTCTACTGGGTTTACTTTATATTCAGTTGATGATTACAAATATTGATTAACATTTTAAATTATCATTATTTACATATATATATATATATATATATATATATATATATATAGAGAGAGAGAGAGAGAGAGAGAGAGAGAGATTTCTTATAATACTTGTACTGTATTTAACATAAATGAATTTTTATCCCCAATACCACAATGT
This sequence comes from Neoneuromus ignobilis, assembly GCA_029203775.1. Lineage (NCBI taxonomy): Eukaryota > Metazoa > Arthropoda > Insecta > Megaloptera > Corydalidae > Neoneuromus > Neoneuromus ignobilis. The sequence continues at coordinate 7,194,782 of CP092088.1, forward strand.
TTATGAAGTTTTCAACAATCACTTATTGTTCCCTATTTGGTTATACCAATGTCAACTGATGCGCATTTCGATGACAATGTCATCATCATCAGAGCCTTTTTGTTAAAAAAAATCGGTAATTTTTAAATCGTTAATTCAACAAAAATTTGAAATAATTTTTAATAAAATTTATTATTTATTGAATTTTTGATGATTTCAATATATTAATCTTAATTAGTGTTGGAGTTTTAAAGGGTCATGCTCAACAGGAGATCAAAAAAACCGTGAACATTTAAGAATTTTTTCAAGAAATATAACACGTTTCGTAACAAATGTTCGGATATTTAAAAACGTATATTTAAAATAAGTTTATATAATTTTTTCAATAAAAAATACTTAAAAATATAGGACATATGGTCATTCACCCATAGGTCCTTTGAATAAAAATAGTTTGCGGTAAATACTGCTGCTCAGATTTGGATTGTATGAAATTAAAAAATGAAGAAGATTTATTTTATACGTTAAATTCTGGAGTCCTTGAATGATCACTTTTTCGAAATAATAATTTGAAATAAAATAATGGACATTCTTTAACATTTCGATTTTTGGTGAAAAAATCGCTCATTTTTAGTCAATAAAAAAGAAGCTATGTAATGGAAATAATCCTTCGTTCAACGACTAGTTTTTTGTATTTGTAATAAGGATGCAAAATTTTAAATAAATTGATGCAGGCGTTTTCGCGATATTTTGGTCACTGGTTTTGAAAATACGATTTTCAGAAAAATGCGTTTCAAGTTTCAAAATGAGTTTTTACACTATACCAACCCCAATTTAAAAAAATATTTTATCACTTTTAGTCAAACTAATTTGAAACTTTCAGATAATATTCTCCAGATATTATACTTTCAGAAAATTTCAAAATCTACCCAAAAAAATCGCTGGTCCCTTTCTCAGGTGTGATGTGACAATTTGCAGTGATGTAACAACTTAGATTCTAAACTTTTCTGAAATTTTCTGATAATTAACGAAGTAATTTTTTTATGAAATATTAAAATACACAAAAGATGAAAAAAGATAGATTGTCAGGCATACTTTTCGAAGAGACTTTTTGGGGAAAATAAATTTTAATTGTATTGGCATTAGATTTTCATTCACATCAGACTATCGATTCAAAGTAAACATCGTCTACGCCAGAGGATTACCGCATTTTTTTGATCATCAACCCCCTAAAAATCTTCGAAACCTCTTATCGACTCCCACAAAATTTATTTTTAATGGTTTATTTATGTGTTACAAACAAAAAAAAAACTTCTACTATTTTTATGCATTTATTTTACAATTTTACATTTATTAATATATGTAATAACTATTTTCTAATAATCATTTTAACTCCATCCATAGCCGTTTTCCACGTAGACAGGTAGCTGTACTTACGCAGTGGTGAGTTGTGTATTTTTTTCCGGTAAACAAACGTATTAAATTCATTGAAACAATATTCAGAAACATTATATATATATATATATATATATATATATTTGTGATTTATAATCATTTTTTCCATCATCCCCCTAGCCCTGATAGATCCCCAAGGGTCGATATCGACCACTTTGGCGACCCCTGGTCTACACAGAAGCATTCACATAACTTTTTAAACGTTTTATTTTTCATAAGTTATTTACATTGTTAAAGAAAAGCAACTTTAGTGATCGACCAGCGAAATGAATAGGGGGCGAAACTACCTATTGATAAAAAATTCTTTATCAACGTTAAGAAAATAAATGCATTCTTCTAAATTAGAGAAGCAATGTTTTTTGGAAAACATGTATTTATGTTAAAAAAATTGATTTAATGAAGATTAATTTAAATTAAATTCTTAAAGCCCATTACAAAAATTATACTGTTCTACCGATAATTTATACGATCATGTAGAGTAGAATGTAAAATTAATTTACTAAAAAGTTTAGAGGTAAGAATTATTTGTAATTGAAAGACTTGTTACGCTTATTGTTTGTCGAAGGAACATAATTATCAGCACTGTACACTTTAATATGTTTGATTAATTTTCCTCTTCATGTTTTTGTTATATGAAAACAAGAAATGTTATTGTTAACAAAATATAACACATTCATATTTTCTAATGGTGTCAAAATACATTTCGATCGAACAAAGTACGTCATCCACATTTATCAGATTTAAATTATTGAAATTTTGCTTATAAAATTGTCTAAACTCATTATATAGATCGATTTTAGACAAAAATAATCTTTTTAAAACAGAAAATACTAAGAAATGAGTTTAATAAAAAAATATCTTTACTTATTCTAATATATTCTTTCTAGTTTAAACTTAAGATACTTAAATTGAAAAAGGAATGATTTGTATAAGTAGAAATAAAAAATATAAATTTCGATTAGTAAAAATCACATGAAACATAAAACACATAATTGAATAAAGTTTTTTTATTAAATAAAAATGAACATAGACACAAAAATAATAAAAATCGTACAAGCAAAATATCAATATAAACATTTATGGATATTTACTTTTCAATCATTGAAAGATGTTGACAGTTTCTGATAATCAATAGTGGATTATTAAAACATTTATGATCAAATATCGTATGTCGAAACACTTTCTATTTATAAGTAAATAAATGGATGAAGATTAAATACATAAACATGAAATTTATTAATCATAAAATTCTGTTTACATCAAAATGATACACACTCATATATATATATATACACATACACACACCTATTAAAATAATATTCGGACACTTACTTTTCCATCATTTATAGATGAACATGTAGTAAAGAAAACTGATTATAAGTAACTATATTTTTATTTAGCTATATTAAAGTTCATTAAAATTCATTAGACATAAAAATGTCATTTTTATAAAAAAACAAAGTTTTAAAAAAATTATCCAGATCATTTTTTAAGAATATCTGACACTTGTATGTATTTTTACATATAATTCGGGAAACGTCGAGAAATTATATCTATTATTTGGACATTGTGTTCAAAATTGTCAAATTAAATGGCTAAAATATTATAATTCAGTCATAGAAATATTGATTATTAATAAATAAAAATTGATAGAAATCTGGTGTTACATCATTAGAAATAAAAAAAAAACTTATTATAATACATTTTTTGAAATATTCAGTTCGTACGTAATACAAAACCAGTGAAAATAATCATTTCACTGTTTATGACGAAATTAATATTTTTTTTAAATGGTTCTTGAGTTTACGGTTCCTGTTTAGCTCCTTAGCCGGGAAGCTATTTGTTTTCTTAATTTTATGATACCTGTTTAAATTCTTTCACCGAAAATTTATTTGAAGATTTTATAACGTGGCGCTTTGATGATAACGAAATTGACATCGAAATGTGTATTAGCTTATTATTGTTATAAACGAATTAAGTGAATAATAAGTTGTCATTTAATATTTAGTATATTGTAGTACTAGAACGAGAATTCATTTGTGTGAAAATAATTAAGTGATTTAAAATAATGAACATATTAAAATATAAACGAAAACCAAATGGACGGAAGATATAATACAACGAGTGATAGTTTATACAACAATAAAGAAAATCCTGAAATTGAGTGCTCCCAAATTAACTATAGAAGCAAAAAATATCGGAGCATGGAAGAAAATCCTGAAATAGTGTGAATAATTTTATTGGAAGAGTAGTTTAAAAAAACATTTATGAGCAAGAAAATCAAATTTCAAAAGTTAGATTTCGTAAAAAATTATAAAACTAAATACTTTCCTTTTTTTGAAAGCGGTATTATTGTCGAAGAGAATAAATTTAACCTCTTTCACTCTGATTGTCAAATATAAGTATGTAGAAGATAAAATTAAAAATTTACGGCTTCCATTAAGTACGGAAGTGATTTGGCCATAATTTGGCATTGTAATATCAGCTACAGGATCTGAAAAATTTTCTATTATAGAAGGCATAATAAATCAAAATACGTACTTGCAGCTTTTAAAAGAAAATCTTAAATAAATCTCAAGAGACTTAGATATAGAAAACAACTTTAGATATTGTGAGGATACTGTTTCCGAGCATAAGCTATTAAACGTTCGTTTGTGACTGCTATAAAATTTACTATATGTACTTTAAACTCTTGCTTAGATTCCAGATTTAAATGTTATTGAACATTTATGGACGTATTTAGAAAAGAAATGAAAAAATCGTACAATTTAAAATGTAGAAAAAAATTGTATTGAAAAAAAAATCACGAATCGATCCATCATACTGTAAGAAATTATTCCACTCTATGCCAAAGTGATTAGAAGCTGTAAGGAAAAATAAAGGACTGCCTTAAAAATATTATAGTATATGACAAGTAAAATAAAATATTAGTGTAAACACTTAAATTTTTGGTGTTTGAATATTATTTTGAGATTAATTTTTAAAAAAATTAATTTTTTAAAAGTGAATTTAAATGAATTTTATTTTTGTATGCAAAAAATTTAAATAAACTTTTATATAATTTAATACAAAATAAATTAACCTTTATCTTTAGTTACTTTTCTCCATTATTTATTTATCTATAAAGTATGAAAAAGTAAATTTCAAAATATTACTTTTAACCACTATGAAAAAGGTTTTTTAAGCGTGATAGAAATTTAAATTGATTTCAATGTAAATTTCTATCACGCCTATCTATCATATATATATATATATCTATATATATATATATATATATATATATATATCTATCATATCTATCTATCTATCTATCTATACTATACAATATGCTGCAACATATTGGTATATATTCATATGATATGTGGTGAACCCTATATTAGTTTTTATCTATCTAATCTATCTAATAAGTAATCGACGTGTTTATCCATAAATAATATATATATAAAGAAGTTTAATGTACATATAATGTAATGTCTCTTGTGTTTTAATTTTCTAATTTAGATTTACTACTTTAAGATTTTTTTAAATTTAATGCTTCACTTAAAGAATTCTGGCTATTTTGGAGTGGAAAACTAACTAAATATGATTTTTGAATTATTCAATATTTGTGAATTTTCACAGTAAATAAGTGCTACGATGACCCAAATAGTTGATAGTCAGATGGAAAACTATGTCCACTTAATAGAGAGGATGCAGTAAAAGTTTCCACCCCTGCATCTTGATTTTAACTTACGTGATTCTTGCTGTATGCGGTTTCTCGTTATCGTACTACAAGATGACGCCCTTTCTATCCATCAACACAAATCGTTTTTCTCACAGATTCTATCATAATCTTTCTAACCTATGACAGCAGACTTTAGCCGTCCGTTATCGTGTCTCCAGATTTCAACAATTCAAAATGAATTTCCTTAAGAAAATTCAACTAGATGCATAAAGGAATATTTTTCAGAGTTAAATTGAGCTTTGGTGTTGGAACTTGAGTTTGATTTGGTAAAATCAATTGCTTAACTCGCTTAAAACTTGTATGAAGAAACCATTTTTCATCTGTAGTTACAATTTTATGTAGCAATGGTTGCCTGTTATATCTTATTCGAATTGCAAATTATTATTCTCTATTATTTTTTTGCCGAAGACAGTCCGTGTCACATAACATAACCTTTTTCTCATGAATATTTGGTTTTGCAATTCGATGTTGACGTTTAACCTAGGTATATCCATGATTTTTTGCATTTAGTATTGTCGAAATGAATCCATTTTTCATCTGTAATGACAATTTGATGCCAAAACGATTTTCTTTTGAATCGTGTAAACAATATTCTATAGATTGTTTTTTGCTTTTCAATATCTCTTTCTTTCAATTTATGTGGCATCCATTTTCCTTTTTTTTAAATTTTTCCCATTACATGCTAACGAACAGAAATACTTTGTTGTGTAACACCCAATGCTTCAGCAAATAGTTTTTGTATTTGAGTGTCGTCTTCATCTAATATTCCCTGTAATTCTTCATCAGCAATTAGCCAAGTATCCATAAAATAACAAATCATATCATAAATAAAATACACTTTATTGTCCTTGTAACAAAGTTGTTAACATGGTTTTAAGATTGCTTTCACAGCCAATTTTAACATCTTTATTACTAACTAATTTTTTTTAATACTTGAATAATTATTAATTTTATTAAATAAAAAGTAACTGTAGAATATTTTGATAATTAAAATTGTTACTAGTTTTTTAAAAAAAATAAATATTAAAAAAAAACAACATACAATTCCAAAAAAAATTGAAGTAGTTGAATATGTTTTAACGAAATTACCATAAAATCATTTAATGAACCTGAAATTGTTCTAAAATTTATCAAAAATATTTAAAAACGAGATCATGAACAAATAATTCGTATATTATTGTGCATAAAAATAACTGTACTATTTCACATGAAATAGGTTCATCCAAATGTGACGCCTAGATTTGTATTTTATTAAAAAAAAAAACTATGCACATGTTTCCCTATACACCACCTTATACACATGTTTTTTTTAATAAAATATAAATCTAGGCGTCATATCTAGATAATCCTATATAATAGTATAAATGTAAAAATGTATAAACGATATTTTTAATAAGTTTTATACTTCGTGACTTCTGGTTAAAAACGATAACTCTTTTAGTCTAGCGACAAAGTAATTAAGTTCTAAAACTTTATTAAAGTTTAAGTCAATCCGCCATCATAAATAGACTAAATTATTTCCGTACATTATAATTGCAACAATTTATAAATATAATCAGACGAGGGCGCTTGTTCGTTCAAGTATAGAGTATCTATGTGCGTGCGAAGGTACACGTAACGTTGCTACATCATCTTAGTGTTGGTACGAAGAGAATGCACAACAGGCACGCACACAAAATAGGACGTCGCGGTATTAAAGGACTTGGCTCGGGCACCTCTTCGAATGACTCCCTCGACACGCAATAACAGTAACTTCTCGTCAGCTACTGTCTACGTCTACGGCCTTGTTCTATCAGACCAGCACAGAACTTTTAAACCTTCCTACCTACCAACTTTACCTTCTCAAACACTTTCCGTATGCTTCTATCTATCTTTCGTTAGCAACAACGCGAAAGATTGTCAGGCTACGTTAAACATTACAAAAACAGAATTAACTCACACTCGGTTCTCTTTAGTTACTCGGATAAAGAAACATACGAAAACTCTTATTGTTGTTAATATCATATATACATTCTGGTCAAGGCAGAAGGAGCCGTATAATGATCACAATAACGTATTTTATATCTAAATAGAAAATAACTATTCGATAATAAATATCTATTAATTACTCGACGATAGAATAATAAAAATAAAATTTACTCGTTACTTTTATACTTCCTTTCTTTTACTTACGTAAGCAAACATTTAAAAATAGTATTCAGTTGTGAACATCGTATTTTATATAGTGTATTTTTAGATCTGAATACATTTTATGTAACTACTTTTCAAATTTGTTTTTAAAATGAATTTATATACTTATATTTTTTTATTTCAAATCAATATTTCGACGTTTTTAATTTTTACTAAAAATGTTGGACTATAATAAAATATTTAATAAATAAAAAATAACATCCATGATCAGCCTCCCTCAATTCACTTCTGGATGAGGGCTACTCCAAAACCGTATACTTCATCTGATACAATGCCTTCCTTTTTTAGTCCATTTCGACGAATCTTCGTATTTCTCGGTCCCATATTAATCCATGGATTTTTTAAGTCTTTATATATATATATATATATATATATATATATATATATATATATATCATCATATCTTCCATAAAGCCCAATCAATAAAAGTTCTAATATTGCTACCATTCATTGGTATTTGGTCATATCTCTCTCTATCATCGCTGATCTCTCTATCTATATATTATATATATCGGTGATTTTTTCTTCTTGCTACATACCTGGACCATTTCATTCTCAAAATATGAGGAACATTCTCAGATAAAGTCATTTAAATTATCTTGTAATCTTGTCGTAAATTTGTATAAAAATTAAGGAATATAAAAAAATATTTTTCATTTAGCTGCACTATAATAAAATATTAATTTTTTTGATGTCGATAAATTTGAGAATTTACTAAATAAGAATATACTAATGATTTATATTAACTTTTCTTTTTTAAAAAATAAATTCCTTAACTGGAAATGAAATTAAAAGTCAATATCTTTCTACTATTTATAGATCTTAAAATATTATTATTAAAAAGTTCTTATTTATTTCAAGATATGTCTAGAACAAATGTATTTATTGTTCATTTCGTATATTTTAATATTTAAAAAATTATGAAATATTTTTTTTAACTTTGTGTATTACAATATATATATATATATATATATATATATATATATATATATATATATATAAACTCAACATTTTAAGATAAAAACATTTAATTTATTTAGTAAAATCTTGTCGTCAATTTGTATAAAAATTAAGAAATATAAAAAAATATTTTTCATTTAGCGACACTATAATTAAATAATAAATTTTTGATGATGGTATATTTGAAAATTTACTAAATAAGAAAATATTAACGATTTATATTAACTTTTAAAAAAAAATTCCTTAAATTGGAAATGAAATTAAAGTTAATATATTTTCACTATTTAATGACCCTAAAATATTATTGTTTAAAAAGTTCGTATTTATTTTAAGATGTCTAGACCAAATGTATTTTTTGTTCATTTTGTATATTTTAATATGTAAAAAATTTATGAAATATTTTTTTTTAACTTTGTGTACTACAATATATATATATATATATATATATATATATATATATATATATATATATATATATATATAAATAAACGCAATATTTTCAAATAAAAACGCTTAATTTTTCTAGTAAATTTGTATAAAAAACTAAGGAATATAAAAAAATATTTTTCATTCAGTTGTACTATATTAAAACAATATTTTTTTGATGATTGTAAATTCAGGAATTTACTAAATAGAAGAAAATACGTTTTATATCAGCTTTTTTAGAAAAAATTCTTTAATTAAAAATTGATATATTTTTACTAATTAATGATAATAAAATATTATTATTAAAATAGTTCGTATTTTTTTATGATATATCCAGATATACCAACAAATATATTTTTTGTTCATTTTGGATATCTGAATTTATATAGAAATTTACAAAATAGTTTTGTTGGATATTGTAATATGTGTATAGGTATGTATGAGTATGTGTGTATATATATATATATATATATGTGTGTGTGTGTGTGTGTGTGTGTGTGTGTGTGTGTGTAGGATGTTTTTTAAATGTAATATAACTCTAAATTGAATCCCTATCGAAAGTTCTATTTAACATAAAAAAGCACACACACACACACACACATATATATATATATATATATATATATATATATATATATATATATATATATAAACACACAAACATATTAATATAATTCCTGAAATTTTTTCAATGTTTATATTCTATTTCAGTTTCTTCTTCCATATCTTCTTCTCTCAATGGCTTAATAAGGTCTTCTAATATAAATATTTATCATATACATTATATATATATATATATATATATATATATATATATATATATATATATATATATATATATATATATAAAATGTATAAATATTTATATATTTTAAATAAAGAATATTTTAGGATATGTGTGTTTGTGTAAGCACATATATATATATATATATATATATATATATATATATATATATATATATATATATATATATATATATACACACACACACACACTAAAATACTCTTTATTTTTATTCTGTATTTATGATCCATTATACGAAAGTTCAAAAATTAAAAAAGTAGAATATATAGAAATTAAAAAATAGCTTAATTGCTTTTTGAAAATATTTTTAAATTCTTACTAACAATTGTTGAATTCTTGATGCTAATGAAATTTTCGTCAATTATTTAAATTTACATTCATATTTAAATAAATAATAAATTGTTGAATATGTATTTCCTTGTATAAAATAAATATTTATATTGTAAATACACCGATAAGTTACTTTTCTGAATAAAAATTATGATAATTTCAAAACACTTGTTTATACACGATGTATTTCTATATTTTAGCTCAGTTTGATTAACTAAAGTAACAAAAATAAGACATCGCGTCGTGTAACATTCACATTTTTATTTATAGACCGTATTAGATATCGCCGAACAACGTATTTTTACTTACGTTCATGAAGAAATAAAAGTTCGAGTCTCGAGTTTCCATAAATCCAAATGTCCAAGAGTGAGTGTATCATGTAACATTACAACCACTTAATCACACTGAAAAGGTTGATAGGCAGGCAGGTTAGTAGATAGGCGATGATTATACATTTTGACGCAACGAAAGCGAAATGAAAACTTTATAAACGGCTACATTATCCTTCATCGTGATGATATCACGACGGAACAGAACGGTGATGTTCTGGCCTGTAACGTAATCAGCGGCAGTGATATTCGCCGCTTTTTACGATTAGTCGGAGACAACATAGGTAATTCCGAGCAGACGATAACAGTTCGTTGAAAGTGGGATGAGATGCCGTGTAGCAGGAGGATAAATAAAGAAATATTAAGGACATAAAGTCAGTGAAACGACTTCCTGTGCGGTACAAACAACGTGCGTCGCGAGAAAAAGAAGCGGGAAAAGAAATTCTTTAAAAGAAGTGGAAGCAGTCAAGAAGATTGCTGCGGCGGAGTCGGTTGCGTACAAGAGGTAGTGACGTTGTGGAATGGGAATGGAGCGGTTGAGAGGAAGCGCGGCAGTTGAATTATGGCAACACGCAAAGATCGTAAATAATAAGCATCAACTTGCACAGAGTACACCACACTGCAGAACGACTGCTAAACAGTTTTTGTGTGAACCGGCATCAACTTTATGCCGCGTGTTTTTTTCCTCCTTTTCATCTTGCACAGGACGAAAAGTCTTTTGTAACATTCTGTCCCACAATGCTCGATATCGTCGACGAAAAAGCCACGTGATACTACGAATAGACGATATCAAACACGATGAGAGTACTGTAGTATTTTTTTATTCCCTTTTGTATTTTTTTTCTCTACATTACATACATATGCTCTAATATGAATAAATACAAATTCAATCCTCACATTAGTTGATAAAAGTATACATCACGGTTACGTAATATAATACAATGGTATTCATACACATATTTATAGAGAATTTATTGACAAATGTATATATATTGACAAAATGATATTTCAAATATAACAAAGCTATTGTTGATTTTCTACTGAGAGAAAAATTATTTTATGTAAGTATGGAAATGATTATTAAAGGGAATATAGACGTATGTAAATTATATATATATAAAAAAAAACAATAACATATTATTATAATTCCATTTATTAATAATTGCCTTTAATTTATAAGTGATAACATTTTGATTTTATCGTTAATAAAGTTTTCTATCATATATATAGGTACTCCTCCACAACACGGCGTCGCTCTAACGCGTTAAGAAAATTGCGGATACCCTTGTACTGAATTACAGAAACGCTTCTACATTAGATAACACGATTTTTATTGTAGAAAATATATCAGAAAATTTTAAAATAGTCAATAATTACAAAATAATAACTATTGGCTTTTAGTCTCATAAAACACGGTTTCACAAAACACGGTATTTTCTAGGAACCTATCTACCGTGTTATAGGAGGGTTACCAGTATATATATATATATATTTTTATAAATATATATATATGCATATACAAAGGTCGTTTGATAAGTATGGTAAAAAGATAAGATAAGATAAAAACTGAAGTAAAAAAAAATTAAATTAATTAATTAATTTAATTAAACAATAAATAAATTTACCATACTTATCAAACGACTCTCGTGTGTGTGCATATATATATATATATATATATATATATATATATATATATATATATATATATATATATGTATATAAATATAAATATGTGAGCTGGTAATTATGAATGCAGTCAGTCATATCTTTTTCTTTTTGAGATATTTTAACTTCTACGTTTGAATTATCTAGATAATATTTTTCTATAATGACCAACAAAAAAAATAAGTGTATTTATCTTTTATAAAAAATTCTTTTATGTAATTTTAAGAATTTTTTTTAAATTTTAAGTGACTAAGACTATTTTAAAAATTAACGAGAAGTTTAAAAGAAGGTTTATAGAAAAAAATCGATTTTATTAAAAAAAAAATTATTAACATAATAAATTTTCATGTTAAAAAATTATAATAATTCTTAATTATATATAATTTTTCATGTTTTGAGAGCTTTAAAATAGTCATATATATAATAATATCTAGAAAACACATTATTAGTATCAAAATCTTAAATATATACAGAGAGTGTTTTTTAAACATGACAGAAATTTCAATTGAATCCGTATCGAATGTTTTATATATATATATATATATATATATATATATATATATATATATATATATATATATATATATATATCTATATATATATATATATATATATATATATAGATATATATATACATATCTTTAAAAGGTGTTGTTTATAGATATGTGTTATAGATATTTAGGGTTAGATAGAACTTTTGATAGAAATTAAATTTAAAGTTCTATCACGTTTAAAAACACACCATATTTTAAAATGAATATTATATTTCTGGTAATTTACCTGAATCGCTATCTGATGACAAACAGTATGTACTGAATTTAATTCAATGACATAATATTTCTTACTTTTTCATAAAATTAAATTTTCTAATAAAACAAGTTATTTAAGCCACTATCAAAATAAGAATAAACTGAATTTTATTAAATGAAAAAATATAGCTTTAATAAAACCTTTATTTTTTAATTAAAACAAAAAGTTTCGTTTATTATAACTTAGATCATTGCCATATGAATTTAGTAATAACTTTATTTTTTGTAACTTTTGACTTAAACTACTTTCATAAATCATCGGCTCATATTTATATGTATGTATATATATATATATATATATATATATATATATATATATATATATATATATATATATATATAAAGATTCTATATATATATATATATATATATATATATATATATATATATATATATATATAAAGAAACATCAAAATGTGAAGCTTAGATTTGTGTTTTATTAAAAAGAAACATGGTGTATAGGGAAACATGTGCATTTCTTTTGTTTCTTTATAATAAAACACAAATTTAGGCGTCACTATATATACATGTGCGTGTGTGTGTTTGATGTGTATATATACAGAGAGAGGGAGGTAAAGAAAGAGATTTCATAAATTTGAACATGAAAATTTTCCAATTTGCAAATATTTAGTTATACATTTTTTTAAATATATATATATATATATATATATATATATATATATATATATATATATATATATATATACACACACACGAGTATATATAAATATATATTATTTCTGGCATTTTATAGTATTTTTTTCTTTAAAAAGCCATTACGTATTTGTTATTAAATTTTGCTGGTTTTGTTTTAGTTTCTTCCTTCTCATTTTCCTTTTCCTGTCAGTGACAATAAGTCCTTCTAATTCCTCATTCGTCAACATTTATCGATACTGTTCAAAATATTCCTTCATTTATTCGCCAATCATATCGACGAGTCCCTCTCCACTAACTTGTCTTACAACACAGTTTATTTTTCACCTTTCCATCGATAACCAGGAAGATTTTAAAATCATTCACGACTTTATTTTATAAGTCCTTCAAACATAAATTAAGATTTCTGGTTTAATTTATCCATGTTTATTTCTATAAATGTTACTGTATCGGCAATAGCAAATGATTTTCAGAATTTCATAAGTTTTAGGTTAGGTTCTGAGTTAATTGCTATTAGAATCCACTTAAATATGAAGTGGGTATATGTGGCCTTGACACATTGTAAACTGTAGATAAGGAAAACCGCAGAATCCAAATCGATGTATACTAAGATTCAATATGGTGGCTCAAATGAGACTGAAGGGTTTAGACATACATTTTCTTGCTTACTATCATTTACTATTCTTTACTATCGTTCAGTCTCGTTTGGATCACTTTTACTTTATATATATATATATATATATATATATATATATATATATATATATATATATATATAGAGATATAGTGTTTACTTAGAGAGAGAGAAAACTTTAAATTGAATCCCTGATAAAACTTCTAAATTGAATCCCTATCAAAAGTTCTATTTAACTTTAAAAATATATATATATATATATATATATATATATATATATATATATATATATATATATATATATATATATATATATATATATATATATATATATATGTGTGTGTGTGTGTGTGTGTGTGTGTGTGTGTCTAATAACTGGAAATCACTAAAAAAATATTAAATTCCAAGAATATATTTCGTTACGGTTTAATATAAGTCTTTAAATTAATATTACAATAATACATTTTTTTTTAATTTGATTACATCCCCAATTTAAATATTAGTCATATTGTATGAAATAATATGCCTGCTAAAAATTCATATACATATATACTTCATACGTAGTTACAAAAACCAGTCATTTGTAATTATCTGTCGTGGTTCACAGAAATACAAATTACAGGGGACCCGTTGATCATTTGCCCTTCATGTCTTTGTGTCGCCGTGCGTAACATTAAAGACGAGCTGTTTTCAACGTGCATACATACATACTTATATTCTATGAGATCACGAAAATCGAACCCACAATAAAATATCCGACAAAATACAATAGAAGGGTGGATATAAGGTTTAATATTTACTCGCTGACCATCTGTTCGGATGATTTTTTCATCCAAACAAAAAATTACCGTTGTTTTTTAAACAACTCTATAAAAATAAATCTGATACTTATTGTACAATGGCAAGAAGTGAGAAAAACAAGGTAAATTCATAACATAATTAAAATATATATTCGGCAATATACACATAAGCATTTAAATTTTTTCCTAAATTAATACTTCTTGTCGCATGTGTAATGAGTGTAAATTAGTGTATGCCATGTTAATGACCTTCACCCCAATTACGTCAGAAATAATTAAAATACATAATCGTAAATTCACAAATAAAGTAACATTTTTATAACGTGTTTTATTGACATTGTTCTTACCTGTTTTTTTTAGAAAAAGTGTGTATTTTTTCATTTATTTTATTTAGGAAATACTTGTACAATATACTGTTTTTAAGTAATTTTATATTACATACATTCGAGGAATAATTTTTCATAAAAAAACAAATATGTTAGAAAAGATTGTTATTTGAAAAAGAAAATGAAATTTTAAAGTTATTTTTATTCTACAACAGTTTGGAACAGGATAAATTATAATTTTATTTTACAACAGTTTGGAGCAGGAATTATGCATAAATACTAGAAAATAAATAAAATATTGAGTTAAAAGTAATAAATTGCATGAAATTCAATGAAAATCATATGAATTTGAATTATTGAAATAGATCGAGTGATAAATAAATCATCCAATGCATAAATAAATCATGTAAATTTGTTATTGTTTTGTGGTGGGAATTTCAAACAACTTATTTTTTCTCAATTGATTACTGCATATGTTTTAAAAATGATAAAAAGGAGATAAAAACGATTAATATAAGATCTTTAGAATTTTCAACTGGAAAAATGAAAAAACTGCTTGTGAAATTGGTAGATATTATTGAATATCAATCATTCCATCGTACAGTGCAACTGCAATAGGTTTTATAACGAAATAGGGTTGAGCATAAACCTGATATGAGAAAATAAGATTAACTAAAACTGATGAAAAAAATTAATATGACAATTTATGTCGAACCCACAAATAATGGCTCTACTATCAAATAAATAATTACAAGTATTCAGTGGTATAGATTCGAAAAATAACTGTATTAAGATATAAATCACGAATTAAAAAATTTAAACCATTATTTAGGAAAATTTATATAAAGAAAAATTGAATTTTGCCAAAAAAAAAATGCCATTAGAAATATGTAAATTTATGGAAAAAGGTAATATTGGTAGATAAGAGTAAGTTAAATATTTTTTGGGAATCATTGCAGGTAACAGAGGGTTTGGAAAAAAAATAAAGAACCTCTTGATATAATCAATATTAGCTGTAGTGTAAAATATGGAGGTGGTAATGTGAAGCTGTGGAGGGATATGGGGTATTATGAATTTGAAAATTTCTAATTTATTGAAATTACGATGAATTACATATATTAATTAAATATTTTAAAATAACATTTTTTACCTTTTGCAACAAAAAAAATGTGAAACAGATTTTTTATTCTATCAAGCTAATGATCAAAGAATTTTGCTTACGATATTCGAAGTTGACTTTTATATAACTGCCTGTATGTTATAAAAACACTACTCCAAAACTAAGATCTTAACTTGTGGAAATATACAGGTAGGGAAATGAGAAAAAATATCAAATCACACATAAAAAAAATATTAAAACAATGTTATTGAAATAGAGTGGGTAAAAAATAATTTAGAGGTGGTCAAGATATTAATAGAATCAACTCCAAAGCGATTGAAGGTATTAATTTAAAAAAATTATTACACACAAAATATTAATTTCATTTAGTTGTCAAAATTTTCATATTTGTATGAAAAATTAATCTCATTGAATTTGTTGCTATTTATAAGTTTTATTTCAATATTTTATTTATTTTGTGATATTTTTATATGACTGCTGAGTTGAACTGTTATTTAATAATAAAATGTAATAGAAATAACTTTTTCAAATTTTGCATTTCATTTTTCAAATAACAGTTTTTTCCAACAAATTTCTCTTGTATGAATAATTATTCACACTATTATATTTTATTAGAAACGAAGAAAAATTATATATATATATATATATATATAAATAGAGAGAGAGATAATTAAAATAATGGATCTTGATGATAAAATAATATCAAAAATAAACATGCACACAAGTTTGTAAACAATAATGGTTGGTTGATTTCTCTCGCTTAAATGAACATTTAGTGAATAAAAATATAATAGATGTAGCTATAAAACGCAAGAAAATTTGAATTCATGTACGTATATTATTTTTAAAAATAAATAATATGATGATAAAATAGAAGTTATATTTTTTCAAACGATTATAAATTTTATATTAATAGTTGAAATAATTTGATTATTAAATTCTTGCTGTAGTTATTGTTGAAAATGGTCATAAAAATAATTTTAATCAATACAATATTTTAATTTATCAAAACTGAAATATATATAAAAGATACTTGTAAATACTATAAAGAAAAAAAGAATAGAAATTGATATTAATAAAAAATTAAAAGTTAGAAAATAATTTCTAGAACTAAAATATTCAACATTGGGCATTTTAAAACTCAAAGTATATTTTTGGGACGATTTTTGTAAATAAATTTTTCAGTCTCCCGGAGACATATTTTATTTTCACACAAGTAATTTATAACCTAAATACTACAAAATATTTTAAAATTGTTGAATAAAATTTATTCTATAACTATTTTATATACTGATTATCACTTATTTTTACACTTTCAAATTCTGGAACTAATAAAAACTTCGATTCTATTGTATGAACAAAAAGTAAGCAATTTTTCTCCGACAAAACTAGACAGTTCAAAAAGATTGAATCTTAAAGTTACAAGAAAAATTGAAAAAAGTTTGGAACGAAACAATACTGAAATATAGATAAATCTTTATGCAAAAATATAATAATACTTTCAGATTTTAGTTAGAAATCTACATGAATTTCGGGTGTATATTATTATATATAATAAATATAATCTAAATTGAAAATAGAAAAAGTTTTGATAGAATTTTATTAAAATATTTAGCACACAAAATAATGTTTTAATTATTTTATTTTTCATTTTAAACTAAAAATATATTAAAAACATTTTGTTAGGAAATATCTGTTTTAACAATTGTATTTAAATCCAATTTTCACTTTTTCCAGTTATTGATGTATAAAAATATTTCATGCATCGATTTATTTTACACAATTATTTAGAAGAAAAAATTATATAGTAAAAAACACTTATTTATAAATAATAATCTACATACATCAAGTAATTGACTGTAATTGTATGCATTTCATGAAAACGTTTCATCAAAATTACACATTAATTATAGTGTAACATAACCTCCAAGTTATTAAACAATTGTCCAAAAAATGATACTTAAATAAAAGTGATGAGTTGTTAGTGTTACTCATACAGTATATAAAATGTCAATTCATGTAATTACTAAAATAATATATGTCATATTATATTATATCTAGCCAAAAAATGTTAAGTTGTCATAAAATCATTCGAGAATAAATTTTAAATTCAAAAATAGGATGTTTTAAAATATCTTTCAAATAAAAAAATACTCCACAAAAAGTTATAATTAATTTGTATGTTCAATACTGTTTTTTGTAAAAAAAAAATATAGCAGTTTGTAAACAGTTGTAAAAATAGTGTCATCAGTAAATTTTAGTAAGTGGGTAAACAAACTATATGACGTGTAAAGCAAAATATGATTCGTAGAAAAAGCAAACAATAATAACTAAAGTGAACCGTTAGTTAAAAATATTAGTGTATTTTTAAATTTGATCAATCGTCCTAAATGACAAATATCTTTTTAAATACACATATTTTTAAAATGAGACGTTTTGTTTACTCTATGAATAAAGCTGAGATTGAGTTTAGTATCTAAAATAACGTTGTTTTCACAAGATACAAATTTCTATAAAAGCAGTATTAAAAAATAATTAAATTTACATATTGAGAAATAAACACAGAATACAAATACAACAAACACTTTTCTTTTCCAAAGAATGTTAAACAAGAAACGGTTATTTTGTTGTATTCTTAAAAATAATATAAATTTAAATTGTGTATTTCTCGTTAACGTGATCGAAATGCTTTTATTGAAAACATATATGCTTGTGAACAACGTATTAAATTACAATATTTATACAATGAATGCTTTATTTGAAGCTAACACGAAGAGGCCTTCTTTCCTTCATCATATATAATCAAATGCTTTAGAAGAATTCTATTTTTCTTATGCCATGCAAGCTGTTACGATGAAATCGATGCAACAGAATTAGGATATAGAGGTTTTTGTTGTTTTTAAACACTGTTTGTAAAGAAATGATACAATCGTGTCTTAGAAAATATTCACTGTAATTATATAATTATATGTATGTGTAAACATAATTTCTGTATGTATAAATATATATTATATTTATATATAAACATATATATATATATATATATATATATATATATATATATATATATATATATATATATATGTATTAGGTCTACAGAAAAATTTTGTCCGCTTAGCGTACAATTATTTTAAGAACATATAAACATGTCTTAATGAAAGGTATGCAACTCATTTTTAAATGTTATATTTTATCATTGGTGACCTTTAATATATAATTATACCAGAGCAGAGAGTTATCCGACTAAATTTTCATCCAATTAAAAATATGATCAAAAATTTAATCATAATTTTTTAGTCGTTAAAATGATTAAAAGTCTAATAACTAAATTTTCATCCGATTAATTATTCGACTAAAAATTATAATTGGTATTTTAGTATTTCTTTTTTAATAAAAAATAACGGGATAAAAATTTAAAAGAACAAAAAAATCAGTGGGATAAAAAATATAAACAATGGACTAAAATCTCAAATTAAGGTTATTCTTCATTACTTATTTGCTTTTTCTTAAGAAATTAATTTTTTTATTACTACATAAAATTTGCTTTTAGATTTTGAATGTTTAAAATTTGTTAGACATGATTTTTTTTATAAAATGGTTTAATATCAAAATAAGACTTCATTCGATTAAATTTTCATACAATTAAAAATGTAATCATAATTTCTTAGTCATAAAAAATATTAAAAATTTAACAACTAAATTTTTACCAGATTAATCATTCGACTAAAAAAGTAATTGTTATTTTAGTATTTATTTTATTGAAAAAATAATCGGAAAAAAATTCAGTCGGACAAAAAATATAAATAACGAACTAAAATCTCAAGTTAAGTTTTTTTTCCCTCACTTATTTGCTTCTTTTTGAGAAAGGATTTTATTAGTACATATAATTTGCTTTTAGATTTTAACTGTTTAAAATTTGTCATGAGTTTAGATAAAATGTAATTGAAATGATTTTTTCTTTATAAAATCGTTTAATATCAAGGTAAGACGTTATTCGATTAAATTTTCATTCAATTAAAAATTTAATCATATTTTTTTAGTTATAAATAATATTAAAAATCTAACAAATAATTTTTATCCGACTAATCAACTGATTAAAAAATTAATTATGTTATTTTAGTTGATTTTTTTTTATTCAAAATTAAACCAGATAAAAATTAAGTTTGATAAAAGATATAAACAATTGCCTGCCTATTTCTTCTTCTCCAGAAATGAATTCCACTATTAAACAGAATTCATCCCATTTCACCGCCTAAAAGATGGGATGAAAACAGTAACCGAAATCTTCATTAAACTTTTATTTTAACTGTTTTACCTACTCCCATAAAAATAATTTAGAAATTATTATATTTCATTGGTAATCATTTAAAATTCAATTTCATTACAAATACAAATTAAAAATTTTATATAATTATTCAAACAAAATAATTTTATTAATAAATTTGATTTTTGAGTTTTAAATAATTTTTCTTGACGATTTAATTAATAGCCGTATTAAAGTAATGTTGTATTTAATATTTAATTAATATTAAACAAATTTTGAATAATCCAATCAATCTGTTTATTAATCGCTTAAAACGACTGATGACTAAAAAAAATCAAGACTGGCCATTAACTTTTTAGTTATTAGTCACCGATTTATTAAAAAACAAATAATTGCAAATAAATCGTTTTATCATTCACTTGAAACGACTAACAACTAATAATTTAATCGTAATTAATGACTAATTTTACACGATTAAAATTTGAGTCATTAGTCATTGATCGGATAATTTTTGCTCTAATCTAACTGATAAATATGTTTTATCATTAGTATTTAACAAGAATAATGAAGAAAGGGACGTCTGTCGATACAACCCATTTATGAAATTATATACTTTAAAAATATTAATGAGATAAAAAATACAGAAACATATACAAGTTAATTAAAAGCTTTTGAAATGAACGTAGTTTTGAAAAGACATGCGGAAGATGGTTCGAGAAATTTAAAAATGGAGACTTCAACTTTAAGAGCAAAATCTTCTTTAATTGACGATGATATTCTTCAATATTTTTGAAGAAGATCCATTTTTATTTGCATTAGAGATAGAAAAGTTCAATGGAGCCCAAAAATGGATCACTCCTAGTAATAAAAAAGATCGTATAATTGTTTACTCATCTCTATTTCACGCAATAAAAATTAAACATTTTTGAAATACCTCGGAAATAGAGACAAAAAGTGGATAATATATGAACATGCAATGAAGAATAGTATTTATGTACAAACAAGAGAATGTTGTCTATGTGATGGAATATGAAATAACCAATTTATTATAAATTACTAAAGCCAAAAAATGCTTAAATCTGAAAAATATTGTCAAGAATTGGACAATTTGAACAATGAATTCCAAAAATGTCCTGTTGTTATAGGTAACAAGAATCTTATAGAATGAAAATGTAAGGTATTTAGAAACCAAGAAGAAAATAGCGGAAGGTTCTAAGTCACTTAACATATTCTCTTAATATAGGATCTTCTTTAACACAAATTAATTTTAACCCCAACACCACAATAATCATAAAGTGTTTAATAATCAACAATAAGTGATTATTAAACATTTTATAACTATTATGGTGTTGGGGTTAAAATTGATTTGTGTTAAAGTGAATCAGCCACTGTTTCAAAACAACAAATAGAATCTTCTGACAACTGTTAATTTTTGGCTCTAAACATTTTTTAAAAAGAAAGAAATTAATGAAAATGGAGATGTGAAAAAGGTACTAAATGAGTTTTTAGCCTCCAAGGAAAAGTCATTTTATCGGAGAGTAATTAAAAGTTTTTATCAAAATGAGAAGTTATTATTGAATGAGAAGTTATTAATATTAATGGAAATTACTTTGTTATTTTATTATTAATAAATAAAATAAAAATTTATTATTTTCTTTTACTTAAAAAAACAGATTGAATTTTTCAGTAGTCCTAAAAGAATGTAGTATAGAGTTTAGATTAAAATTGTAAAATTCAAGAATAAATTTTAACAGTAAAATCAACTATAAAACCTGTGGGTATTTTTATTCTTGCATCGGACAGGTCATGACTGATGATGATTATATATGTATATAAATGTAAACGTAAATTTATTTAATTACACACACACACACATATATACATATACATATACATATACATATACATATATATATATATATATATATATATATATATATATATGCATATAAATAATTTGTGATGTTTTTGTAATTATAACATTTCCATTATTATTATATCGAAATACCAATTACGAAAATGTAATTTCCATAATGAAATTAAATAACACATAGTTTTATAAATCGTAAAATACTAGGTTGTAATTACAAACAATTATTAAATAAAACATAATCAATTTTGTTGAAAATATGGCTTGCTTTTGGTTTAAATTTATTTTACATCAATTAAATTTATTCCATATTATAATATTTTATTCATCCCAAAAAGTACATAATTTTACTAAATATTCTCCTATCTTTGCTATTTGCTTTTATACATGTATAACAACACATGTTCATTCAGAATGACATAATAAAATGAAACTTTCTATTTATTAATTTTCTAATGAATCTACTTTTATGAGAGAATTCATAATTAAAATATTTTATTAATATTGACAAAAGCATGTTTGCTTATCATCTATATGTATGCTATTATTATTAACATTTTCAGCCCTTGTTAATCCACTAGTGAATAAAGACTTCTTATAAATTCTTTCAATGTGTTTCTATTTTCATAGTTTTTTAATAAAATTTCTAATAATTTTATTTTCTCTGTGTATCGTTTTTTAATGTGTTTATATATATTTCTTGATTTCAAATCAATAATTTTCTTTATTTATTATTAACTTTTTGTAATATATCCATTCTATTTCTAGATCAGATAAGCAAATAAGTTATCTTACAGAATAACAACGCAAGATCACATATTTTTTAGCAACTTAAAAATAAATATCAAAAGTTGATTTAGAAGTTCTAAGTCATTCAAAATATTCTCCAGATATAGAATTTTCCAACTACCGTTTATTTTTGGTTCTAGAAAATGTTTAAATAGAAAAGAAATTAATGAAAATGGAGTTATTAAAAAGTACTGGATAAGTTTTTGTCTTACTATCTATAAATCTACATCTACTTTTTTCTTTTCTCTTATTTTATTCGTTTATAATTCCAAATATTTCTAAAACATATTAGTTGGATACTAAAAATAAATTTCACTGATGTAATGAATGATATAAATTATTATTGATTTTTTTCTTCAGGTAAAGTGAAATTTTCTATTTAAATAATAAGATATTTCAGTAGAATTTAGTCCATATATATGTAAACTTATTATTATTGTATTCACATTTCCAACTGTCCATTTAGTAATTTTTTGATTATTTTTTTTCATATTCGTTTATCATCTAGCTTTTGATAAACATGCATGGTTTTTTTAGAATGTATTTTTTAATTTAGATTTTATTGCAATAAACAAAAATATTTGACAATACGAGGGTCGTTTGACAGGTATGGTAAATTTATTTATTGTTTAATTTAATTTAATTAAATTTTTCAATTTAGTTTTTCTTACTTTTTTTACCATACTTATCAAACACGACCCTCGTATTTGCTTTCTTCGTGATTTTGTTGAATTTTTTCGTAAGACTTTATTTAGTTATTTAATTACATATTATATATAGGTGTTTTTTAGGTTAGATAGAACTCTAGATATGAATTCAATTTAAAGTTCTATCGCGCTTAAAAAACACCTGTATATACAGGCAAAAACTTTAACGTATATAACTGTTCTAAAGTGAACTAAAAAATCTTTAAAATTTCAATATTTGATTTATGAAATGCTAGATTCATTTGCTGTTAAGCTGATATTTGTATTTCAAAAATAGTGATATTTTATATGCATTGTATCTATATAGCAACTAGCCATCTTTTTCTAACACACAATGAGAATAATTTGTGCGAAGGTTGTGTGGAATTCAATTAGTGACATTCACAATGGAGTGACGAGCGACGCCCATAAGATCTGTCTTGGGAATTGTATTGCGTTTTGTCTTGAAACAACAGTGTTTAAGAGTCTTGTACTTAGCTATTTACGTACATGCTATCGAGTCAATTCTATCAGAAGTTCTAAATGATTCTTTCCCATGTGTGTAGTCATGATGTTCAAGACTACATTTTAATTTTTGTTAATTGATTGTAGTACTATGATTAATTTTTATTTTAAGAAAATGTCATGTGGTTCGTGATGTAATCGAACATAATACATTGACCTTTCAGATTTCATTATAAATATCGGCCATACAAGAAAAAATATTTCCGGAAAATCAATTTAGGAACACTCATCTATTTTTTATATTTCAATTAGGTTGTCCAGGCAGTACTCAATAAGTTTATAAAATAAAGCTATTCATTCACATATATTTTTATTTATGTTCATATACAAAACACACATTCACACACACATAAATAAATATATACTTAATTATATATATATATATATATATATATATATATATATATATATATATAAATGTGTGTGTGTGTGTGTGTAGAAATATATTTTAATTATATACAACATTTTTGAATGTAAATATTTTGAAAAAAATAAAATACTTTCTAATAAACATAAAATTTATTTATAAATTTATATTCAGATACACTAGTTGGTTATTAAAAATGTATTAATTTTTTATTACACCTGAATTGTATTTGAAAACGTAGCTTTATATAAAAAACATTGTTTATTTTTCAAATAGTATAATTCTATTATGTTTGAAAATATTTTTTTAAACTATTTTCGACTGATATTTACATTTGTGTGCATCGATTAATTTAAAGAAAAATAATTCTTTATAGAAATATTTCTATATATATTATTTCTTTTATTATAATTTGCTTTATACAAGTTGTAAAATTAATTTATTTTACTTTAAACTCTATTTCCAGATTTATATTCTATCAAAATTAACTTTTTCAGAAGAATGTTAGTATTGAAAATTTTTAAATATTATTTTTGTCATTAATTATTATTTATTTTTAATATTTTCAAGATACTATTAGGAACCTAAAAACGTTCTATCGTTTTTGTATGTAATTCCAAAAATTGTTTTTGCATCATATGATTCATTAACCCGGACAGGTTAACTGAGTAACAAAGTCCATAACTTGTTTTATGCACTTTATATTCACTTTAATTTAAAATATAATTTGATTCCTTCAAAATGTCTGTGAAAAATAATGTGATATATGCATGTTCACTTTACGAATTTAAATTTGGTTCTAACTCTGTTGAAATTGTAAGAAAAACGTGTACTACATTTGAAAAAGGGGTAGTTACATTATGAACAGCCTGGAAGTGGTTTTTATAAAAATGCTTCACGGATTGAATCACTAGAAGATGAAAGCAGATTAGGCAGAACTTCGAATGTAAATATCAATAAATGATATGTAATGACTGAACAAATTCAAATTTAACGTGAGTTGTTAACCTACTGAAGAGTTTAAAGTAAGTAACGAAACTATATGAAATCATTTGCATAAAATAGAAAAGGGGTAGAAATTAAATAAATGGGTACTCTACAGTTCAATTTCTGATAACAAATTACAACGTCTTAACATTTATACATCTCTTATTTCAGTAATAAAATTTCAAAATTATTTAGATCAAATTTTGATCTTTAATAAAAAAAAATGATTTTTTATTTCAACTATAAATGTTGATACCACTAGATGTCATCAAATTGTCGTTTGACACAAATACTTGAAGCAAAATTAACGCCAAGAAAAGTTCTATTACACTATTTTCCACAAAAATTTTGAAAAATAGAAACTATATTTTAAATTAAAATGAGCAAATCAAGATGTAGTGAATGAATAAAACAAGGTATTTACTTTGTTACTCAATTAATGTGCCCAGAATAATGAGTTATACGATGTATAAATAATTTCTGAAATTATAGATACACTCAAAAATGACAAAACTTTCCTGGTTACCTAATATAAAAGATAAAGTATTTGTGAATAAACAGGACTATTGTTTTACACAAATTTATAAAGACAGCTATTTATTAAAAATATATTGTTTATAATTGAAAAATTATTATGGTATTTCGAAGCTGCAATGAATATTTCATTAATACTAGTATTTTTTGAACATAAATATAAATTTTGAACACAAATAAATCATAAGCATATTATAGGTGCTTTTAAGTGTGATAGAACTTTAAATTGAATCCCTATCAAAAGTTTTATTTAATCTAAAAAACAACCTTTATATAATTATATATATATATGTATGTATGTATATATGTGTGTGTGTGTGAATGTATAAATATATATATATATATATATATATATATATATTAAAGATTTTTTTTAGGTTAGATAGAACTTGAAAGTTCTACCACACTTAAAAATAACCTTATATAATATGACCCAAAGATACTGAAGAATGTTGAAGGTTACATCCTTTAATTTCATTTGGGCCATTTGTATAATGATATAATTTATAAATTCTAGTATTTATTAATTTCCAATTGATAGACAATAGATACATTTATCGGTAATTATAATTTCAAAATACTATTGTAATTTAAATGTTCACAATTTCACGTTATATAATATATAATTTATTAAATATAAATCTCTGAAAGTTATCAAACTTAATAAATCAATTTAATATTCATTATATTTATGATTTCATTCACGCATAAATAAAAATTGATCATTAAAGGCTCGTTATAAGTAAGATATTGACTGAAAAAATACATTTTGCATAAATTGGAATTTTATTACTGTTTGGTATTCAACATTTTGAATTTTTCATACAATTTAATGATTTTATAATATATCTGCTTCATTTTCAACTGTATGCGAGGAAAAGTATTTATAACAATTAAACTAATGTATTATTTAATAATAAAAATATAAACTAAACCAAAAAACTTTCCGTAGCTTTGTGATGTTTAATATTCGAAGTATTGTAGTAAAAAAATAATTTCGTTTTATTGGTGTACGAAATGTTTGAATAACAAAAACTGTATAAAATAAAATATTTACTACATGATACAAATGTTTAGATCTTTGTTAATATAATATGAAAAAAAAGTTGAAACCACTAAAACGTTTGAATAAAAACTATTTTAGTTTAATATTTTATGAAATATTCTCTTTTTTGAAAAGTAATGTTGTTTAAATATTACATTAGCAAAAATATAATCACAACTATTATATAGTGAACAAAAATTTTCTAAAAGTAGTCAATATTTACGTTTTTTATTTATTAAAACTTGATTTATGTTATACATAAAACTAAAATTGTGAAAATTAAAATTATGAACATTATTATTTAATACATTTATGAAATTTACAAAAATTAATGTTATCCTCAACACCACAATAGTTTAAAATGTTCAATAATCACTTATTGTTAGTTTATTATTTATAATTATATCGGCTATAATCATATCAGCTAATGTATTTCGAAGACAATGCCATTATCATCAGAGCCTTTCAAAACAGCAAATTACAATCAATTTTTATTCTTTATGGAAAAACACATCAATCATACATATATACATGTATGTATGTATGTGCATGTATGCATATGTATATAATCAGAGACTAGATCAAAAATTAGGGCAACATGAACAACATTTAGAAGAATTCATAATATTAGGTATATTGGAAAGTTCTGTCCGATAATGTAATCTAAAGTTTAAAAGATGAGTCATTCTACAGAAATGGAATTTACAAATTACCATCACACTTGGAAGAGGTCATTAGTAACGAAGGAAAAAATATATTTTTCAGTAAATATTAGGAAATATATTAAAAATGTATTATTTTATTTAATTCAAAACCGGACAAAACTTTCCGGTAGACCTAATATAATAAAATATAAATTAGTATTAAGTTTGAAACGGATAACATATAACCAATATAGGTATACTAACCACCTGCTTGTACTTACATATCAGAAAATTTAACCCTGATAAAAAATTGAAACAAAACTTTTGATAGCCCAACGAAACATGGAAATAATAATACTTGGAATTTCTAAATATGATCGCAAAACGTGAAAATGGATACGATAACAGACAAGAATAACTTATATATTGAAATAGTAATAATAATAAAATAGAAGTGAGAAGGGCATATAGCAAGAAGAGAAAAGAATATATTAACAAAATTTATTCTGGAATGACGTATAAAAAACAAAAAGAGACCAAGGAAGAGATCTTGTCTAAAATAGAGGGATGAAATTGTGAATTAGAGTAGAAATGAGGGTTAGATGTGAATAGCCACAGACGGGAAACACTAGAATAATCTTGGAAAAACATATAAGAAGATCTAATGACGTTCAATCAGGCTTTTACTTAGCAATGTTCTGATATAAATATTTATGATTATGATTATGATTATATATATATATATATATATATATATATATATATATATATATATATATACTCATATACATATTTATATATATATAGAGAGAGAGAGAGAAGGAGAAAGAGGGGGAGAGAGAGGTCCAAATGAAACTAAAGAATAATAAAAAAATATTAAATGATAGTAAGCTAGTAAATGTATGTCCAAACCCATCAGTCTCATTTACACCACCCTATATATATATATGTATGTATGTGTGTGTGTGTGTTTACATATATACATCTGTGTAAATTTCTAGTTTCAACTTGCTGGTATTTTGATCTTACTCGTAAAATGTACTTAAAAGTGCCATAATTAATTCTTTCAATCCAATAATAAACACACATTAAATTATTATATTTCTAAATTTTTTAAAAAAACTATTAAAATTATTCATATTTCCGAATAGAAACTTCAATAAATAATATATTAGAATAATACTTTTCATATAAATATGTTTTAAAATGTGTTAATAATTACAAAAATTGTAAAACGATTTCTTCCAACACCAATTCATTATTTCAATAAAAGAATTATTTTCCAGACATAAACTCACAATAAATCAAATCGTAGTATAAATTAATTTAATTAATTTTTATTTATTACTTTGTAACTCAGTATTAATATTTAAAATGTAAAAGTGTTTTAAATACACTATGTATTTACTTATTTTCTTATAAAATTTCCATATACCTATCATTTTTTTCGATAGTATTATTTATTCACAACAATATCTTTTTTATTTTATATAAAAAATGAAAATATGCTAATACGTCCCGATATCAATAAATAAATAATATACAAAAACATTTCACTGTAAAAAATTAAATTACAATTTTTATGAAAAAAACCGTTAATATAGAAACAATTTTATATAAAAAAATATCTGATAATTTTATAACAAAAATATGATTTTTTCAAACATGTAGTTGTAGCATATTTTTACACACCACTGCGTTTATGTATGTGTGTGCATATATATATATATATATATATATATATATATATATATATATATATATATATATATATATATATATATATATACATATATATATATATATATATATATATACATATATATATGTATGTATGTATATACGAACGCCGTTTAATAAGTATGGTAAATTTATTTATTGTTTAATTTAATCAATTTAATTAAATTTTTCAATTAAGTTTTTCTTACTTTTTTACCATACTTATCAGACGACCCTCGTATTTATATATATATATATATATATATATATATATATATATATATATATTCTTTAAGATATATACGGGAAAATAATTAAAAATTCACAGCTGTTCATTATGAGATTTGCATACAATTTGTGGATAATAACAAGTCCATCAAAGAAATGTAAAAGTTTTCACAAACTTATAAAATTAATTTATTAAGTTTTAAAGCTACATTTTATATTAAATTATATTTAGTAATAATTTGAATCTACGTCTGTATAATAATTGAGTGAGCATATATGTGTATATGTATGTGTGTATTAAAAAATGTTTCATTTTTACTTACATTGTTCCTATTATAATATCATGAAATAAATTATGAATATGAAAAGTAAGTAATGTAATATTTATTTTTAAAACTGTAAACATTTGTATAACATAACATTTAATAATTATATTTAGGGTTTTTCAAATACGACGCCTAGATTTGTGTTTATTAAAAAGAAACTATACACATGTTTCCCTATACACATGTTTCTTTTTAATAAAACACAAATTTAGGTATCACATTTGGATGGCCTTATATTTTATAAACATAAATATGTACACAAGTGTATATGTTATATTTAAATACTGTAAAGTTTTTTGTATAGTTAGTAGAAAAAAGAATATTCTCTCTTTAGTTATAATGCAATCGTTTTAAATTTAACAGTTTTATAAAAGTATGATAATGAACATAACTTTAAATATAAAATGTAACTGCAATGTGTACAGGACATATCACTCATTAGATTCAAACATGTGTAATACAACATAACAGTTCAAAGTAAATAACACATACGTATTATTAACACTTTAATATTTCGTAGAAAGATATATGCTCTATTCATATAATATATTACGATGTCGAGCAAACAATTTTAATTAACAACTCGCAAATCTTTTAAATGTGCCTGTTTTGTGTTTCACACATGCAGTCGTAAATTATATATTTTATAACATCAAATAGTATATACATTTGTAAAAGACATATAAACAGCACAAAAAAAAAATATTATTATTCCAATTGTTAGATACATATTTAGGCACTTGTATGTGTGTGTGTGTGTATATATATATACATATATATATATATATATATATATATATATATATATATATGTGTGTGTGTGTGTGTGTGTGTGTGTGTGTGAGAGTGAGAGAGGGAGAGAGTTTGTTATAGAATAAAACCTAAATTAGATATAAAATTCAATAATTTAACATATTAATATTTAATATATTATAAAGTATTTAATCTTTTAATAATTTCGTTTTATTGGAAAAAAATATTTTACTGTATTTGTATTAAAGCTTCAATATATTTTTAAATTCCTAAAAATAATATTTTTATCACTATTTCTACCAAAGGTGTCAAAAGACATCTTTTAACATTTTAACTTAAAATTATTTTCTACGTTTAATCATTGTTCCTCAATTAACTATTTAACTTTTTCTATAATTATTGTTAAATTAATTTAGCGATATTATTTCCTACCTCCTCCTGAATCTAAAATACGCATGTGGTATACATATTTCTACTATGAGGTGTCTTTTGATACCTTAAAGATTTTATAATAATTTCTAATCTTAAGTCATTTTACACCTAAATATCAACACCGTTTAAATTCTAATTCAAATTTGGAAATCCTTATTTTGAATGAAAAATAGGGATTCTACGCTGTAACTTTTATATTCGGTTGTTGTGAATATTATATTTAAATTAACATTTTAGTCTAGATCATTGCAGTGATAACTTCTGAAAATAACTGTGCGACGCCAATTAACTTTTTCAAGTTCAGATGTTTACTTTGCAGTGAGTTCAATTCAAATATAAAATCGTGCAAAATTTGGAAAAAAATGCCATTGCAGATAAGTAGTAAAAATATTTTTAACAATGGTAATTACTTTTATTTTTTAGTTTATTTATTTTAATTTATTTCTAATTCTAAGGATGTCAAGAATTTCAAAAAACAAGAATCTATTGGAAGAAATAAATAATATAGCTAAAGAATGCTGTGAGATTGAAGACTCGCAAACTGAAAATGAAAATGAGTTGGATAATTTTTTCGAAAGCGATGATGGAATCGATAGTGAATATGAGAATTACTCATCAAACTGACAATGAAGAGAAAAATATTTTTAACACAAGTAGAAAACACAAGAGAATGAGGTTGTTAACAGATTCTGAAGACAATAGTGAAGAAAATGAACGGCAGAATATTAAAATTGCTATTGATAGAACAGTTTGAAAAAAAAAACAAAGCAAGTTCCACTCCTAAGAGACCATTCAATTTAAAGTTCTATCACGCTTAAATAAACATTTTATTTCAAAAATATATTTTATTTACGTAGATGTGTTCCTAATTTTTTCGTAGTCTGGTGTGAAAAATTCATAACACATTTCATTGTCTAAATTTTTATCATACCGATCGACGTTCGAATCTGATAACTCGATTTCATTTTCGTCATCCTTAACGTCCCATAACAGCTTATCTGTACCATTCATAGCATCAAAGATACCGCACTTTTTAATAATTTTATGACTTATCTCTACTTTTACTTTAACCCATAATTCTAACCCGAAATTACACAACATTTCAAGAGATGAAGAGTACATAGGTTCATCACTACCCCATAATTTCATCTTTGGAATAATATTACATTATAATCAGAAATATGAAATTACCCTAAAATTGCATGTCATCCTAAAGGACCAATATTAGACAAACATTTGAAATGTAACATAAAAATTGAGTCTCATATGCAGGAACATATGATGTATATACTCGTATAATGTATAAGTGATTTTTAAGCGTGATAGAACTTTAAATTGGATCCCTATCGAAAGATTTATCTAACCTCAAAAATCTTTATATATACATACACACACATGTATATATATATATATATATATATATATATATATATATATATATATATAGTTGTGTTTTAAGGCTGGATATAACTTTCAATAGGAATTAAATTTAAAATTCTATCACGCTTAAAAAACATTATATATATATACATATATGCATACATACATATATCACTAATTGAGTCAATCTACAATATATGCTCTTCATTCTGACAAAAACGAACAGAATGTTTTTTTGTATTACATATCAGAATATTAGATTAAAACGAAAATTAGTTTTTTTTATTAAATTTCAGAATAATAACGAGTTTTAAAATGGTATGCTATTAAAACTTGCAGTATATTAAAAATATTTACAATATAGTTGAGCTGATTTATTTTAAATTTAAATTTTATATATCAATAATATTAAAATGAAACATGTGAACAGAGAGAAAATATTTAATTTTATTATAATTGAATATACATCCACGTGTAAGAAAATAAAAATACAAAGCAAACACATGTATATAAACACACACATATTTTATATATATATATATATATATATATATATATATATATATATATAAACGAAAAATAGAATAGTATGAAAAAGAATAAAAATTGATCGACATAAGTAGATTAGAATTGTAGCACCAAACCGCATTACATCAACAAAACAGAAAGCTTCGTAATCGAGTTACGGGCACATTTGACAGAAGTAGACGAAACGTGAGATGATGAAAAAGATGTAATAGAAAAAGACAGTCGAACAGAGTTATAAGGGGTAGCGTGATGGTGTAGAACGATGCGAATGTCGAAAAATACGGCAACGACATCGACGTAGAAAGTCACAGCAAAGCAAAAGAATGGTAACACGCTCGGGTACAATGCTTTTGACACGAGGGCACGTTGAGTAAACTTAGAACGATTGAAATGCTTCGGGGAGAAAATACGGTATCCTATGATTTCAGCTTAGTGGTCGTAATAATGGTTGACTCAACGCACGTAGACGTTGGATGTTCTATTTATTTCGTCGTCACGGCTTTATTATTGTACATCGTTGACATACTTTTTCTAATAAGAACCTTAATAAGACAACAATAAAATAAAGTAATATTTTGTAATCGTTTCGTGCATTATTTCTTTTATCATTGTTTAAGACAAAGACCAACAGTAATAGTAGTATAAAAGGGAACAATAATAAATTAATTAAAAGAATCTGATTTAAGTACTACTATAATTTTCATTAATAAACAAATTGTGGGAAAATACACATTATTAATTTATACCACAAAGAAAAGATATTAAATGAAAATATACAATATTTTTATTATTATTTGAGAAATATTTTAAGATTATTTATTATTTCTTTTTGAAATAATTTAATTTATTTCTGAATATTGTTAAAAAAAAAGTAAAAAAAATGATTAATGTGTTTCTTTTCTTATTAGGAATAGAGTATAATATAGGGTCATTCAAATATGACGCCAAGATTTATGTTTTATTAAAAAGAAACATGTGTATAAGGTGGTGTATATATTTTTTTAAAAAAAACACAAATCTAGGCGTCACATTTGGATGACTATATACAATTTAGAAAAAAATCCCTGATACACATGAGAAAAAATTACGATTAAATTTATTTTTCATTTAATTTCGAATATTAAATCATTAACGTTTTATTCTAGTTTATGTTGAGAGAAGTTTATTTTTATATGTATAATTTTTACTTTCACAGAAATTATCATCCCAACACCATAAGATACTAACAACTGTTCAATAATCACTTATTCACTTTGTCTATATCAACAATAGGTTAATACGTATTTCGGTGGCGATGTCGTTTTTATTAGAGCATTGTGTTATAAAATTTTTATATAATATAGTGCTCTACCAATGATGATATCGTCGTCGAAATGCGTATTAACCCATTATTATTATAAATAACAACATGAGCAATAAGTGATTATCGAACACTATAACATTTTGTGGTGTTTGGGGTGATAATTCATTTGAGTACAAATGAATTTGTCATTGTCTTAAATAGTTTTTCTTTTATTTCGAAAAATTTGTATTTAAATAAAAAATACTTGTTTGTAATTAAATTCCGAAAAATATGTTTTAAAATATATTAATTTTGCAATTAATATTACAAATTTATATGAGCTATTAATTTATTTAATTTATATTAGTTTATTCTTATTTCTAATTTAACCAAATTCTAAATTTTGTTATTTAATATAAACAGATTTTCTGATATAAAACAATATTTTATTATTGTTTTTTATGGAGTGTTTAAGTATAAAAAAAGATTATTTTATAATAAAAAAAAGAAATTTGTGCAATAATTATAAGTTTTGAAAAATATGGAATAACTTGATTGTTAAAAAATAAAGAAAATATTTTAAAAATTGTATGAAAAAGTGTTTTGTTATATATTTATAAACAACAGATTTAATAATATAAAATATTATATATATATATATATATATATATATATATAATATAATATATATATATATATATATATATATATATATATATATATATATATTAGCTGCCATTTTAGTTTGGCGAGTTTATATCAGTCGGAATTCCAAAGTTGAGTAAAGCACACATTGAAAATTTATAATAAAGCGTTATATAGTTCAAAAACATATTAGAGTGAAAAAAAAAATTAAAATTAGTCTTCGATTGTGTTGACTTTCATAAGAGTACGTGAAATTTGGGGTAGTATCTATTGAATCTTCCTATACATATTGCGATTAATGGAAGAATTTGAAGAACGTGTAAGTGTGAGAGATAGATTAAAGCATAAATTTCATTACACTTACGGTTAGCAAAAAATATCAAAATCTAAGTAACAATCTTGCAAAAAAAAACCGAACACCTCAAGAAAGAATTAAGACTTTATCGAGATTCTATGCGAAACATAATGAAGAAACATTTTATTTACTCCCATATAAAATTCAACTGACGCAAGAATTTCAATCTAAAAGCCATTTTCGACTTTGGACGTATGGGAGAAAATAGATATGATTATCGTTGATCCTGAAATTGATGATAAATCGTTCTAGTAACGAAGCATATTTAGTCTTTAGTGACTATGTGAACAAGTAAAATAAACATTTCTAGATCATTAAAAACACAAAATTATTTATCAATGATTTTTATGTCCACAAAGACTGACTTTTTGATGTTTTATATTGAATGGAGATCTCATCGACTCAAATGCTTTTAAAAACTATGTGAGAAATGTTGTTATAGTCGAGAATAAGCGCTACTATCACACGATTAGCAAATTTTTGTAATCAAAATCATGTGATCTAACTCTATTGGATTATAATCTGTAGGATTATGTGAAATCATTGGTTTTTACTAATAAATCACAAACAACAAAAACATTAAGAATAAATATGTAATTTATGAAATTGGGCCACAATTATGTGAAAGAGTGATTAAAAATTGGACTAAACAAATGCACTATGTCAAGCAAAGTCATGGGGGTCATATGAGTGAAATTGTATTTCATCATTAATGCCATAAAATATATTTAAAAATATTTAAAAAAATAAATAAGTAATTAATCATTTTTTATTTTATTTCCATTTAAACTTTTAAAACATTTATTGGAAAACCCTATATATATATATATATATATATATATATATATATATATATATATATATATAAACAGGTAACCCCCGTATAATACGGTTGTTACGTTCCTAAAAAATGCTGTATTAACGAATCCGTGTTATACGAAAAAAAGAACTAATGAAAAAAAACAAGTTAGGTTTCTAAAATTAGAAAAATATACTATTATATTTTTATAATTAGGAGAAATACATTTATTGAAGCAATTTTTCTCAAAAGTATTACATATTAATATGTCTTAAATAATTTTTTCTTCGTCATCACTAATAAGCACCATTAACCGAGGGCGTTTTCTTTTTGACAAGATATCCTCATCCTCTAAACTTTCTTTAGCATTATCTTGAGTTCTATACTCTACTTTTCGTAAAAAATCTATTATTTTAGATTGTTTGTTTTCAGCTGAGAGTAAATCTGTAATTTTTGTTCTAGCGAGATGAAATGTCTTTGTAAAGGTATTTTTTCATTTACACCAGACATAATTCAGGGCTTAAATTAATTCACAAAAATGAAAAACATAATTATCATTTCTAGAAAAGGTTGAATAATACGCACCCGAAAATTTTTAATCTATGTATAATGTAGTAAAAAGAAAAACACAAAGTTTTAAAATGCATTTAATACTCCACAAACAAAATGGATTTCAAATTCTAATAAATTCTGCAAGCAAATCTGATATGACACACACGCTCAAATGAAAAATTTCTAATTAAAAGCTCTTATTTTGTTCCGTGTTGTATGGGAATTTCCCTAATTTCGAATTTTGTTCTTAACACATTACCGCCCGGCCACGCTTAAACATGTGTTTCGTGTTGAACTACTACAAGTCCGGTCACGCTTTAACGCATGTTTTGTTGTATGAACTTTTAACGCTAAAGAAAATATATATACAAGCTATATTTTTTTCTAATTCCATTAAAAAATGGTGGTGTATATATTCAAAATATTGGTAAATTATGAAAATCAAGAAAAATATTTCAGATATTTTAAATAAAGTAATCTCTATTCCTAGTAAAGTTCTGTTTTTTTTTTTTTTTTGGAATAAAATCGAAATTGGTTTTCTTATTCGTGTGTGTGTGTATGTTATTAAACGACAGTTTAAATTTATAAGTTATTTTTCTATAATTTCATTCAACAATTTGAAAAAATAACAAAATGAATGTAAATTTATTTTACCAATTAAAAAATCATACATTTTCAATATTTTTTAATTATGCTGATATTATGTACATACATTTTCTTGAAAAATGCCTACTATTGTATTTCTCATTTAATGCACATTAAATAAAATCATTGTTCAGAATTAAAACGCCATCCACTTACACGACATATTTCTGTTGTAAACTGTACATACGTATATGTAAGTCGTCGAGCTTTCAAAACGGTAAGAGTATGAGTTAGAAATGGTGTGGTCGTGTCCTGGCCTGTTGTCTGCCTGTCCGGTCCTTGCGGCTAGTACGTATATCCCGGGAGACGAGTCCCTACGGAACACCGGGCAGTAGAACAGTGGCCTCCTTCATTATCCGCGTGAACACCTAGCTCTACATCTGCGGCTTGCTCGGTTCTCTTCAGCTTTTGTCTCTACCCAATTTTGGTCTATGGTACTGGTCCGGTGGTTACTCACAACTTTCCTTCATCAAATGTTACGTCTCGTGGCTTTTAGCTTTATGCTCTTTACACAATCTAAACGATATTGTGTCTGCTTTTTAGATATAATGTCGATGTTCTAGCTGAACTATACACATTTCTTAATTCAGATAATATAATTTTTTTTCGTTCCTTTAATATCCAAGTTTCCTATTCATGTTTTTCCAGTACAATTTGAATTATATACTTTTAATTAAAGAGAAATTGTTTACCAATAACAAAAAATGTAAATGTATGAACACTACCATTGGAATTATTTTCAAGACTATAATGGTCATCAACAATGAAATTGTATATTTTTATTAATTTTATAAGTATTACGATGCTATAATGTAATCATAAACATATTATCGTTTATTTCAAAGGAAATAAAATCACAATTTTCATATTTTTTTCAAAAAAATATTCTCTCGATTATTTCATAAAATTTGATCAACTTATTTACTTCAAATGTCATATAATTTAAGAATATTGTAAAAAATATAACTTTTAAACCATATATAAGAAGTTTGGAAATTATTATTTTTGGTACTACCCGATTAAAAAAAAATGTATAAAATTTCTATAAAACAAATAAGTATTTCTTTTAGTAAAATATAAAAATCAACAATTTCTATTGTTCATCAGTGGTCTCTTCTTGCTATAAGTATAATTATCCCATTCCTATTTCAAACTTATCGCTTTTGCTACTACATCCATAACTTTTGTTTTCTCTCTGACCCATTCATTTCTCTTCGCATCTTCTTGTGTAATTCCCAAAATACAACTTTTCATAATTCTCTGTTTTTTAAAGTAACTGGATTATTCTGATATTCATGACCCATGTTTCACTATCATAAGTGAAAAAGGTTAGATGCATTGATCGAAAATTTTTATTTTTAAAAATCATATTTTTTTCGTTCAATGAAATTTTATTCTTATTTAGACAGCGGATTAAGTAATTTGTTTTATTGGAAATTTCAATTCTATAAAAAAATAAGTATTGTTAGGTTATTTTGGAGTGATTTAAATGCAAATGAAAAAGGCAAATTATCTGTATTTTCCTAAAGATTATTATAAGATAATATCTCTATGTCTAGAAAAGTTCCATTTAAAGTACATAGGATGGCCAAACAAGATTTTTTTCATTCAAAGAGATAAAAAATCAATTACAAAATGAACAATAAATATTAATGGGGATACTAATACAATCCATAAGGTGTTTTTTTAAAAAAACTATAAGATGTTTTATAAAACATTATTAGAGTTTCAAGTTGAATTTTATATTTTAAATCTTACATCCAAAAAGGGAAGTGTAAAAATATATAGAAACATTAAGTTATTTCCATTATATGAAAATTTCAGGCTAATGACGAATGAAAAATACAAAGATGTGATGGATTTTTCCCTTATATAACACCGATTTATCACAACTATTTTATAACACTATAATCGGTAAGTGATTAAGTGGAAAATTAAACAACATTAAAAATAAATACAATTTTTAAACGTGAAAAATTATTATTTTTACTAAATATTCGTAATTAAAATCTATTCTTTTTTTATAAGTCTTCTCTTAAATTCTTAATTTTGAAACTTGTCTATGTCATTCGAGATATTAAAGAACATATTTTGGCACACACTATTCTAACAATTTTAAAATTATATAAAAGAATTATTTTTCAAGAAAAAACACTTAATTTTCCTGTTCGTCATGTTGTAGAAAAATATTTTTGAAATAATTCAAACACAGAAGGAAAAATATTTCAAAACGACAAATATAAGATTTACACCACTTCCATAATCACCGGTTCATACATATATATATATACATTATATATATACAGTTAACCTTCCTATAACGCGACTAATTCGTACCGCGTTATATGGAAACCACATATCCTGTTAAATGGAAACCGTGTTATAAGAAACTAATACAAACCATATTAATTCGTATCGCGTTATATGGAAACCACCTTAAATGGAACTCACATATAATATAGTATGTGAATTAAGTTAATTCGTTTTTCATTATACAATATAAAAACTGTATTCTTAGAGTATATTATATTATGATGAATACGGTTATGCAATAAAATTGTATAGATGCAAAAGGCATAAATACATATTTACATACTTCAAATCATTTTTATTGAATTCAACAGTTCAAGAAAATTTAAAAAAAAAAACAAAGTGAAATATAAATAAAAAATAAACTAAAAAGTTATTTTCCAACAAAAACAATGAACTTAAGCTAGAAATCAAACACTATACATATTAACATTCATCAATGCCAGATAGTAGCCTAACTCTTCTTATTTTAATAGACCAAATATTTTCTTCATTTTGCATATCGTTTCAAATGTAGTTTTATTTTGTAATTCTATCAAAATTTCTTAATAAGGAGGTAAGCAATTTTTTAATTCACTTTTAAATTATACACTTCACACCGTTGAACAATCATTTTCAATAA
This sequence comes from Neoneuromus ignobilis, assembly GCA_029203775.1. Lineage (NCBI taxonomy): Eukaryota > Metazoa > Arthropoda > Insecta > Megaloptera > Corydalidae > Neoneuromus > Neoneuromus ignobilis. Next base: position 7,235,272 of record CP092088.1, read on the forward strand.
AATAGAGTTCTAATTCTTTACCAAAATCTAGTCCCTTTTTCACATTATTTAAATTGAAACTTGCAGCCAATTTTTCATTCATATTTTCATCTACCAATGTATTTGAACCAGATATATCAATTAATGTCATCAATTCCTCTTCATCTAAAATATTTTCCTGAAGTAGTTCTTCTACATCTTGCTGATTTACGAGAATCATTTGATAAGTATGGTAAAAAAGTAAGAAAAACTAAATTGAAAAATTAAATTAATTAACTGATTAAATTAAACAATAAATAAATTTACCATACTTAACAAACGACCCTCATATATCTTCAAATTTTCATCTACTGAATTACGTTTTGATAAAAAAATAGCATTGCTACATCGTTTCTGCATTTACAAGGAAATTCCGTAACTACTTAAATTCAAAAATGGTGATGTAAAGAAGGGAATTTCCCATTAATTTCAATCGTAAGAGTATAATAGAAAAATTCATGCAATAAGGTGACTACTTAAGTTATTTGAGTTATATTATATAGAAACCGCGTTATAGAAGGGCTATCGCAATTTCTGATCCGCATTATATGGAAACCGTCTTATAGGAGGGTTAACTCTATATGTATGTATGTATGTATGTATGTATATAAGATGGCTCAAATGAGACTATATGGTTTAGACATACATTTACTTTTTTTCTATCATTTATCATCTTTCAGTTTCATTTGGGTCACTTTATATATATATATATATATATATATATCCAGGAATATAAAATATATAATTATAAATAAAAATGTAATATGTATTTATTTATATACATATGGCTTTAAATGTATAGTCATAATACGATCCAATATGTCATTTTTTGATCGACAACAGCAAACAATAAAAAAAATTACGGTGCGATTTTGTTAGATTTCTATATAAAAAAACAACTTGAAATTCCTATGCTTCGTAATCGAAAAATTTCAAATTGAATTTCAGTAAATCCGTCTTTCAACCCTTGCTTTCACGTCAGTGAATAACTCGTTTTGTTACTGAAATCGTTTGTAGACGCAGCCGTCCGTTCTATGGTCGACTTGAGTATATCCGCATCTACCCACTATTTTACCAGCTCACAATACCTACATCTACGTTTATCTTTAACAAATATATATACATGTCCCTTTTATCAATGTGTTGAGGATTTTTTTTCGAATGTAATCATTTCCACGTTAATAATTGATACTGTTTAATTTTGCTATCAACGGTTCAGTATTTTCCAACAAGGACAACAATAAATATTAATAGTTTTAATCAAAATTTAACATCTATACACACACACACACACACACACACACACACACACACACATATATATATATATATATATATATATAATTGTAACAATTCTTTTTAAAAATTTCATTATTTTTACAAAAACTGAGATTTTTGTAAATTAAAACAATTTGTAAAAAATTTTTTTTCAAATAATTTCACTTAGTAGTTTTTTATTATATTAGTGAATATTCAAAATATTAAAAAGTAAAACTCTACATAAATATATTAAAAACAGTATCAAATATGTAAATAGAAAAAAAATTTAGAACAATAAAATGTTATCACTTCATAATTGTTTAGATTAGTTTTTTAATTATATTATTGTTTTAAAAGTTAAAATATTTATGTAACTACACGTTTGTAGTACTAATATGTTTCTCGTATAAAAAACTACAAGGATTGATTTTAAATGTACAACATACTTCCGTTACACACAATTCAGATTTATCTATTATCCATTGTAACTACTTTATCTACAATGTCAAATTGCCGGTTTTGTTTTCCTTGAAAATAGATGATTTATATCTTGAAAACTCGTATATATTGTCTAATTAGCATACAGGAAACTCGTTCGCTTGTTCGTTCTCTGATTAATTTCACTACAAATATTCGTTTTCCTATTGTTGGGAAAAAACTAGGTTCAATATTTTCATAGTTCGTATAAATTAAAAGGTTTGAATTTTTTTATAGATTTTTTTAAATAAAAAATGTACTTTTCAATGTCTAATGCAAATGAGTCATTGCAGTAAAATTAAGTTTTATTTTTAAATTTTTATAGAAATAAAATTGTATATAATTAATATTTATACAATACATTATTTTTTTAAAAAATACATTTGCTGTAAAGGCAGAAATTATTTTAATAATTATCTTAAATAAAATGTTAATTATGTATTTAAATTAATAAACTGTATGTAATTTTTTCACACCTTACTCCATTCTTTCTGAATTATAAATTTGGGTATTTTACACCTAACGTAGAATACAATTTTAATTTTTATTTTATAACTCCGTTAAGAGTGCATTTACAGCAATAAAATATCTTGAAATGAAGTTAACAAAAAATATTAAAACTTCACAGATATTAATAGGAAGAACAAAAGAAATTAATTGAATAAAAAATGTTCAAATATATTTTAAGGAATAAAAAGAAACTTTATATTATTTATTTTGAAACTAGATCGAATTCACTTTTACACAAATGAATTATTTTATTTACCCACAACACCACAAGATTTTTAAAAAAAGTTCAATAATTATCTATTATTCACTTTGTTTATAAAAAAATGTAAAGATATTAGAATAAGGCATGGCAGTGTGCAGCCCATCATTCATAATAAGTTAAAATTTCAGCACGGTGGGTTCAATCTTTATTGGATGCAGATCAGAAGATTACTCAAGTTGAAAATTCTCAAAGACTATTGAACCAGTACAAAACCGAAGAATGCATTTTTGAATCATATTTAAAACTTGTGATAAGACAGCAATGTATCTTTAAACTCCAAAATCTAAGCGGGGCAGTATGATTCGAAAATGATGAATAGATGGAACAATTTGTATGTAACTGGTTCGGATACTTCCATTACTTAGTTCGATACAAGAATAAAAATAGTAGACTATCCAATGTCAAGTATTTTAATGTTAATATAAAATGTATAAAAAAATAACTTGTGTACATTTAAAAATATTAATTTAACTCGTTCGTTACCAGCGTCACATATATGTGACGACTAGGTTTTCTTACCTGAGCTCGGCGTCACAAATATGTGACGAGTGTTCATTATCAGTTTATGATAACTGTTTGTACCAAATCGTGTTGCAAACAGATGGGTTATGTTAAAAAACAATAAAATAGATACGGTATGTTATGGTCTTCCGATAATTATATTTTCAATCCTTTAAAACGGTATAAATACATCGCAAAAAATTAATGAAAATTTAGTATCATATTTAAATAGTAAAATGTCTGGGCTGTGGTGACGGATTTTCTCCTGAAGCTCTGGTAGCGAACAAGTTAATAAAGAATACGAAAGAGTTCGGTTTATATTTGATTAATCTTCGTAATTTATAAATTTAGTCCGCAAAACTAACGGATTATTTGAAATAAAACACATAAGAAGTTATTTATTCATCAATATTTATTTTTTTGCTCTCAAAGTACTCCCCACTGGAAGAAATACACATATAACAACGCTTCTTATAGCATTCGAACACCTCGGAAATGCACTTTGTGATATAGCCTTCAGTTTACGCAGTAAATTTTATTTTATGGCTTTAATCGACTCAAAACGATGCCCTCGCAGCGGTAACTTGAGTTTTTGGAATAGAAAAAAGTCGCACAGAGTTATATCAAATGAATACGGATCTTAAGAAACGATATTGATGGTATTTTTTGTTGTTCTTTTGCAAAAAATCAGTGTTCTTGGCATCATGCAAGAAGCAACGCGTTTAATGCTAAACATTTGGGCCAAAATGATATAGCATTATGTTTTTGAGATTCCTACCTCAACTGATAACTCTCTGACGGATATATAACAATTTTTGAGCACCAATACCTTGACTTGTGCGACGTGTTCGTTAATTGATGTTGATGGGTCTCCAGTTTACGGTTTATCATCGACGACTACACGGCCCTTTTTTAACACTTTATGCCACTCAAAATCTCTTATTTGCGATAGAAAATATTCAAGGTATGATTTTCTTAACATTTCCAACATTTGCGTAAAATTTATTTGGTTTACAACACAAAATTTAATGCAAATTCTTTGATCAACTGATTTCGACATCGTAAAAATCACTGTGAACAACAATCACCGTCTAACAAAAACCACTGTAAATTATTTACTAATAAATGAAGCGTCATGAAATTTGATACAAATATCACTAACAGATATACAAACTTGAAAAAAAGGCAACATAATATTCCACAAGCGCGCATAGTTTAAATAAGAAAGTTCAGTTAGTTTTTGGACAGAATATAATTTAACAACTATATATCTTCTAAAATATTCTCCAAACTTTCATTCGCATATTTAACAAGTTTCTTTATTTCACCCAACACTTTGAAATTAGATCATAAGACATTTTTATAATTATATGTAAATTTTTATCTAACCGTTATTCTCTACCAAACGACGATCATCAACTTTTAGATTTGATATAGAAAGAAGAAAATTAATTTCTACAGAAATCTTAGTACAATCATAATATTAAAAAAAATATTTTTGAAATCGGTACTACATACTAAACTATCTTTAACCTAAGATTGGCCATTTGTTATCGAATAACCTTAATTTAGAAGGAATTGAAACAAAATGTTGATTTGACGTAATATCACAGAGTTAAAAATTTTTATGAATATTATATAAATATATATATATATATATATATATATATATATATATATATGTATGTATGTATGTATATATGTATGTATGTATATATAAACACGAGGGTAGTTTGATAAATATGGTAAATTTATTTATTGTTTAATTTAATTAATTAATTAAATTAATGTTTCAATTTAGCTTTTCTTACTTTTTACCATACGTATAAAACGACCCATGTATGTATGTATGTATGTATGTATGTATGTATGTATATATATATATATATATATATATATATATATATATACATGTGTGTGTATGTATATATAAAGGTATGATGAAGGAATTTTTTTAGGTTAGATAGAGCTTTCGATAGAGATTCAATTTAAAGTTCTATCACGCTTAAAAAAACACTATATATTGAAATCTAAAGCAATGCGTAATAATTTATGTGTCAATTGGATGTTAAATAGTGCTCGTTAATATCAGTAATTGGTATTCAATAAAAGTACTACTAGTTCAATAAAATCATTATACTGGTCGATTATCTCATTGAATTTATACACGCAGTGTTAAAAACGCGGTTTCTAATTGCACCCTTAATTCGCGTAAAATTTATGTGCGGCGAAATAAAAAAAAAATCTCCCGTAATGTTTAGACAAAAATAGCGTCGATATCTTAGGCTCTATATAATTAGAATATAAATCAACGTATTGAAGAGAACGTGGCGTCGCTTCGCATGCCGTAGTAAAAAAGACAAACATGCTCGAGATATTTTCCTAATGAAATGCAACGCACGCGTTCGACGGTGGTTGTGCGTTCGACATTAATTCTAATTTCGGAACGCTATATTTCACACGGTCTCGGTGGTACAAGCGGCGTACGGTATCGGCAACGGCCGCCAACACAATTCGGTCTCGTTATCTGCCCGGCAATGCATCTCCCGTCTTATCTAAAGAATGGAAATTTTGTGAATTTAGAACAACGCGCAGGAAAACAAATAACAAGGTAAAAAGGAACAGGACCGATAGCGGTCGCTCGGTCGAGAAAGGACGAAAACCCACGTGTACGCAAGTCCTCGCCGATCGATCAATACTGACCAGGACACGCGGCCTATACTCTCTATACACATAAACCTCTATACTCTCTACTATAACCCCTACTGCCGACCACTGGCCGGCCACCCTAACCCCTGACTCTTCGTCCTTCTACTTCCTATACTCCGCATGTCCACGAGCCGTTACCTACCGTCACCTTGCTTGACTCCCGGTGAACCTGTGATTTGTTGACCGTCGAGCTTCGACCGTGCTGTAATCTTTGATTTATTAAATATTTAAGACGAACGCGTGGCGGCGTTCAGGGATGATGAGAATGGTGCGGAGAATAAAATAACGGTGACACCGACGAAACTTATTTTGAATTTAATTTCTGTTTAGATTTGTACATTGTCATTCAGCCGGAAATGAATTTTTTATATCAAAATTCGCATTCAATTTTTAAACTTTACGGCCTAACTTTTTAATTTACCTACAAGTACAATAATAAGTGAACCTTTTTAGTTTAATTACCATGTATATATAGAACATATTTATGAAATAATCTATTTTTTTATTAGACATAACTTTAGTAATATTTTTATTTCTTCTTCTATATTCTATCTTTCTCATTTTATATATATATATATATATATATATATATATATATATATATATATATGATTTTCCAATAAGAATGTCAGAACTTTGACACATAGTAGCAGCCATGTTTGATTTTTTAAGCCTATTTTGACAAATTATCATGGAACATTTAACACTTCAACAATGCTTAGAAATTGTAAAAACTTTAATAGATTTATTAAAACAATAATTTAATGATCCATTATTTCATAAAATGGACCAATCAACTGGCCACCAAGATCATATATTATCTAACTCCATTGGATTGTTTTTAGTGAGATTATTTGAAATCATTGGTTTATCTGATAAACTACAAACAACACAAGCAATAAAAATAAACATTAGATATGTAATTCATGAAATTGAACCATAGTTATGTAAAAAAGTGACTAAAAATTATACTAAACAAATGAACTATTATCAAGAGAAGTCGTGATAATCATATGAGCGAATTCCATCATTAATGCCATAGAATATGCTTAAAAATAAATAACTAATTAATTAAATACTTTTCATTTAATTTCTATTTAAACTTCTAAAACGGTTATTGGAAAACCTTGTATATATTTTATTATTTTATATTAAAAACTAAGAATATTAAATGATCCAGTTTGATGTCAAAGAATAATAAAGATTTTATAAATTGTACAAATAAAAATGAAAATATTCAATAAATTTGTATTTATATTTTATTCAAAATAATTTATTGATTTGCAAATTCTTATAACCATTTTTTTATAACTTCGCTATAATTTATTAAATTATGTACATTTTAAAAACGTTATTATAGAACAAAAATATATTTTATATATAAATAATAAATATTAATATTTATTGTACTTTACTATGTATATTTACGAAATCGTTAACAGATGGAATTTAAATGTAAAATAAATTCATTTGAAACAATTATTAATATGTATAATAATATGTGTATACATATATATATATATATATATATATATATATATATATTAAAAAAATATCTTAAATATAGGATCATCCAAATATGACTCCTAAATTTGTGTTTTATTAAAAAGAAACTATAGATGTTTCTTTTTAATAAAACACATATTTAGGTGTCATATTTGGATGATACTATATTTAAGATATTTTCTTTTCTTAAAACTTAATCTTTTTTCTGCCATTACTTCAATTTAGTGGTACCAAAAAGTTTAAGTAAATTATAATAATTTAAATTGTGTATATATTTTAACACAAATTAATTTTCATCTTCGATGCTAGAATAGTTATAAAATGTTAAATAATACTTATAATTAATATATATATATATATATATATATATATATATATATATATATATATATATATATATATATATATATATATATATATATATATATATATATATATATATGTATATATATATATATATATATATATATATATATATATATATATATATATATATATATATATATATATATATATATATATATATATATATATGTGTGCGTGTGTGTGTGTGTATGTGTATACATATATACATGTGTGTAAATTTCTAGATTCAACTCGTTAGTAATTTATCTCATTTGTAAAATGTACTTAGAACTGCAATAATTAATTCTTTCAGTTCAGTAAAAAATTCACATGAAATGATTATACTTATAATTCTTTCAAAATAATTATTAAAATTACTCATATTTCCGAATAGAAACTTCAATAAATAATATATTAGAATAATACTTTTCATATAAATATAGTCTAAAAATGTGTTATTTACACAAATACAACATACTAAATAGATTTTTAGAGAAAACTAATCAAAATATAACACTAAATTAAGAATAAAATATTATTATCTATACGGAATGAATTCGAAAAATATAGATGAATAAGAAATCTATATGGAATGAATTCAAAATCTAAAATTAAATTATTTTTACTTCTGATGCATTTAGTATTTAAAAAAACATATAGTTTGAACAATTAAAAAATCGCAAAATTACTAATGTTTCTGTATATATAGGATCATCTAAATGTGACGCCTAGATTTGCATTTTATTAAAAAAAAAACATGTATATAGAATGGCGTATAGGGAAACGTGTGTATAGTTTCTTCTGTTTCTTTTTAATAAAATACAAATCAATATGTCACATTTGAATAACTTATTAATGTGTTGCATGCAATTTGATTGAATAAAAGAAATGTATTTTTGTATTTATTTTTTTTGTTGTAATTTACAACATTTTATTCTGTAATAAAATAAGAAAGAACAATAACTAAATAGCTGTATTTTATAACACTGGTTCAGAGATCGAGTCCTCCTACATACAAGACAACCTTGCTATGAAAATATTTTTGCCATACAAGCATTCACCGTGTAAATGATTTGTTCGTTTATAGATCAACTATCTTGATTACATGGTTAGTATACAATATATATGACACTGAGTACGAATATACACATACAGTAGACAAACAAACAAGACAAGTACGTTGGTATACGAACAGAGGCTTTAAATAACAACCACCTATTCAGTATAGGTCTCATCAAATAATGGCCATGCTAAATTATCAAATAACATCTGTATGCGGAATCAGCGCGACGTAACAGATAGAAGACAACACAAATTGCTGTATGCTGTATTATGGGACTAGACGTAGTTCTCTGAATGTACAGAGACGGTTGAATGCGACTGACTATATTCACAATGGATGTGATTTTCTGTTGTATGTGTCTGTTGGATGTTAAGGAGAACGCAAAATATAAACGGTCCTGTCTATATACGGACAATCAATGCCGTCACTTCGAAAGAAAGACGACGACGACGACGATCGGCGAGTCTTGACAACTAGGTATTCAAACAACTATCTGAATATATGTTGACGTTGTTCTTGACGATTGTTGTACACGAATGAAATACACTTGCCATGAACGATCGACCACTCGAATATTGAAAGGTCACAGTTTTACTCTTTAATCAGATCAATTAAGTTTGTCTATTTCAAACGTGTGGTAATGCAGACATTACTTATCACAACATAATATTTTTCTTTCCACGTTTATAATATATATATTATAAATTTACAAAACTTTTTTTAATAATAAATATTACGTTGCTTTGATACATAGATTAATTTATAAATGTTTACATGGATTTTTAAATTAAACCTTATAATTTTTTTATATGGATTAATTTAAAATTAATTAAGGACTAATTTAGATAGAATCTTAGAATATTAGTAGTTTTTAAAATTAATTTAATGGTTGTATAGTCACCAGAGAGATCGATCTAATATTGACTGTTTTGTTGATTCATGGATAAGAACGATCACAAATATAAATTCGAAACGAAAAAATATAATCACGATATGGATAAATATCCTATTTTTAACAAAGGTATAAAAAATTGACGTAAACAGCAACGACGTATTGGGAAATCATTTTTTTTAGAATCTGAGT
>CP092088.1:7255006-7262506 GCA_029203775.1 Neoneuromus ignobilis
ATATATATATATATATTATTAAAAACATATATTAAAGACGAACTGAGTATGCACAAACCTTGTGAATAGCTCATAGCTTTGACGCCCGTCGGGTAAGGGTGAACTTGCGCTGCTGCTTGGGGTTGGCGGCGCAGCACAAAGGACAGTGGATACGAGACGAAGTGGAAAACATGAGCAGCGACTTCCAATCGATTTGCACTATATCACTCACCTAAAAATAAAAAAAATCCGCTTGTATCCTATGTACAATTACAAAAAGTATCTATTATTATTACCTAGTAAATAAACAAAAATATGTCGATTATGTAGGGTGGCAAAAGAGACTCAAGGGAAGTAAAGAATAGTAAGGAAGTAAATGTATGACTAAATCCTAGAATCTCATTTGGGCCACTAACTATATATATACACATACGTTTACACACATACATACAAACGTAATGATATATCTATATAAAAATTTATATTTCTTTACTTTTTCCACTTTTAAATGAAATCTTTTTTTTAAAAGTAGTTTAGGTATTATCAAACATAAAATATTTATTGCTTTTTACTTTATTTTAGAAATAACTTAAATAATGGAAATTACTAAAAATAAAAGAAAATAGTATTTAAAATATTCAGTCTCTCTTCTTCATCTCTCTCTCTCTCTCTCTCTCTCTCTCTATATATATATATATATATATATATATATATATATATATATATATATATATATATATATTACACAGCCACACCTATTTTAATTTTATATTTTCTTTTTTTCATACTTTTAAATATTGTAAAATAATTTTAAAAAAAATTTAGACACTATCAAACACAGAATCTTTACTGCTATTTACTTTGAGAAAGAACTTGAATAATGGAAATATTTTTTTTAAAAAAAATAGTTGAAATTCAAATACAGAATATTTTTTGCTTTTTACTTTATTTCAGAAATAATTTAAATAATCACTTAAAAGTAAAATAAAATTGTATTTAAATTATTTTCTGCTATTTATTTTTTTTTTAAAAATAGTTGAAATTTATTTATTTATGTCTATCTTTTATATATAAAATTATATTATATTTATTATATATATATATATATATATATATATATATATATATATATATATATATATATATGTACATATAGCTATACTTATGTCTAATTTTTTAATTTTTTCTATTTTTAATTAATATTATTTAACGTTTCTTTAAATATTATTAAATAAAGAAAATTGTTTCTTCTTTACTTTATTTTAATAGATATTTTAAATAATGAAAATTCTTATGAATAATATCACTTAATAAGAAAATAAAATATAATTTCTACTTCTATTTCTCTTTATATATATATATATATATATATATATATATATATATATATATATATATATATATATATATCTTCCTTCCGCTTTTTTTTTTTTTTTTTTTTGTATATATATATAAATTCAAAAGATCCAAATCTGATGCCTAGATTTGTGTTTTATTAAAAAGAAACATGTGTATATGGTGATGTATAGGGAAACGTGTAGTTTCTTTTGATTTTTTTTAAGAAAAGCACAAATCTAGGAGTCACATTTGGATGACCCTATATATTTATATAGATACATATACAAATATATATTTTATTTCTAATAGGAAAATAAAAAAAAATAGTTCATAAAGATTTTAACTTCTCTAAAATTCAATTGTAAATAAAATATATTTAGTATTATTATCTACTTTATTCATTAGTCTGCATTTCAAAGACTATGTAGTCTTTATCGAAGAGCAGTTTTATAATATTTTATAATTTTGTGTTGAGTGATTAATTCGTTTAAAATGAAATTGGACGCAGAACCAAATCAAGAATAATAATTAGTAATTATTTTTGTATAAAAGTATTTTTAAATAATTTATAAACATGCTTTTACAATTAAACAAACAAAGAGTAATTTCTTAAAATATTACTTGAAATGAATAAAAAATCTATCTTATTTTTACAAAAAAAAAATATTTGGGTATAAAATATATATTATGTGAGTATAATATTGCGTTTTTGCAATGTTATGTACCATTTGATTTTTTTATTTTATATAAGTACCGAAAATTTTCCAAAAGTTTTTGAAGTATTTTTAATTTTATACATATATATATATATATATATATATATATATATATATATATATATATATATATAATATATATATATATATTGAGTACTAAAACAATTAAAACGTATTAATAAAATCTGACTTAAAAATATATTCCACTAATATATACAACTATAAGTGATCACTTAGTAGAGAAATGTTTTTATAGATTCTTATAAAATTACCATATTCAACATCGTTAAATAAAAATAATATTAACAAAGTACACTTTACAAAAGAAGCAAAGAAAAAAAATTGCCGTCACGTGTAAATTTTCATTTTCCGTTATTATAGTAATTACTGAAAACTTATGCGCACAAAAAAATTCAGGACAAATAAAAGCAATCATGAAACCAATAAAAAACAATCTGTTCTACGAAGAGTTGAGAAGTTGATTATAATTTAATAACATCGTAAAAAAAGGGTTTATATATTCATTTTTTTTATTATAATATTAGAGAATTGAAATGGAAAGATATTTTCAAGTTTTAGTGTTAGTTGATGTATTTTAATATTAAGCCACTTTTTGCGTTTTATAGTTGGTATTAATGTTACTTCCAATAAACAATCTTTTTATCGGAGATAAAAAATACGGATATTAGAGAAGAGGTGGGGTAAACTTAAAGAATATTATCGTTAAATATTGATTACATTTCTGTACGTGAGGTCATAATGGGTCAAATTGAGTAATCATTAATTTTTCGGTTTAAAATATTTGGAAAGATTCTCAGAACATTTGCGGTTATTTATTCATTCGGATATCAATTAAATTGATTACAGTATAAATTCAATTTATATAATTCTATTATTATATCGAAGTAAATACTGATTTATCGCTGATTGATGAAATTTCATAAAGCAATGGGATATTAGAATAAATAAAAAAGACAAGTAGATTTTGTAAATTTCACTGAAAACTAATACAAATAACGAAGTTTAGTATTTTATTAATTTAATTAATTTTTAATTACATACAAATAATCGATTATTTATTTGTTAATATTATCTTTCTATATAAAAAAGAATGGTGTTCTGCCTCAAGGTTGATAAGAAAATTTATTTTCTGAAGTTTTCCGAGAATTGACGAAGTACAAATTTTATGAAATAATAAAACTAATAAAAAAAATAATTGTTAAGCTTGAAGAAAAAATTTCGGACAAAATAAATTTCAATTTCATCGGCATTACATTTGAATGCATATGAGACTATCAATTTATAATAAACATCATCTACATGGAAGTAATGACTATTTTTTAAACGTGCTAGAACTTTAAATTAAATCCCTATCAAAAGTTCTACCTAACCTAAAAAAACATCTTTATCATACATTTATATATATATATATATATATATATATATATATATATATATATATATATATATATATACATACATACAACATACACATGACAAACACATATATGAATATATAAAAATGTTTTTTTAGGTTGGATAGAATTTTCAATAGGGATTCAATTTAAAGTTCTATCGCGCTTAAAAAAACAGTCCATATTTTCTAAATGTTTTATTTTTTAATATGACTTTATCGATGAGCGAAATGAGTAGGGGGCAGAGCACACCGGAAATGATTTTTGTAATAGAACAACGATGTTTATTCAATCATATTTATATTATTTCAAATTAAAAAATCACCAAATTATAAAAAATGTATGACTAAGACTTAACTTTTCATTAATATGATTGTGTTAAAGTATTTTAATAGAAACTAATATAATCTTTAGTAAAAAAAAACTAAGAATATATTGAGAATAAAAATTACAATAGTAAACCATAAGCTGTTTTTTTAAGCGTGATAGAACTTTAAACTGAATCCTTATTGAATGTTTTATCTAACTTTTAAAAACATATATATATATATATAAATTTGTATGTGTGTATGTATATATAAAAGTATGACAAAAAAGGTTTTTTAGGTTAGATACAATTTTCGATAAAGATTCAATTTAAAGTTCTATCATGCTTGAAAAAGACACCTATACAATAAAAATTATTTTATAAATGCACTCCAACAAGAATGCAAAATACTTCAAAGCAAATAAGAAAAACAAATTCGAATTTAATATCAGTAAAATTGAAAGATGTTAAATAAACGTAAAAGAAACACTATAAAATATCAATGTAAATATAAAATTCTTTGTTCAACAAATACGAATTTCGTAAATTGATCCTCTTTTTACAATTTAAGTTACATAAGAATAAAAATAATAGGAAAATATTGTGTAAGGTTAGTAGCTATAACAGTAAAGAATTTAAAATTAAAAATTCAGGCTTGGAAACTACAACCTAATTAAATTTAAGAGAAATTAATATAAGGTGACTCAAATGAGAGTGAAAGGTTCAGACATATATTTACTTGCTTAATATCATTTATTAACTTTTAATCTTATTTAGGTCTCTCTCTCTTTCTGTGTATATATATATATATATATATATATATATATAATATATTTATTGGTGTTTCTTTAAGCGTGATAGAACTTTAAATTGAATCCGTATCGATAATTCGAGCAAACTTAAAAAAGCATAATTTATCATACTTTTATATGGACATATGCACACACGCATGTGTGTGTGTGTGTGTATATATATATATATATATATTTATATATATATATATATATATATATATAAATTCATAAAGATCCTTTTTTAGGTTAGATGGAAATTTCGATAGGAATTGAATTTAAAGTTCTATCACGTTTAATATAACAACCTCTCTCTCTCTCTCTCTCTCTCTATATATATATATATATATATATATATATATATATATATATATATTAGGTTGGCAAGTATCTCCCTTCCGCTTTTTTTTATTTATTTTTTTTTGGACATAGCTGCGAAATTCAAAAAACCAGAAGGCGGAAGGGAGATATTTGCCAACTTAATATATATATATATATAACATTTTTTAATATCAATTGCAATGATTTAACAACAATATTAATTTACTGCAAAATAATTACAACAAATTGAAATTTCTATTTTTTATTATTATTGGTATTATAAATCTTGTAAATAAGTTATAAAATATTGTACATCAAATAGATAAAAACTATAACCCAAAGATAAGTATTAAACAGATAATATTTTTTTAATGAAAAATATTAGTTAAATACAAAACAAATATGATTAAATAATTTTAATTTTTGTAACATTACAGACTAAAAATTATATAAATATTTCTAATACTAAAAATATGCACATAATTATCAGTATTTATTAAATAAAAATATATACGTATATATTACAATAAATGTATATAATTTAAAAAAGAATATTCGAAATAGCTTGCAGGTTCATCTGGTCATTTACTGTATCTGTAGGCGGTGGCATCGACCAAACCATAATAGGTTTTACATTATCACATCGACCAGGTAAACATTATGTTTCGTCACGTCGTTGTTGTGCCTGTATGAGTACGTATATAATTTAAGTTTTTCCATTTTGTACAACGCGTCTAGCATATATAAAACTTCTAAGTTACTTTTCTTATTTCCGTGATAATGGCACGTCGTAGTACCTACATCTAATATGTACGCAATGAATTTATGGAGTTATTTTTATATTACAGTAATTATATTTACAACTCTTCAGTACAACTTATTATTCCCATGCGGATGTTCTAAAAATAACAGTTCCGTGCTAAATATTAATTCATTAACGTCGTTTAATTGTATAGTTTACGGATTGTAATGTTAAGTATATAATTATACATGATTTGAGAAAATTGAACGTTCATTATAAAAGCAGACTTTATTGTACTAAATACAATAAAAACACTAACAGTGCTGATTTAAACTGATTTAAATGATATAGTATTATTTTATTTTTTTAACTTACGAGAAAATCAATAAAACGATAAAATCCTATTGGAATTATAAATAAAATACTTTATTTTAAAATATGTATTGTTAACACAAATGAGTTTTTATCTCCAACACTACAATGGTTATAAAGTGTTCAATAATCTCTTATTGTTTATAACAATGTCGGCTGATGCGCAATTCTAACAAAAAGGCTCTGACGATGAAGATATTGCCATTGAAATGCGCATCAGTCGACATTGTTATAAATAATAAGTGAACAAGAAGTAATTATTCAACACTTTATAACAATTGTGGTGTTGGGGATAACAATTCATTTGTATTAAAGTGAATCCGTCAAAGTTCTAAAACAAACAATGTATTATTAACTTTATAAAAAAACATTTTAAAAATAGTTCTATTTTTTTGTTATTTAATTGTCAGATAATTGTATAAGAGAAAATGTTTTCATAAATATCAAAAATTAAAAAATTCAACTCCATAATATATAAAAGAATTAAAATCTACATTTTGTTATTTTTAATATTTGTAAAAATAACTTAGTATAGTATTTAGTATATATATATATATATATATATACAAACAAGATTTTCTGCAAGTTTATTATTTTTTCAAGTTTAAATAAACCTGACTCAAAAATAGAAGAATTAGATAAAACACGTAAAAAATTGGTTTAAATGATAGATTTTAGCATGAGAAAAGGAACATATAATAAATTTTCGAATTAAAGAAAAGCTAAACTAAAATAATTAGAAATATAAATTACAAACTATAAATATTGAGGACAATTTTATCATTAATACATAATATAGGTGTTTTTTAAGTATGGTAGAACTTTAAATTGAAACTCTATTAAAACTTATCTATCCTAAAAAACATCATCATTGTCATCATATATATATATATATATATATATATATATATATATATATATATATATATATATATATATAGAGAGAGAGAGAGAGAGAGAGAGAGAGAGAGAGAGAGATGGGGTGGAAAGAGCAAGAGAGGGCGAGGGAGGGGATTTTTTAGGTTAGACAGAACTTTCAATAGGGATTTAATTTAAAATTCTATCACGCTTAAAAAACGTCAATATTTATAAATATTAGGTCGTGTATATAAAGTGTGGAATTTTTATTTCATTTCCAATATAATAATCAAAAATTTTATTTTACACAACCTAATAAAATGAACAGAAGCAAAAATAGGTTGTTATATTGTGATAACATTTTCATATTATGAAGCTGAATATTCTGTTTAAAGAGAAAATTTTTTGATCAATGTATCCTAATTGTACTCACTTATAATAGTGAAATAAAAATTGTTTTAAATGCTAGAATAATTTAGCTACTTGAGATTAGGACAAAGAAACATAATAAGGTATGTGTTAGGAAAATAGAAAAATGTGTATCTGAAAGAACACAAAAGTTACAGACTTAATAGTAAAATTAAAAATTTTGAAAATGAGCCGATCATATAAAAAAACCCGCCTATATACAAGACAAATTATTAACTGACAATAAAGACAT
>CP092088.1:7270006-7285006 GCA_029203775.1 Neoneuromus ignobilis
TGATATACGTATACCAAATATGTAATATTAATTTTTCTATTAATACTTTATTAAAAAAATATATAATATATATATATATATAAATATATATATATAGAATGCTTTTTTAAGCATGATAGATTCTTAAATTAAATCCTTATAGAAAGTCCTAATCTAAAAAAATTATAAATATTCATATCAGTAAATATTTAATTATAAATATTCTTTCCATAAGAGACATCTAAATATGACGCCTAGATTTGTGTTTTACTTAAAAGAAACATGTGTATATTTTATTTTTAATAGAAGGCAAATCTAGACGTCACATTTTGATAACCCAAAATATATATATATATATATAAATAATGAAAAATTGAGATTGATTTAAAATTTAGAAAATGAATGTAATAGTAGTAACAAATATTTTTCAATAAATTATCAACTGAAAATTTAATACTAGATGTTTAGTATATATATATATATATATATATATATATATATATATATATAAACATATATTTTCATGCATGCGTGAGTACAGGCGAAAAATCGTTATATTATCTTATAAATAACAGAAAAAAATTATTTAAATTAGCTCCATTTGTATATCACATAATTGCAATTCTCTCACAACTACACAATAGAAAAAAAATTTGACCTGATATCGTCAATTTAAGTATGCAAACACTTTTTTATTATAGTCAAATTTGAGAAATTTAAAGAGTGTATAAAATACTTTGAGAATGTAATATATTTTATTCTGAATTTAAATTACTATCGTCGTTAAATATGTAAATATATTATATGCCTGGAAATATCATTTATTTAACAAATAGTTAATATTATATTAATTGAAAATAAAATGAAAAACTAAATTATATATATATATATATATATATATATATATATATATATATAAATATATATATAAATATTATATACACACACGTACGTAAGCATAAAACGAAAAAAATCAAAAATTTTAAATAATGTTCTTTCTAATAAACAGTAAATTAAAATAAAATCAGATTAGAGTCTATTATATGAATTAAAAAATAATATATATAAAATTATGTATATTGATGAAAACTATATAAACATTAATACACATTAACAGACGTTAATAAGTCTGTTAGAAAAGTTTGAATAATCTTATTACGAACAATGTTTAGAAATACAGAAGCAGGTGCATAGCATTTACATAATACTTTATAAACTATGCCATAAATAAATATCGATGTCGTATGGAACGTGTTAAAAAGGTTATATAACTTTTAAATAAAACTCTAGCGTATAGTTACGGAATAGTTGTTTTATAACCAATACAAGATCGTATCAGAACTGTTTTATTTAGTATTTATAGTGATTATTTTTGCTTACTTCATAATAAATACATTTCAAATATTTTCAACACAATCGACGGAAATATAGGTATGACTAAAAAAGGATAATAACGAGTATCAAGTACACATATTAAATATATATATATATATATATATATAAATGTAGATTTGTGTGTGTGTTTAAACCATAATATGAAATAACTAATTCTAATTAAAG
The DNA here is from genome assembly GCA_029203775.1 of Neoneuromus ignobilis. Classification (NCBI taxonomy): domain Eukaryota; kingdom Metazoa; phylum Arthropoda; class Insecta; order Megaloptera; family Corydalidae; genus Neoneuromus; species Neoneuromus ignobilis. The sequence goes on from CP092088.1 coordinate 7,271,546, forward strand.
TATATTTGTAATTTTATAACTAGTATTTGTAATAATATTCTTGAATAAGGCAGTATATCAGGAAATATGATACTATAATGTTCATACTGACAAATAAATTTGTATAAAAACAATCTATATCAAAAAAAAAATGTATTAAACATCTTAAAATATTTAAAAAATCCAAATTCAGTTGCTGTTATTAATTAAAATATCTTTATTATACTTCATTACATTTAAAATTATAATAAAGATTTATATAAAAAGTAGTTTAATATATAAACACAATTCAACAGTAATTGATCTTTTTCAAATTAAATAATGAAATTTGATATTTTAGTTAAGATATAAATTTAGATTCTATAACGAAAATTATTGTATTTATATATATATATATATATATATATATATATATATATATATATATAATAGAATATATTAAAATATTTTTTAATCATAGATCATAGATATAATTAAAACAGCACCGTAATTTAATATTTTTGAAATGTATTCAGAGTAAGCGAACATCTGCAGATTTAAAAAAAAATCACAAGGTCATTAGAAACTTACTTTATATTGCAGTCTTCTTGCATATGGTAGATTATTATGAATAAATTGTGAATAAAACAATTTTACAACATACACTAAAAAATACAGGCTCTAAACTTCTTTATACATATATAGGTCACTTAAAGAGAACGTTTTATCGCGATTGAAAAGGAAAAGCACACATACAATATGAAGAATTGATATAAAATTCACGAAACGTTTTCACACACAGTCGATTAATATTCAAATATCGGTTTTAAAGCACAAATCCCGTTGTTGTAGCATACATAGATGTATTTATCATTGAGGAAACACCACACACCGTCGCACAAATATAAAAAAAGGAGAGAGGTGAAACCGAACGGAGCGAGTACACAATTTGATCGAGTTACGTCACTGATATAAACAAAACCACGTGATTATAAACAAATCAAAGAACGGATCTGACGTCGATTTATTTTTCTTGTTGTTCGTTTAGAAATAATCACTAAATGTGTATTCATCTCGAATATTTAGTACAAGAAGAATTCTGTATCGATGTATTTTTAGTCTTCGATTTTGAAAACACACTAAAAAAATTTTCAACAAACGTTCAATGTTGTATTTCTTCGTGTGAGAAGAGAGATTAATGATTTTGTATAATGAACAGTGGATCAACGGAACGAAACCACCGTACTCGTCGAAGTCTGCACCCTAACTGAACCGTTCTGGCTGCTACACTGGTGTGTAGCAAAGCTGCCTAACATAAAAGATCATGGATATATTTCCCCCTCTCTGACACGATACCGGCCGCAGAGTCCAAAGCGCCCATAACTTCGACAGACTTCCAGTACTACCATGCGCCGAAGAAACGAACACCCTCGCACCGTACGACAGAGAAGCTTACATGCGCGACGCCGCTCTCCATCCTGTTCACACATATTTCGGATATTGTCCGTTGACCGAACAAAACGATAGTATGCGGCGGGAACGAGTGCAACGCAGATAGAACGATATTGACTTTCCAATCGAATCTGCCCTCGTTTTATGTCAAATGCAATTTTTCGAGGATTTTACAGGATTTGCGAAAAAGTGTATTGAAAAGAGACGAATCTATCCCAATATCTATATACACACATATAATATATAAACATGTATATTATACATTCAGTATTTATATATATATATATATATATATATATATATATATATATATTAATTGTGTGTGTATGTATATTGAATATAAAAAAAATTATCTGCAAATGTAAATATTAAATTAAGTCTTCAAATATTTTCATGTCTCCAAATAAATAATTAAATATATTTAATCATAATTTATAATTTCATATTTTAATTATAATTAGAATGAATTTGTGTTATTGATAAAATATTACATAAATAATTTTGAAACATTCGAGTAATTTTTGTAATATTTCTGGTTCAAATATTTTGTTAGAACGAAACAGTTTATATCTGTTATTATCGTTCGTTCAATTTGTAAATTATTTTTAAAAAAGTATGTTATATAAAAAAAATAGATCACACATATTTTAATTTAGTTAAATAAAATATTGTATTACAAAAGAATATATATTTATAAAAGGTACATTAAAAATCAATGCATGTGTTAAAAAAGTTTTTGAACATTTTTAATTAATTTACATTGTAATTTATACATATAATATATATATATATATATATATATATATATATATATATATATATATATATATATATATATATATATATATGGTAATCCAAATGAGTAGCTTAGATTTGTTTTATTAAAAAGAAACATATGTATAGGGTGATATATAGGGAAACATATGTATAGGGTGGTATATAGTGAAACATGTGTTTAGTTTCTTTTTACTAAAACAAATCAAGGCATCATATTTGAATGACCTTATATATTGTTAAATAAAAGTGTTAGATAGAAATTTTGATACGAATTCAATTTAAAGTTCTATCATGCTTAAAATACCCTATATATATATATATATATATATATATATATATATATATATATATATATATATATATATATATATATATAGTGCATGAATGTATGTATGTATTAAAATTGGATATAAAAAGAAATAATCTGCAAATATAAATATCAAATTAAATCTTCAAATATTTTCATGTCTTCAAATAAATAATTAATATAAATAATCACAATTTTGAGTTCCATATTTTAATTATTATCAGAATATATTAATATTATTTATAAAACATTACAAAAATAACTTTGAAACATTCCAATAATTTTTGCTACATTTTTTGTCGAAATATTTTGTTAGAACGTAACATTTTGTATCTATTATTAATGTTTGATCAATTTGTAAATTATTTTCAAAAAATTGAATTGAATAAAAATGAAATATAGATCATATATATTTAAATTTAGTTGAATAAAATATTAGAAATAAATAAATTTATAAAATATATGTACATCAAAAATCAATACATATGTTAAAAAGATTTAGAAATTTTTGATTATTTTACATTATATATCTATATAGAGGATCATCCAAATATGACGGTTAGATTTGTGTTTTAATAGAAAGAATGTGTATAGGGTAATCCCTAAACTCAAATCTAGGCGTAACATTTGGACTACCCTATATATATATGTCAAAACTATCCATTTATGGTGATCCAATGTTTTATTTTTCCATTATACATCCATTATGTCTCAGTCTCATCTATACATAATCAAAATACAACATACAAAATATATTTATTGGCTTGAGTAAGATTATATGTTATTCAAAATATGGGGTATAAATACGAGGGTCGTTTGATAAGTATGCTAAATTTATTTATTATTTAATTTAATTAATTAATTAATTTAAATGAATTTTTCAATTTACTTTTTCTTACCTTTTTACCATACTTATCAAACGACCGTCGTATATTGAAATTAATTTACTATTATACAATATTTTACTATATAAATTGAAAATATCAATAATTGAATGTATAAATTTTTCGATATTTGTGAATCTTTTTCTCATTGGGAAAATGTGCAAAAACCCGCAGATTCAAGGATCTCTTTGAATTAATTTGTATCTTTAGATTCCCAATAAATAATTTCTTTTGTACATCAGGAATATCATCTTTTTGGTATATGACTGGTCCGTTTTTATTTTAAATTTTTATTCTTCCAATAACGTTCGTTACTTTGATTTCTTTTGGAGTTTTTTTTATTTATCGTTATTTGTGTTATCGAGAGCTAATAAATTATTTTAATAATTAAAATACAATATGTTTCATTACCAAAATTAAGATCAAATCATGTGTTGATTATTTTTTTTAAACGCGGAGAAATATTCGACTTCATAATATAGATGTTTTTAGGTATGATAAAACTTCACATTGAAATCAATTTAAATTTCTATCACCCCTAAAAAACACTTATATAGGAATTTCTTCTAAATTTACACTATTTCTTCCAAATTTACTTATATTTTATATATATATATATATATATATATATATATATAAAATTTGTGACTTTTATTTTAATAGTGAACATTTTTAGAAAAATATCCATTTTTTTACATAAAAGCTATATGTTCAACTATTTAACAGTTTATTTAATATTTTGTAGTTTTCGGTAGTTTTTTTTTTGTGTTGCAATAAAAATATTTTTAAATTTAATTTTTAAATTATTTATCACGATAAAATATTTAAAAAAATTTGAAATATGTATTCAATTTAAAAAATAATATATTTGACTTTAATTGATTATAATCGTTTCTCTTTATATAAATATTAATTGAAAGGATTGATTCAGTTATTAAACGTTGACAATAAAATAATATAATTGATTTCGTAAAATTTATTTTGTTTCTATTTGGTAAAAATATGCAAATAATTTATAAAATTGAGTGAAAAAATTCATTTTATTATTTTGAAAAAATGGAATAAAATTCTAATTTTATAAAATAATACAATTGATTTTAACAAATTTCCATTTTGTTTTTATTCGCAAAATACACTCCGATAAATTATATTTTTAAAAAAAATTCAATTTCAGAATTCAGTACTGTGATCATTATACATTAGATATCGAAACAGACATCAACAATAAATGGTTATTAAACACTTTTGTAAAATAGTTTGTTATCGAGGATGAGCTATTTACTTATATATAAATAAATTTCTAACAATCCACAAAAGCAAATGGTCATATATTAGATCACATATTTTATTTATGTAATTAATTCATATGGATTTTTATATATTTATTTATTGATGTTGTTTATATTTTAAATATTGTTCACTAATTGAAATTTATTTTTAAAATTCAAGAAATATTTAAATTTATGAGTTATTTTATAAATATTATTATTGGAAATAATACTGTGTAAAATTAAATTCATTGTAAATTTTATTGACAATGAACATCTTTTTGCAAATAACAGTTTTTAATAGTCTTCAATTATAAGTTATTTTTAACTTTATATATATATATATATATATATATATATATATATATATATATATATATATATATATATATATATACGCAGATATATCAATCGCATCATATTGTAAACATATATATGTCTACAACGCAGTGGTTTCAAGAGGAGTGTTACTGTTTCTTCGCTCAGCCTTCGATTTAGGTTGTGGTACAGCTAAACAAGATATTTCAATGTATAGGATTATAGTCGAGAGCCCTCCTGGTTGCTGCACAAACTGGCAAAAAAGGATACGTACCTGCACACAGCTGCTACTGGAATGCGTTTGAAAAAATATTTTCTTTAGTATAGTTTACTCTACATATGTTTATATTTCAGTGTTTATACTAAGAACATTGTAGATTTATTAGAAATTATAAATAAATTAAATGAAGACATTCATTAAATTTTCTATTTTATTAAAGGAATGAAATATAAATATATGTATGTGTATATATATATATATATATATATATATATATATATATATATATATATATATATATATATATATATATATATATATAGTATGAAAATTTGTCAATATTAATATTTATATTTATTATATAGGTGTTCCAAATGATATATCAAGGGTTTAGAATTTATATTTATTTGCTTACTATCTTTTATTATTCTCTATTATCCTTCAATCTCATTTTGGTCCCTCTATATTAAACATTTAATTTGAACAAGATAAGATAAACATTAATTTTATAATGTGGAATGTTCAATTATATATATATATATATATATATATATATATATATATATATATATATATATATATATATATATATATATATATATGTATATGTATATAACTTAATACATGGTAAATATGGAAAACTATTTTAAACTAACAGTACATGTTTCAGTCCCTTATGTCGTATTTGTTTTTATTAAAAAATTGATAATTTAGATAAAAGTAAAATATATACATATTAATTTTTTGAACAGATATTTACTTAAAAATCATGAGAGAAAATAAGAATAAATTAATAAGAGATCGTTATTTTAATTTTATATTTCTAATTTACGGAATATATTTATTCTGATTGTCAATATATATATTTTTGATTCCTGGTTTGACATATAAGTTAGGCGGGGTTCTAAGGTGAAGTAAGGACAATCTATTTAAAAGAGAATATGACCTTGAATAAAAAAATCTTCACAAATCCGCTTATTCAGCTTTGTGAATATAATTAAATAACCTATGAATTGTAATATTCTATGAGATTTTTGTCCAATAATGAGTTGATAAAAGGTAATTAAAATATATAGTGTTTTTTAAGAAATTTAAATTAAATTTCTATCTAAAGTTCTGTCTAACCTAAAAATACATTTTATATTTGTTGTTTAAGGACTATGGCTGATTTAATTTACACAAATGAATTTTAACCCCAACACCACAATAGTTTAAATTGTTCAATAATCATTTATTGTTCAATTATTATTTATAATTATATAGTTTATGATATATTTTATATACAATGATATTATATATATATATATATATATATATATATATATATATATATATATATATATATATATATATATATATATATATATAGATTTCATTTAATATATTTTTAAATAATTTATACAAATTTCGCAGCTATGTACAAAAAAAAAAAAAAAAAAAAAAAGCGGGAGGGCGATACTTGCCAACCTAATATATATAGATATATAATATTAAAATATTTTTAAATATGTATAACTATTAAAATTAAATATGTAGTAAAATAAAAATAAATTTATGTAAGTGATTTTTATAAAATATTATTTTAATTATTTTTTTGAAATAAAATAAAAAAATTTTTTATAGAAAATTATTTATAAAATGAATATCTTTTAAATTAATTTGTTATTTTTACCTAAAATAATAATATTGTACTTTTATACAATATAATAAAAAATACTTGTAATTATTTAATTTAAAGAATATTTTGCTTTTTAAAATATTTTACTAATTAATTAATAATTCGAAAAATGCTATTTAATCAAATTTTTATATAACTGATTTTTATAAAATATTTTGTTAAGAATTTTTTCTAATTAAATAAAAATATTCTTAGCAAATTTTTAATTAATAAGTACTCTCTTAAATATATTTATTGTTTCTACCTAATAAATTAATAATTTTATATTATTTTTCAAAAAAATCAATAATTTAACCTGGAAAAATATTTTGTCATTTATTTTACTGAGTATTTTATTTGATTATATTTCATTTAATTATTTAACAAAAAAATATTTTTCTTTTACATTTTTCTTTTTTATTGCCAATTTCACTAAAATCATTTTATCAATATTATTATATTAGTATGAACATTATTTGAAAATTTATTAGTGTCAATCACTAATCAATTTAGTAATGCAGTAAGTTCACATTTAATTAATATATCAATCTAATACCATATTTGTATAATTTTATAATCGTTCAATAATCACTAATCACTTCAGTAATCATTTTATTAATTGATGTACATTTCAATATCTAAGTCATCGTCGTTAGAATATTTCGTTCTCATTCCATTACAAAATCTATTTTTTATAATGTTGGATTTTAATTTTTTTACGTTTCATTACGCAGTTCTGTGATGATATAGCATGGGTATCAAAATATTCCTTAGCAGTTAAATAAAACAATACTGGTTCTTGTACAGTTTTATGAAATTTTGTGGCAATTAATTCATTTATGTTAAAGTGTCTTTTGGTCTCTATTTGTTTTGGAACTATTTCATTGAATTTCAAACAAACAACTATCATAAAAATACTACAAGATATAGAAAAAGTGTTACATAATTAATTATTGTATTTTTTTTTTGTTTACAAGCTAATGTGCATTTCGATGATAGTACCATCATCATTAGGGTGCTGAGTTTTATAATCAGGATTTATAATGGAGCAGTTGAATTTATAACATACCGCTCTTATGATGATAGCACTGTTATTGAAATTCACATCAGCTTATAAACAAAAAAGTGAATAAAAAGTAATTATTGAACTGTTTTTCAATATCTTGATTTATATGAAATTATTTTGGTTTATGTACTTTCACACACATTCACACATATACACACACACACACACACACACACACACACACACACATATATATATATATATATATATATAGATAGATAGATAGATAGATAGATATGGGTGTGTATGTATATGAATGCGTGTTTGTTTTGTAGAGTGTATGTCTTTATAAATTTAATTAAAATAAAATAAAACTACTTAGTATATTTCAATATTATATCTTTATAATTATTATTTTCTCTATTAAAATAATGATGAAATGTATTGTTAGAAAAAACTATTTTTAATTAAATATTTTTATTCTTTGTTACAAAATTTATGTAAAGTTTTATTTTTATAAATGTTATTAAATAAACTATGTTGAAAATATATATTGTTTAAAAATCAACAACGATGCATTAGAAGAGCAGTTATATTATTATTATTCTTGCTTTTGTAGACAATATGAGAACGTTCTCAAACATGCTATAAATCTATCAGTTTGCATCTTAAGAAAATATTTGTATTGAAAACATATGGCCAATGAAGTTACAGATTTCACTAATGCTTTTAAGATGAAACAAATGTTACAAAAAATAAACTTTGCACGAATTTTGAACATGTCTAAGGACTAGATAAATTAAAATTATTGTCTAATTTTTTTTAATAAATAAAAAGAAATTAAATGAAAAATTCATATACGGTTTTTAAAAATAAATAAATATTACAACATTTATTTTTTGATAGTCAATTTAAGATTAGTATTTGTTAAATGACTGAAGTAGATTTTTTAATAAAACTAACTACTTTTTTGTAAAACACTTTTCTTTATATTATTTTTTAAAAAAATATTTACTCAAAAGAAACTATTTTATAAATATTTTCGCAGCTATTTTCATAGGTAAAAAATATTTGAAATATTTTAACATCTAATAAAATTTTGTAAATATATTCAATAAAGATAATTATTTTATTTCATATAGGTGAGCAAAAATGGATTAAATATAATAACGAATAGTAAATATATATATATGAAATGATAGTAAGGAAGTAAATGTGTATATAAACCATTCAGTCTTATTTGGGTCACATTTAATTTAAACTTCTAGAGTGATGAGTATAAAATATTGATATATAAATTGTAAATTATTATAAATATACATGAATTTGTGAATATAGATTTTTAATATTTATTTTTTGTTTTTGTAAAATTTTAAAATAATTAAAATTCTATTGAATGATTCCAGTTGAGATTTGAAAAAATAATACATAAAAAATATAATTTATTAAATAGTAATTATATTTTTTAAATAAATATGTCTATATTTAAAGTCTGTCATTGATGAAATTAGGTACGATAAATGTAAAAAATCTTTTCAGTTAAGTATCTTTATTTAAAATTAGAAATACTGAAGAATAACATACTTAAAATCACACAACTGATTCATCACCTCCAACACCACAAGTTATAAAAAAATTTTCATTAATTGCTTATTGTTCACTTTATTGCTTATAACAATAATGAGGTAATGTACATTTCCATAACGAAGCTATTATCATCAGAACATTGTGTTTTAAAATTTAATCAACGCTCCGACGATGATGGAATCACTATCGAACTGTAAATCAATTCATTGTTGATATAAACAAAGAGAACATTAAGTAATTATTGAATACTTCACATCCTGCGGTGTTAAGGTGATAAGTCAATTGTGTGAAAGTGAATTTACCACAATTTCAAAACAAATAGTACACTTAAAGTCATCGTGACGTATAATAGATTAATAATATATGAAGCAACGATTTATTTAATTTCTTTTATTGAGGCGATAATATTTAATAAATTAATGAGGATAAAATTTCTAAAACGATTTTTATAATTATTCATGAATAAAGGTTGTTTTTTTAGAATCGATAAAACATTCGATTGGGATAGCTGTAAAGTCCATTATCAGTTTTCGCGCCATAAGTGATATTTGGATTCAGTATATATTGAAAAATCATTATAAAACATTTTACACTTGAGCAACTTTTCTAAATTATGAAAATTCATTTAAAAAATCAGTGTTCTGCTCGTCAAACTTATGAAGTATAAAATGTTGTTTAGTAATGAGACTCATTTTTGGCTTAACGTGTACGTTAATAAGTAAAATTACTATATTTAAAGTGAGATAAATCCTAAAGTGATTCACAAGTGTCCGTTACATCCATAAAAATTCATCGTATGGTACGGATTGCTCGCAGATGGCATCATCGGACCTTATTTCTTTCGAAATGAAGCCGGAGAGCGCATTACCGTCAATGGTGTATGCTATAGAACGATGATAAATTATTATTTGTTTCCAAATTTCCATGACATCGATATGGAAGAGATATAGTTTCAGCAGGATGGTGCCACGTGCCATACTTTGACCGAAACAATCGAGTTATTGAAACAGAAATTCGGCGATAACGTTATCTTCAGAAATGGACCTGTGATTTGGTTTCCACCATCATGTGATTTGACGCCTCTGGATTATTTTCTTTGGAAATACGTGAAGTCTCTGGTTTATGCTGATAAACCAGCAACGATTGAGGATTTAGAAGCCAACACAACTCGCATTATTGCGGATATAATGCTTGAGAAAGTGACCCGAAATTGGACTAGCAGAATGTGGTTTATCAAAGTCAGTTGTGGTGCACATATGCCCGAAATCATTTTTAATTATTAATTCCATAAAATGATCTTTTGAATAATATCAAATAAATAGTCATCTGGTCAATTAGTATGTGTTTTATTTCAATTTAAAGTTCTACCACGCTTAAAAAACATTCTTTATAATTTATTTTTTTACTTATTTGTAAGTTTTAAAAGTTATTGTTCTGAAATAAAATTTAGAAACCATTTTTTAAATACACAGTCCGATTTTTTACTCTACTAAGTACTCAGATAGAGTGACTCAAATAAGACTGAAGGTTAGTAAGGGATAATTTTATGTCTAAATTGTTCAGTCTCATTTAAGTCACCTATATTTGGTGTTATCTTCATAATTGAATTATTAATTTTAAAATCATAAAGAAAATGTATGAAAATCGCTTTAATTTATTATTTATTTCAATACACATTTTAAACTGCGAATTTATGATAAAAATAAATAATTCTCATTTGTTGTTCTAGAACTGTGGCTGATTCACTTAACACAAATGAATTTTAATCCCAACACCACAATGGTTATAAAGTGTTCAATAATCACTTATTGTTTATAAATATATCGGCTAAGATTATTGAACACTTTATAACCATTGTGGTGTTGAAGTTGAAATTCATTTCTGTTAAAATAATTCTTTATAAAGAATTAAATTATGTTTAATTTGTCATCTTATTTATAATTTTAATTAAAATATGATTAAATTCACTCAATTAAAAAACACTGTATTTTATATGTAATTATTTATTAATTTCATACGTATTTTTTAATAAGGATGTGATAATATTTAAAAATTTATAAACCACAAAAACGATTTTAAGAACTACTTATTTTATAATATTATAATATTTCAACTAATGTATGTATTATAATTTATTTTAATCAGTATTTTTTTTTTAAAAAATATAAATATTTCATATACAATTGAATCTTATTAGGGAATATTGTTATGATAGAATAATATAAATATATTAAATTATTTCAAGCAAAATATTAATCAGAGGTTGTATGCTAGTAAAATGAAATATATTACAATAATAATGATCATACAATTACACAGTGATTGTATTCATAATATATAAATAAATTAATTTCAAATGGCAACACTGATTTATTAATAAAAATAATAAAATTAGTATTAATTCTATTTAAACCGAAATAAAGAATCATTTAAAATTTATACCAGTTACAAGACAATATTTTTATAAATATATGATTAGTTTTTTCATTTTTTGTCTACTTAAGTCTATATTAAAAAAAAAACGTCCTGTGTACAACCATTACTAATTTCATACATTATAGCATGTAGTCATGCCTTAATTATTAACAGATGGCATTTCGGAAGTTCGTTATCGAGACAGAACAACGGTCATCCTGTCGAATGTTCTTATTTTAGTCTTTGATTTTTTTTTAATGTACGTAATTTATAAATTGAAAGCAGAAGAACATTTATTTGAGCAATTGAGAAAAAATAAATAGTTTAGAATATTCAGTAATGTTTTGATAGGAATTTCAGATATACACACGCTCATATATATATATATATATATATATATATATATATATATATATATATATATATATATATATATAGTTTGTTTTTTTAGGTTAGATAGAATTTTCGATAGGGATTCAATTTAATATTCTATCATTCTTAAAAAACACCTGTATATATATATATATATATATATATATATATATATATATATATATATATATGTGAGTGTGTGTGTATGTATGAATGTATGAATAAATACGTAATCGTATGTGTATAAAATTGTATAATTTTTAATAATATTGATTTCCTGATATATAATTTATTTGTATAATTATCAAATTAAAATTGTTTAAAAAGCGAGATTAAAAATGAAATTAAAATTAATATTAATTTTATATGCATATAAATAATAATACATATAAAAATATCGAATATTATATTGAGTCAACAAGAAAATTAAAATCAAATCAAATCTAAAAATATTAAATTATTTTCGAATTTTATGAACTAAATTTAATTTTTATCAGTCGGTGTGTTTTTACAGAAAATTTCTGCTAGGTCGAAATTTATTACTGTTTTTTAAAAGTTTTGTGTCAGGTAATATTTTTTTAACATTTGTAAGTATAATCTTAAATTTAAATAAAGAACAAACTAATTTTTATGTAAATACTTGTTTATTGCATAGAAATTCTATTACGAATGGTTCTTGTATGGGGATATTCGACCGATAAGGATTTTAAACTAGTATGAAAATATTACCTTGGTATGTAAGCAAAAAATGTTATTATTTTTTTAAAAAAGTGTTCTTTTATAACACTAGTTTTATAAATAGCATTTAGGTGAAAAAAGTTGTTGGTCGAGATTTTTGTAAGATGAATATTTTCAATAAAAATAATCTAATATGTAGAATAATATTTAAGATTATGCCCATCTTTGTCACACAAAAAATAAATATATAATTTCATTCAGACACTTATTTAAATTATTTTTAACATAAACTTGTTTTATTTAAATAAAAGTTTGTCTTCTGATTAATTTTTTTTTATAATATATACATATGTTCATTTCAGTGTAATTAACTATTCATATTTTATAAATCATATATATATATATATATATATATATATATATATATATATATATATACATATACATATATATATATATATATATATATATATATATATATATATATAGAGAGAGAGAAAGAGAGAGAGAGAGAGTGAGTATAACCATTTGTCATTCGAAAAAAGTGCGTTTGATTCACGAA
>CP092088.1:7290006-7295006 GCA_029203775.1 Neoneuromus ignobilis
AGCGAGTCAATTTGACTCATTTAAGATTTTATTGCTACAAATATAGAAAAACTTAAATCTTTTTTAAAAAAAACATATGTTGCTTTTTAATTACATTATAAAATGTATACAAAAAAAATATTTAAGTTTTTCTATATATATATAGCAATAAAATCTTTAATGAGTCAAATGTTAAATCATATGTAACAAAATTATAAAAGTCAAGAAGAAGACAATTAAATATATGAGATTAGGATATTTGTATGCATAATTATAGAAATATATATATATATATATATATATATATTAATATATATATATTATAAATATCGACTAGGTAGCATAGTGGTTTGCATCACCGCGTGTCATACGGGAGATTGCGTTCGAATCCCAGTTGGAGATTCCCTCATTTTCGAAGGTTGAGTATGAAGGCCAATAACCTCATCTTGTAAAAAATAACTGTCGAGAAGGGAGTAAACCCCGAATAAAAAAATCTTCACCAATCCACCTGGTCAGCGTGGTGAATATGACCAAATACCAGTGAATGGTAGTATTCATTGAGACTTTCGTCCAGTAGTGGATTAATATGGGCTTTATGATGTGATGTGTAATATATATATATATAAGTAACCCCCATATAACATGACACTCATACAACACGGTTTGAGAATTCTAATGATATGAATACTGAAAATATTCAAGAATTAGTGGTAAAAGAAGAAACAGATGAAACCAATTGAGTGAAAATGATATCTGAGATAAATCAAATTAATTCAAAGGACGATAGCACAGATGCAAACGCAGAAGTTAAAATTTTTTTCCTAGAAAGCATAAAGAAATGTTTAAACTTAGCCGAATAATTGGAGTTCTATTTTTTAAATGCAGATCTTCCCACTGAAAGAAGCCACAAAATTTAAGATAGAACTTAACAAATGCTTAGCTCGAAATTTATAAAGATCTTTCAGATAAAAGCAAACAAACGAAAATAATATTTTTTTTTAAAAAAAATAGTATCGAAATTAAGAGTTGCAGAAGAAAGATCATAAGACGAGGTTATTTTACCATAATGAAAATGCCCTTGTTTAATAGTGCTTAGCAGTGATGAAAAAGAAAACATTAATTATTAATATGTAATATTAATATCTATTATTGTATTATTAAACCTATATCTTTTAGTTATAAAAAGAAAATAGTACATTTTTTTAATTTTTGGGAATTAACCTTGTTTTTTGTACTAGCACTTTGTTTCGTATAACACGAATTCGCATAACACTGAATTTTTTAGGAACCTAACGACCATGTTATACGGGGATTACCTATATATATATATATATATATATATATATATATATATATATAGCTCAAATTAAACTGAAGGATTTATATATATATATATATATATATATATATATATATATATATACATTAACTATCCTTCAGCCTCATTTGGGCCTCCATATAAATATATATATATATATTAAAAAAATAATTTGGCTCGCTTACTGTTGTATAATTTTGAATTACAATTTCACGAACATATTTGATCTTTAATATTTAATGAAATATTAGCAGAAACGATAATGATAAAGCTATATAAATATTTGTTCATGGTGTGCTATAGTAAATAGAATTCAATATAAGTGATTTTAAAGTACAAACATTTCAACAACTGAGAATTTGTTACTTACGTGAGTTATGAAATGCAACATTCAGCTATTTGTGATACGTAGTAGATCACTAGGTTGAGTTTAGAGGTAAAGTGAATGTGTTTATAGGGTTCCTTGAGGATGACGCCTGCCTACGAACGAGCCATTCCGTCGTTGGAAGAAGCACATAGTGCCGGTTTCCACGCCGCCGCAAAAGTCATTAATAATTCACCCTTTGCTCTGCCCTCGTACTTCGGCACAAAGCCCGATTCCAAAACCCGTGCAATTTACTTACGGTTTCCGGATATACTGTGCTCTTACTTGCACTTTCGCATAATTTTTATACGTCTCACTCTACGACGCACAAGTATATACGTATACGCTTAGACACTCATCGCATGAGTTCACTGTCTCCACGAACCCCTATGTTCACCACTTCACGGGGGTGATTTACTAGTGATAGTGGTTGAAGGTAAGTATAGATCTACCCACTACCTATAGGACGAGCTCGTATCCAGATATTAAATTTGCTCCAGTAAAAAGATTAACTGGATTGTAGTATTATTATCTACGAGGTAATTATTATCACACTGTCATCTCGTTGTTTTCGATGCAGTAATGAAATTTTTTAGGTGTCAACACAAATATTTATTTGATAGTATCATAAGAAATGTGATATAAAATGCAAATTAGTTTTTGATTTGCGATCGTTGCCTTAACGAGCGAGATTTCTATTTAAAGCAACAGTTTTGTATATCATCATACTATGATTCATTAAAAAATAATTATAGTAAGAAATTTAATTTTTAGAAAATTTATATAATTAATTATTTATTAGTTATTTTTTATTTCTTTATACACCAATGTGAAAAATGTGCAAGTAAAAAAAACAAAATTAATAAATAATCATTTTATAAAAACATAAATTTAAATAGCACAGAAATACTCCGCCACTCTAATGGTTTAAACGAGTTGGAATAACAAAAAAGATCATTAAAAATCAATAATACCCATGAAAATACATTAATTAATTTTTTAAATAGTCTGTTTAATAAAATATTTTTAATGTACTATATGTATTACAGTAAATATATAAAAAAAATGTATAAAAGAAATATGGTACAATTATTATAAAATATTTTAAGGTTAAAATAAAATTTCTTAGAAAAATAACTTTTAAAATATTTAGAGCAGAAAGAAATTAAAAGGTAAGTTCGAAAGAACATAAAAGGTAACTTCTAAAGATAATTTTATCACTAAAATAATATTTCATATTGTTATAAAAATAAATTTAACTGTTCTGAAGATGAAATCCGGTATTTTTTTATTATATATCTATTTTAAACATTTTTTATTATAATATATATATATATAAATATATATATATGTTTACGTATAAAACTGAAATTTAGTTTACGTTTTTTATTTTACACCGCTAATGTTCAAATAATTCGATAGTAAATTTTATTTATAGAATAAAAATAAAACGAGAAATTACGACATCTCATTTATAAATAATTCTAGCAGAACGTAAAAACAACAAAATAAAATTAGAAAGTTTGTGGAGAAAAAATTAAAAAAATCATAACGTTGGAAAATTTATGAAATATATATATTTTTTTGTAATATACAAGAATAGAAATGAAGTTAGTTATGCAAATAATATGCAATGTAGTTTACCAATATAATGTAAATACGTTCTTAATTTAATCAAGTAATTATTATATAACATTTTTTTAGGGAAAAATATATAACTGAAGAAAAAAACGTGCAATCATATTATTTTTTAGTTTTGTGTACCAAAAGAAAATTAATAATACATTAAATATCGAAAAATACAAAATAATTGTTTAAAAATTAACTGTGAGTTTGTATAAAATAAAATAATATTATAAATATCTATATTTTATAATTTTTCTGCATAAAAATTATTATAAATACTTATTATTTATTTGAAAACTATAAAATTCACTTTCACATAAATGAATTAATATCCCTTAACAGTATAAGATATTAGAAAGTGTTTAATATTTATTTATTGTTCATTTTGTTGTTCATAACAACAGTAAATGCGCATTTTGATGGTAATGTCATCATCTAAATATTGGTAATTAAAAATAATGGTTTAATTAATTAGTAATATTCATACAGTTAAAAATAATCATTGATATAAAAGAGTATTAATATCGATAAAGTGATATTGTAAAAATAGCACTAGATAAAATATTTATGTGGGAAGACATTGCTTCTTTAACATTTATTTGTATTTTATTACATATTTTGCCTTGAACTTTTCTTTATTTTCATATCGTTTAAATCATTGAACGAATTGTTTTGTATGAATATATTTTTTTGATAACATAGATTATTTTTAGAATTTTTCATAATAAAATTATTATATAAAAAAAATTATATAAATAAATATATATTACTAACAATTTTAAAATAAATATTTTAATTTTAGTTCGAAAAATAACAATCGATAATAAAAAATTCTCCTTTGGTATGACGTGTATTTTTAAATAATATATTTTTTTCTGAAATATCAAAATAAATATAAGATGTTTCACTGAGACTGAAGGATTTAGAAATACATTTACTTATTTACTGTCTTTTACTATTTACAATTTAATTTAGGTTAACATATACAATATTTTGCATGGAAATAGTGTTTTGATATACGATAACAACTTTGATTTAAGAAAAATAATTTTTAGAAAGTCGTATTTTATATTAGTTGATATACGTTTATATTTTTCTAAAAAAATATATATACACACACACAGATAAATATATATATATATATATATATATATATATATATATATATATATATATATATATATATATATATTATGTATGCTAAAATAAATTAAAATGTATTATTTTTCAATTAATTCTTAATCGTATTATTTCATTATAACTTTAATATCTTTTATTATATTTATTCACGACATCTACTAAAGATTCATTTATTTTATCACTAACTTTTGTATTTTAATTTTTGACTTCTTCTGAAAGCATCTGTTTTAAATGTTAATGTATATTCAAGAGCTAAACACTCATCTATTTCATTACGTTTGAATTTAGAGATGAGTGAAAGGGTATTCAAACAGGGTTGGATTTTAATTGTAATCCCAATTGGAGTAGTCTTGAAGCTAACACTCTTATGAATCATAAATAATTCGAAAAAACGCCTTTAGGCAAATATTTAAATTGCATTCGTTTAAAATTAATTCTCCTTACAGTTGTATATTTTTGTTCAAATTATTTCTCATTTCACTATTCAATTTATATATACATACACACACATAAATACATATATATATATATATATATATATATATATATATATATATATATATATATATATAT
>CP092088.1:7300006-7357506 GCA_029203775.1 Neoneuromus ignobilis
ACAGAAACAAAAGAAAATTTGTCGGAATTAACTGGAAGAAAAATACATTAGATCGGTCGAAGTGAAATGTTTTGGAAGAGATATCTATCCAGCAGTAAATAGAAATATCGATGATGATGATATAATATATATATACGCCCATATATACACAAACACACACACCCACACACACATATATATATATATATATATATATATATATATATATATATATACAGCAGTTGCCATTTAAATTGTAACATTCAGACAACACTGTTTTTTCAAGTAGTTTCATCCAATAAAACGAGAAAGTTCCTATTTGCATTGTTTTTATGCAAGCATAGATAAATGACACTTTTCCTTTTATTTTATAACAAGTGGTTGGTAAAATAATATTGTAAGTGAAGTTAGAAAGTGTGGAAAGTGTAAAAATGGTAATTATGAAAAAACTGACCAAAGAAGATAAACTTAATATTCTGGCTTTATCGAAAAAGAATTAAAGTGTTCGTTAAATAGCTGATAAATTCGGATTTAGCAAATCATCTGCAGCTAAAATTTAAAAAAAAATCGCGAAACATGCTCTATTAATGGGAAAAAAGTATTCGGACCCAAGAGAAAAACAACGGCCCGTCAAGATTGCACCCTAATCAAACTGTCTTTAAAAAATTGTTTTAAAACTGCGGCGGATATAAGAAGAGATTTTATAGATGGAGGTGGATTGAAAATAAATACGCGAACTGTTAGAATAAGGCTTTAGGAAGCTCAATAGTGCGCTATAAAACTCACCAAAAAACTGCTACTCGCAAAAAATGCTTCAAAAACGATTTCAGTGAGCTAAAGATCATGAAAATCGAATTGCAATGGACTAGATAAATGTAATATGAGTATTTTAAACGAGTCCTAATTCAACATATACGGATCCAACGGAAGGCTGTATGTTCGAAGAAGAAAGGGTTACCGTTTCAGTGATCATTGCGTCATAAAAACTGTTAAGCATGGAATCAATCGAATAGTCTGAGGATGGTTTTCTTTTAACGGAGTTGGTTAACTGGCTCCAATAGATGGTACTGTACATGGAAATCGTTACAAAAAAACTTTGGAAGAAAGTTTTGTGCCATTGAAAGAAGAGCACCATTCATTGGCAGGAAACGTTATCTTCCAACGCAACTCTTCACCATGCCGTCGTACTCAATTGGTAGGTATTCACGCTTACGCATTCCTGGTTATTTGAATAACTGGACAAAATACTCACTTTTTAATTCAATATCTCTTTTGTTTTAAGGTGGAAAAATATTTTGATGAACTACGGGTTTTAATGATGTTAATAGCTCCGATTTGAATCTCATAGAAAAGCTTTGGAGGTTTATTAAGGTTAAAGTTTCTGAAAATGATCAAACACATTAAAAGTGTTGGATTGCTTCATCTAAAAAGTGTGGTACGAAGAATCACGTATAAAACTTTAAAAAAATCATTCTATTCAATATCAAACCGCATTAAATGCATTATTAAAAAAAGGGGAGCTCTAAGAAAAAATTAGTAATAAGTATTTTTTATGTTAATACGTCTATAGTTGAAAACAATTTAATTTGTAACAGTTTCATGTCTCCATTACATGATTTGTTAGAGCTTTGATTATTGAATAAAGACCTCAATAAAACAGAATTCCTTCGCTAAGTTCATTAATGAACAAAAATTGTCCAATAAAATGGATACTTCTATCCATTATAGAAAGAGCATAGGCATATAAAACACTTCTAGAAGATCTATTTCACCTATTTATTTATACAGAGAAAAAATTTCGAAACAAGCGTTTTATTTGCATGTCCATATTTTAATGGCCGCGACTATATATATATATATATATATATATATATATATATATATATATATATATATATATATATATATATATATATGTCATTGAAATTATTAAACATGTAATATTTTATATGAAGTCATGTACAATAATTATGATTTACATATATATATATATATATATATATATATATATATATATATATATATAATTTATAGTAGGTATAAACTTCTTTTTCTCTAAATATCGTCATATTCTGTTAAATTGTTCTTTATATCAATGTCTGTAAACGAATCAGTAATAAGTGTGCGTAAATGTGTACGTATGTTAGGTATGAATCTGTATGTATACGAGTATGTGTGTTTATGTATGAGTGCGTCTGTGAGATATCGTACCGTTGTGTAGATGGGTAAAGCGTTAAATCGAGATTTCCCCAGTGATTGTCTGTTCAACGTCAAACCATTCACGAGAAACGTGACGGGTATTCGAACGCGTTGTCCACACTTTGAAAGAGCGACGTCGGGATCCTGAACACAGTATAAACACTCGTATATCCAATCATATACTCTCGGCTCATTTACATATTGAAGTTACCGTTTTCATCTCGATTAAAAAGAATTACTGTCTCGTTTTTCACACCGTACGATAATGAAAGTAGGGAAAAATGTGTTGAAAATTAATACTGGATTATTCTACTCGAAATTAAGTACGTCGTGTATAAAAATATGACGTTCTTATATAGGAGTACGCATGAGAGAATAGTATGTAAACAATGACGTAGAGTAAACATTTTTTATGAACGTAAAGCATTCTTTACCACGGTAAAAGATATTGAAGTAAAAAATATAAATTGAAAAAATGCTATTTTTACAAAAATGGTACAAAGTTCAAGACAAATTTTTAAAAATATGACAGCTTTACTTAGAATTTACTTAAATTATACACAATAATGTATTATATATTACATATTATGAAAAGTTTTGTCAAATATTAAATAAAGTATTAACGATTTGGTAATGAAAGTTAATATAAAAAATAATAAATTAGAACTATAAATAAAGTTTAAAAAATTAGCAATATTAATATATTTGAATGCTAAAACAATTAAAAAAGTTATATACACATTTTTCTGTAAATATTATAGTTATTTAGTAAAAAATATAATGTAAAAGTTAAAAAATCAATTAAAATTTAAAGAAATTAAAAAAACAGAAAAATTATTTAGTTAGTTATTTCAAAAATATAAGAAACCAGATATAAAATTATGAATTTATTATTCTCTGGAGATTAAAATTGTCACTTATATATATATATATATATATATATTATGTTGTTAAGTATCTCCCTTCCGTTTTTTTTTTTTTTTGTACATAGCCGCGAAATTCAAAAGACAAAAAGGCGGAAGGGAGATATTTGACAACCTAATATTAGGTTGGCAAGTATCTCCCTTCCGCTTTTTTTTTTTTTACATAGCTGCGAAATTCAAAAGACCAGAAGGCGGAAGGGAGATATTTGCCAACCTAATATATATATATATATATATATATATATATATATTAGGTTGTCAAATATCTCCCTTCCGCCTTCCGCTTTTCCGAATTTCGCGGCTATGTATATAAAAAAAAAAAAAGCGGAAGGGAGATACTTGACAACATAATATATAATAATATTAAAAAATGTATATTTAAATTTAATATTTTTTCATTAATTTTATGAAATAAGTAAAACAATAATTAAAGATTAAATCATCATGAACCCCTCTCAATCCACTGCTGGATTAAGGTTTCTCCCAAAACCTTTCACCGATTCAATGCTTTTCTTTTCAGTTCACTCCGACGAATTTCCTTATTACTTTGTACCATACGTCTATGTGACTCTCTTGGGCCTTTTTATATAATTATGTACGTTCAAATATTGTATACTATTAATTCACATCACATCATAGAGCCCATATCAATCTACTATTGGACGAAAGCCTCAATGAATGCTACCATTCACTGGTATTTGGTCATATTCACCACGCTTACTAGGTGGATTGGTGAAGATTTTTTATTCGGGGTTTACTACCTTAATTTTTCGACAGTTATTTTTTACAAGTAGAGGTTGTCGGTCTTCATGCTGATATTTTTATTTAATATGAATTTGATATTTTTTTTATAAAATATCTATTTAAATTTGATTATGAAGTAATTTATAACTATTACAATAAGCTAATAAAAATATTTTAAAGTACTATTAAAAAATATTCATTAACAATTTTATTTACGAAATAAACTAAAATTACAGAAATTTTCCAATTAACAGTTCAATTTGATAATAATAATTATTAATAAAAAAAAAAATTCAAAAAAATAAATGCATTATATTAAAAATATAAGAATAATTTTATAATAAATGAACATCTTAAAAAAAATAACGACAGACTAAAAACTTTTTAAGCCACAAAAAATTAAATTAAATAGAGAAATTATAATCGATTTAAAAATTAATCAGTTATTTTAAATTTTAATAAACATGACAGATATTAGCCAAACGACAAATAAATAACTAGTATAGCAAAAATTACTCAAAAATTTAGTTATTTTCTAAGTACAGGAATATAATTTCTCTTCATACAAATGAATTATCAGCCCCAATACCAAAAAATGTTATAAAGTGTTCAAAAATCACTTATTGTTCACTTTGTTGTTAATAATAATAAGCTAATACGCATTTCGATGACAATACTATCATCGTCAGAGCATTGTGTTATAAAAAAATAGTTACATAATATTCTAAAAATTTTATATATCTGAATCGAGAAACATACGAAAAAACAATATTTTTTTATCCACAGTAAAATTAAACTTTTTGAAAAGATTGTTGTTTTTTTACAATAAAATTTATTTCACAGAAGAAGTATAGAACAAATTGATAAATTACTGATATGAAAAAATATATGCATACATATAGGTAACCTAAATGAGATTGAAAAAGTTTAGTTACACATTTA
Source organism: Neoneuromus ignobilis (assembly GCA_029203775.1). NCBI lineage: Eukaryota > Metazoa > Arthropoda > Insecta > Megaloptera > Corydalidae > Neoneuromus > Neoneuromus ignobilis. The sequence continues at coordinate 7,304,794 of CP092088.1, forward strand.
TTTGATTTCCATCATCCATTATTCTTTACTATCTTTTAGCCTTATTTGAACCAGCCTATATGTATATCTATATGTATATATATATATATATATATATATATATATATATATATATATATATATATATATATATATATATATATATATATATATATGTTTTTTATATGTGATAGAATTTTAAATTGAATCGCTATCGAAAGTTGTATTTAACCTAAAAAACATCTTTATAAATAAACATATATATATATTTATACATGTGTGTGTGTGTATATATATATAAAGGTATGATAGAGTTGTTTTTTTACGTAAGATAGAACTTTCGATAGAGATTCGATTTAAAATTCTATCATACTTAAAAAAACACGTTTACATACACACACACACACACACACACACATATATATATATATATATATACATATCAATCAAATAATAATTCATTTATAGTTTTAAAAATATTTCAAAAATATTTTTTTTAAAAACACATTCATTTTACTATATAACTTTTTTTAGTATATTATAAAAAATATTTTTAAAAATCCATATTTTATTTATTGAAAATTATTTTATAATATAGAAATATTATGAATAAAGATCAAATAGTTAAATTAACGTCGTAGTTAAATGTAGTACAGATAATTTTATAATTGTACCTCATATTAACTACAGATAATTTGATAACTATATCTCTTTGTCCCATCTTATGTTTTCGAGTACATCAAAATTGAAACATATTTGTCAGATTTATTGACTTAATTATGGATATTAAATTGTATAACTATATATCATTCTCTTGTGATTAAATATAATAGTATTGTTTAACAGTTATTTTTATTGATAATTAAAAAGATAATGCAAATAATCAATTAATTCGTTTTTAAAATAGAAAGAATAATATAAAAATAATGTATGTGATTTTTTTTAAGTAAATTAACTAATTTTTTTAAAGTTGATAAATAAAATTGTATTTTATTTAATTCATTTCTATTTATTCAGAAATTTTGATAGCGCTATGATTACTTTCGATATTAACGTAATCCTCAGGTAGTAATAATAAAGATTTTTCAAAATAAATAAAACTTTCTTGGTTACTTTATATATGTTGTCATGATTTTATAATTACAAGAATTGTCTTATGTGTAAAAACCCTTAGAAAGATAAACAGTACTCAACTCATATTTTAAGAAACTAAATTTTAAAAAAGTTAATAATTCAAATTATAAAAAGTAAATTATTAAAGGATATTGTTAAATTAGTTATTTTCATCTCTTTTTATTTATTAACTAAGAGAATGCTTCTTTTTTTGCTCTTTACTTTCTAGGTGTGTGATCAGAATGATTATGTTTTATTACATATATATATATATATATATATATATATATATATATATATATATATATATATATATACATGAACGTATATATGTTTTTATATAAAAACATTGAGTAAAATAAAATCTTCAGAACAACGTTTTTCATAGCAATAATTTACAAAGTTATACAAAATTATACAAGTGTAGTAAAATGGATAATATTATGATAAATTAACGTAGAATGTGATACTTTTTGTAGATATGTTCAGGATTCGCTTTTACACACTGGTATAAAAGTATGCGATATGCAGAAGTTGGATGGCTCCATTCTTTTAGCTCGTGTGTTTTTTCGCTATCTTTCGCAGCAAGCGAATGTATTTTATCGTTAGAGATACCGAATTGTTCGAAACGTACGCGGAGAAAAATTTTAACTGCAGTTAAAAACATTCATTATTCTATATTGTGAATAGCATACTTTTTTATACAATTTCAACATTCTTTCAAGGTTTATTTATTATTTTTTTTTGTACGTTTTCATGACAAATCACATGTTTTTATAAAATTTATAGATATGCATATATATATATATATATATATATATATATATATATTATATATATATATATATTATATATATATATATATATATATATATATATATATATATATATATATATATATATATATATATATATATATATATATATATATATATATATATATATATATATATATATATATATATATATATATATATATATATATATATATATATATATATATATATATATATATATATATATATATATATATATATATATATATATATATATATATATATATATATATATATATAATGTTCAATACTAGATAAATCATTAAAAATTTTACAAATTAAAATAATTCAATATATTTCAATTTGATTTAAAATTTCCAGTATAATTAATATTATCATTTTTTAATTTATTCATTTTTTTGAATTTTTTTATATTTCATTCAGTAATTTTTGCTTTTTATTTATTATATTTTTTTATAGAAATGTTAATTTATTTTTATTTCGTTTTCTGTTTAAATAATCTATATTTTTTGTTCCTTTTAATTCCAATTTTCTTACTGATTTTTTTTTATTATTAATTTTATTCAAATTAAATTTTTCAGATATTTTTATATTATAGTATGTTTTACTTTGGGTTCTTTTAAGGTAAACAAATTTATTACAAATTAATATTGTTCTTTTCATATAAAAGATTAATTTTTCAATTAATATAGAATATAAACAAAATGTTACCTCTCTCTTTTCTTTATATATATATATATATATATATAAATATATATATATATATATATATATACGTATACAATAATTTTTATATATATATACAATAATTTTTAAGACAACTTCAAATATATATGCTAAAAATCTATTTCACAAAATGTAAAGAGAAATGTTTACAAACTTATCTCGTTGTTTGACCATAAAAATTTAGCTTACACTAATTATGTATTTCTTATGATTAAAATACACACTTCTACTAATTAAATATGGTTATTTTTCTGAGACACGTTTCATAAATTTCTATTTAAAATACGTAGAATCAAATATTTATATTATTTAAGTAATGACTTACCAAAAACTTCGAATTGAAAATTTGAAACACTTACCTGAAACAAAAAAAATATGTATAGAAATATAAATAGTAAATTGGATTTATATTCATTTTTAATTACTCTCTACCATTCTCTTTTTCTCCCTCTCTCTCTCTCTCTATATATATATATATATATATATATATATATATATATATATATATATATATATATATATACAATACACACTATTTTATTGTATGCCTTATTAGAGATACAAAATTGTTTCATAAAGTTGATATTTAAATAAAAATAATAATTCAACAATCATCTAAATAATAAAACAACTATTGTATGAAAATGATGTAAAAATAATTATTTTTTCCAACATAAAATTCTATTGTTTGAAAGAAATAAATGGATACTTTATTTATAAAATAGTTATATAGAAATTATATAGAGTCATCCAAATGTGAAGCCTAGATTTGTGTTTTATTAAAAAAAAGCAAAAGAAACTATACACATGTTTCCTTATACACCATTCTATACACATGATTCTTTTCAATAAAACACAAATCTAGATGTCATATATGGATGACCGTATATTATTTTTTATAATAAATAGTTAATTATTTCCACAGCAATACATCTAAACCAAAAAAAATTCATAAAAATTATAAACAAGAAAACAAATTCACATAAAATAATTATCATTTCCAACAGCACAAGATATTAAAAAAAGTACAATAATTTCTTATTATTTACTTTGTTTGTTTACAACAAAAATAAGATAATGCGCATTTCGATAGCGATATCATAATCATCAGAGCTTGTTTGCATGTATTTATTATTTAATTACACATGCAGATATATATTGCACATATGTATTAAAAAAAATAGTAGATGACTAGATGAAGATGCATTGAAAGCACAAAAAGTACCCAAGGAAGAAACATTATTAAGGATGGCGGAATGAAATTATTAAGTATAGTGGAGATGAGAGTTGAATGAAATTAACTTTCGAGAAGAACAATGGGAGAAACTTGGAAAAATATAAAAAAAACACAAATTTTCGGATGCTCTAGAACAGTGGTTCGTAACCTTTTTAGTGATCGGCACCTCCTTGATAAATGTGTTTCTAATTCTTTATTTGAGAAATTACATCTAAAGATATTTTTTTATTGAAAAATAAATACATACATTTAAATATACATACAATACAATATCTCAATTTTTAATGGCTACGTTGTTGTTGTTTATTCATAATAATACCTTTAAAGTAAGGATCCTTTTTTAAAAAAGCCACGCGTAAGTTATCACTTTCATTTAAGCGATTTCTGCTTTTTTTATATGTAAAAGTAGTGAAAATCCCATTTCACACAGGTAGGTGGTGAAAAATAGTAAAAGTGTCTGCAATACTGCTTTTTCCAGCTGTAAATAAGGTTCTAACTGTGTACACCAGAATTGTTCTAAGTCCAGTTTTCAAATTTCATTTGAATACGTGCATTAGCTTGAATTTCAATAAGATCATCTTTTATTAAATCGCTGTCATCCATCGAATCTTGATCAAATAAAAATGGATCCAGTATCTATCTCTGAACTTTGCTAATATTTCTCGTGGTAAAATATCCATGAAATGATTCACTCAAATGTTGGAGGTGTATTGCATTGTCAGGTATCTTATATATTCTCATTTTCAATTTAGAAACTTTTTTCACACTCTTGGAAATGCTTTTTCGTACCCCAGGTTAAAAACCACTGGTCTAGAGGTCAACATTTAAAAGAAATTGTTTTTAAAACTTATTTAAAAAATCATGTTTTAACTTAGATTTAATTTAACAAGAATAAAATTTGTTTTTTCTTATATTTTGATATTTTTTAAAAAAAGGTAGGAAATAACTTTTGGCTCACACTGTATATATATATATATATATATATATATCTGCCTCCATATAATAAATAGATAATACAATGGATAATATGTAATTACATATTTGTGATGAGTTTGAATACATAACATATTTTTATTATAAATCGTATCTTAAACTCTAAGCTTCTACTTTACGGAAAATACAATTCATTTAATATTTATCAAGTTTTTTTTATATAGGGTTCACTGCCACTCAGCTATACATATAAAAGTCTACTTTTATTATACATAATTCGTATCGTGTACATCAAATACATGCTATTAGAATGGAATTATAAAGTGTTACAGTCGACCAATTGTAACTTATCAAAAGTTATTCAATTAATGTCTTCGGTCTATTTTAACAACTTCTAAAATACATTAAAAAAAGTTTACATCGGAACTATTCCACACGTGAGCTCTTATCTTTATACCTAAATCTTCGAATGACCGACCCACACACAACCACACACATAACATGGTACAAGTGAAACATGAATAATATAGTGTGCGATCTGTTGAAACGCCTCTTTGTGGCCGTTGTATGTCAAGTTTTTGGCTTCGATTGTTTCTGTTAACTCGGCTAAACAAGCCACACGTCAAGAAGAGAATAGTTTAAAGTTGTTTTTGGTTTCTTGTTACTATTCGAGTAGAACAAACTACATCTATATGCAACCGACGATTCAAATGGTATTTCAAGTACTTTTTGAATGTCTCTCTTTTATCAAGTAACAGATGAATGATGGAAAACAGTAAATACTGGTCTTATCATATTTTATATATATATATATATATATATAAAATCAATAACGAATGAAAGAATTTATTACATTAGGTACTTTATTATTATTAAAAACTAAATATTAATTTTATTAATAATATATATACCTAAAGATTAAATAAAATAAAGTCAATATTATTTCAATTAAATAAATAAATATACAGTGAATATTTTAAATTTTTACAGCTATTTAACAATAAAAATAAATATGCTACTCGAAACTTTTTGTTAGTAAGACGATTTCAAATTTTAAATAAATTTCGACTTTTATAAATATGTAAATTGTGAAGTTAAAAATATTTTATGCTAATACAGGAATACCTTGCATAGTGCGGCTTCGATTAGTACGATTTCACTATAGTACGGTTTGAATTTAAAAAAATAATTATGCGCATGCGCACATTATACGCATTGCATGCACAGTTTTAATTTTGTGATCTTTTCTTTTTCTATTAGTTTTCGATTCGCAACCCTAGATAAAGTCGATTTTTTGATAACTAAATTTTAATAACCCATTTGAAAATGAATTTAAAATAAATGAATAAACCCCTGATTTTTTTTGTTGATACATACAAAGATTTGAATATGTTATCCTCGTTTTATTTACTAAAAAACTGGAAAAAAAATTTGTTTGGAACCAATTAACGTTTTTTGTATTTAGTTAATGTTTCAATTAGTCCGGTTTCAAATAATCCGGCAAATCAGTGGAACCGATTATCCGCACTATGCGAGGAATTCCTATATAAAAATAAGAAAATTAAAGTATAGAGTTTCTTCTTATAATTTAATCGGTTTAATATATAGTAATTTGAATCAAAAATGTTCTATTGTATCAGATATCAGGTTTCCTAGACTCTCATATATAAATAAACTTTATAGTGTATCAAATATTTCCAATAAATAAAAATTATGGAAGTTCGTATTATTAATATCAAAAAATAATTTTTTTATTTAAAAAAAAAACTTTTTAAAAATTAAGATTTTGTAGTGACAAAAAACTTAATTTAATTTTGTTATTAATATTTATATAAATATATATATATATATATATATATATATATATATATATATTGTACATAGCCGCGAAATTCAAAGACAAAAAGGCAGAAGGGAGATATTTGACAACCTAATATATATATATATATATATATATATATATATATATATATATATTCATATACGAGGTCAGACAAAATGTGACAAAATTCAAAAATATATATTTAAAATGAAGGTACATCGCTGCGATCCCCTTCAAAGTAGTCCCCTCTCGCATCTATACACTTATTCCAGCGAGTTTTCCAGTTTTCGTAACAATTCTGGAACACTTCTTGTGGGACCTCTCCGAGTACCCTCGTCACAGATTCTTGGATATCTTCAACGGAGTCAAAATGTCGACTTTTGACGAATTTTTTCATATGGGGGAATAGGAAAAAGTCGAAGGGTGACATGTCCGGTGAATAGGGCGGTTGTGGTAACGTTGCGATGCCTTTAGACGCCAAAAACTGAGAGACACTGAACGCACTGTGACAGGGAGCATTGTCGTGATGCAGAACCCAAGTCTTCGCGATCTCTGGACGCACTCTGAGCACCCTTTTTCGTAATTTTTCGAGCACATTGCGGTAGAATACTTGATTTACGGTTTGTCCAGGTGGTACGAACTCTTTGTGAACCACCCCTTTGCTGTCGAAGAAGCAAATCAACATGGTTTTCACTTTGGACTTGCTCATTCTCGCCTTCTTTGGCCTTGGTGCTCCAGGGGACAACCACTGTTGGCTTTGTCGTTTAGTTTCGGGGCCATATTGAAAGAACCAACTTTCATCACCAGTAATAACTCGATCGAGAAGAGTAGGATCACTTTCAACCTGCTCGAGGCAATCTTGAGCGATGTTCATTCGGACATCGATGTTCCATTTTCGTGACATGCACTACTAGCGCGTTGTTACAAAACACTAAACAGCTGGCGAAGAAATGATCGTACGAGGGTGGTCAAGGTCTCAATCGAGAGAGTAGAAATCTGCTATTACGGTGGCGGAGTTACAGGTTCGCAGTGTTACCACAGGCCGAGAAAAAAAATCGGTCGCATTACTTAATTGTCTGACCTCGTATATATATATATATATATATATATATATTATATAAAGCAAAAATAAAATATTTTATTGTTTTTTTTTAAATATATGATTCACTAATTTATTCATTTTAAAAATAAGAAAATATAATTTAAATGAATTGTTATCAATGTTACAAGATTTTATAAATACTGGGTTGAATCATAAACAAATACCGTTTTTGCACGTCAAATTTAATTTTTAATAAAAAAACAGCAATTTTACTTTAATCAATTATATATTCGCCATTGTTTGCAATGACTTATTACCATTATCTAGGTAGTTCTTCTATGCCTTATATTAAAATTCCGATAAATTTGACTTAAAAAAGTTTCCGATTAACTTTTTAACCTGGTTTTCATTCGAGAAATTTGTACCCATCAAAGCATTCTGCAGCGAATGAAAAAGGTGATAATCAGATGGTGCCAAATCTGGTGAGTATAGTGGGTGGGGGAGAACTGATCAGCTAAACTCCAAATTTTTTTCCTACGTTGCTCTTGCTGTATGAGATCTTGCGTTGTCATGGAAAAGAATAACATTTTTGATATTGACGAGCACATGACGTTTTTGGATCAAACTTTGGTGAACACGCTGCAGTTGTTGAACGTATACTTCTGTATTTATTGTTTCATTCCGGTTTAAAAGCTTGAAATAAATAATTCTACGACGATCCCATCATATACACAACAATATTTGTCTTTCATGAAACTTAGTATTTGGGTACGTGTTTGGAGGCTTATCTTTATCAGTCCACTACCTTTTGCGTAGAACGTTGTCGTATGTAATCTACTTGATAATAATAATTTAATGCTAGTAATGATTTTATTCAGAAATGGGTCGTTCCTCCGTCTTGAAAGAAGATTTGTCGCTATCTATAACGATCTGCTTTGTTTCTTTCACTAAGATCATGTGGAACCTAAACTCCCAGCTTGCTGACTTTACTCATCTTTTCCAAATGGCGATATATGGTGTACTGTGACGTGTTTAACTTGTCTAATAATTTTCGAGTAGATTGCATTCCACCAATGATTTTAGAGCTTTTTCATTAATTAAAGTCCGAAGAGTAGTCTGGTCTAAGATTATCTTTCAATAACGTATCACTGGAATGAAATTTTCAAAATCAATTTCGTATTTGTAAGTCAGTTATGATTTCTTTACCATACACTCTGCATATTTTTTACTTTTCTCTTTAACATCTTTCCCCTACTTAAACTTCCAAAACATTACATAGTAAATATTCACTTTCGATTCTTTCATTTTACAACTAAATTTGTATTATTTATACAATCTATAAGCTACTTTATTCAAGACTAATTTACTGACGTAAGCATTTCGATAAGCATTACTTATTAGGATGTCGTCAGAGCCTTTTTGACGATGATGGCGTCGCCATCGAAATGCATCAACCGATATAATTATAGATTATATAATTATAAATAATAAGTGAACAATAAGTGATTATTGAACACTTTAAATTATTGTGGTGTTGGGGTTAAAATTCATTTGTGTAAAGTGAATCAGCCACAGTTCCAAAACAACAAATAAATCCTTTAGTGTTGAGATTAGTGATTTATTTATATTAAATTAAATTTCTTTAGTAATGAAATAAATAGTAACAAATAAATATTTTTAGATATAAAATTCAAAATAAAAAGTACGAATAAAGATGAGATTTAAAAATAAAAAATAACTATTGAGTTTTAGGTCCATAATTAACAATAATATTCACATATCATAACAAAAAGGCTGTGGTGATAATGGTATCTCCAATGAAATGCGCATTAGTCCATTGTTGTTATAAATAACAAAGTGAACAATAAGTAATAATTGAACACTTTAAAACATCTTGTGGTGTTAAAAGTGATAATTCATTTGTGGTATAGGCGATAATTCATTTGTGTTAAAGTAGTATTCAAAATTATGAATTGTGTTTATATTTAAATCGTATTTAATCATTTTTGTCTAATTATTATGAATTTTAATTTGTTTTAATATCAAACTAAAAAGTCAAATAAAAAATAATGAAGCAGTGTTAACGTACAATAGATACGAAATGACTTATCATTATATTTAATTTAAAATAATGAATGTACATGATATATTATTGAATTAAATAATTGACATTTTATTTAGTCCAATTGCTTTTATTATGTAAATTTCAAAGAATATTAATTTTCATTTAAAATTATTATTTTTTTACAACAAATTTAATTGAAAAATTAATATAAAGAAACATACTTTGAGTTTAACATTTAATCAATTTTTTATTATGAGTTTCTTTGAAAAACTCATTCAGTTTCTTTTGTTATATATGTATATATATACACATAGATGTGTGTGTGTGTGTGTAAACACATACAAGTATATACATATATGTAAATATGATACTTATCTGTGTTGAGATGATTGTATGGTCCGTAGATGATGCGCGCGTAATCATATAATCGTGTGGGCTCATTTTATTAGACGTGTAATATTCGAGCCGTTTTTGTTCACGGCAGGTGGCACGTCTCGTACATGAAAAAATATTCGTCACGCGTGAAACGAAATAATGCCATAGTCGGGAGTCGAGGCAATTGCATATAAATGTATCGTAACTGAGAATTATGCTGTAATTTAGAATAATAATTACAGTCGACGGATACATTTCTGATGACGTTTATGTACTAAGCGTCAATTAAAACGCTATTTTTTATTTGAACGTTTCATATTATATTCATTTCACTTAAACGTACACTATGTATATATTATGCTTTTTATAGATTTAATTTTTTTTGATATTTATACAGATACGCATTTTATATAACATATATGTGTGTGTGAGTGTATATTAGGTGTTTCGATTAATTTTGAGGGATTTACCAAAAGATAGTTGTAGCTATGAATCGCATCAAATTGTTTTGAGGAAAGTTGATGAGTTTGATAGCTAAATCATTTACAGGGAGTATTTTACAGCGATCATATCAGAAGTGTGAAAATATTGACAGTTTGTCATAGAAAACTATACAATATACTAAAGTTAATTTTTGGCAAGTATTGCTTTTTTATCAAAAAAAAGATAGACGCAAAATCTTACAGGAATATTACAGAAACTTACAATGAATCATTTGTGTATACCAGAATGTGTGAATATTGGTTTAGATCAGTGGTACGTAATCTGTGAGTTGCGACCACTCAAGGGATCACAGAAAAATTGTTGAAGATCGTGAAAATTCTGAGAAATTCTCAAAACAAACATTCAGAAAATAGGATGGTAACAACAAATAATGGGTAGAGTAAAATTTCAGTCTCAATATGAGGGAAAAAGTGTAAAAAGGTTACACAATTCTGATTTATACGATTTAAAAGTGGCGATTTTGATGTGGAAGACAAGAAACTTTCAGGAGAGTTAAGAAGTTTAAGGATACGGAATACAAATGGGTCCATATGAACTGTCCGCGTTGGCTATTTAAAATTGTTAAAACATTTGAATTTTACTACTTACATGGTATATAAAGAAGCAGCTTTTGTATCAAATTGTAAATGGTAATAAAAATAGACTTATTATGATAATTTCGAAAGAAAAAAATCGTGGGTTAAAACTGGAAAACCATCAATAATGACGCCTAAATGGAATATTCATGGAAAGTAGATTATGCTTTGTACTTTGAGGAATTTGGAAGATGCCGTGTATTAAGAGCTGCTGAAACCAAATGAAACTGTCTCAGTTGATCATTATCAATAGCAATACAGAAGCTAAAGAAATAATTGCATAAAAAACGTTCAAAAATAGTGAACAAAAGGCGTAAAGTGATTCTTTTATACGACAATGTTAGACCACATGTCGCGGGGACTATAAAAAAGTTATTGAAATTGGAATGGAAAGTCTTATTACATCCCGCGTATTCTCCAGATATTGCATTTTTTGTTTCGGTCGATGCAACATGAGTTTAAAGGTTTGCATTTCAAAAAAATTGAGGAAATCAAAAAATGAGTCGATGAATGGATTGTTTTTAAAAATAAATTGTTTTTCAATTGTAGAATTTTCATTTGTTGTGAGAAAGGTGGCAAAAAGTTGTAGCAAGTAATGGAATTGTTTTGATTATAATAAAACTTATATTTTTTAAAAAATAAATGCATCTTTCAATAAAAAAACACCCACGAAAAACTTAATATAAATATATTATATATATATATATATTAGGTTATTGTATAGGGTAGGCAAAAATGAAATTGAAGAATAATAAATGAGAGTAAGTAAGTAAATGCATGTCTAAATTCTCAAGTCTCATTTATGCCACATTATAATCGAGAAATAGTAGAATTCTAACACAATCAAACATGTATAATTTTTTTAAAAAATACTTTTATTAGTCAAAATAAACACCATTAGACTCAATACATATTTTTTTTAACGAGATACGAGTGGGTTTAAATCAGTTTTGTAAAAATTCAAATTTCTGGATTTAATAAATTCCTTTATGGTTGTTTTTGATTGACACTTTATTGTTTAATTTCCGCTACAAAATTACTCAAACATTTAAAAAATTGCTAATCAGTCAACAAAAAATTTGATGAATATGGTGTATGAAGAACAGTTATATACTATCACTCCTATAATTACTGAATTTCTATTTTGGAAATATGAGATTGAGTATTGTCATAAAGCAGTGTTACTTCATGCATATTGACAAGTACTGGTTATTTAAAGTATATTGTTGATACATTTTCTCCATTGAGAAATAATATCAGTGCAGTGAAAGTTAAAATACTGTGAAAATCATCACTAGATATATTAACACTATTGATAAATTTATTAACGTTGAAAAAGTTAAGCAATTATAATATTTTGTAATTTAGTTTAATGTACTTAGAGTAAGGATTGATTTGTCGAAGAAAAAATTTTTAGTTCATTAAATAGTTAATAAATATTTTTAAAAAAATATAAACTTTCTTATATATTTTCTTGTATTCTTTTATCTTTTTTCAATGAATATCAAATTATTGGTGACATTTTCTTTTTTATTCCATATTTGAGTATATGAAAATAAATATATACAAATTAAAAAAAAGTTAAGGCATTTGTGGGAGATGTGTTGAATAAAAATAAGAAAATATAAAAAACCTACAATATAAGCAAATTTTAATAAAGAAATAACATAGATTTTATAATGCAAAGATCTGTCAATAACAGCATTATCTTCAAAATGCGCATCAGCTTATAAACAAAAAAAGTAATTAATAAATAATTATTGAACATTTTTTCTCATAGTTTTGAGGCGATAATTAATTTAAGGGAAACTAATTTGCCAATTTTAAACAAAGTTGTAAATATTTTGGTTTACTTTGTCATACACTTAAATTTTGATATAAATGAAAATGAGTATAACTATTTTAGTACAATAAATATTTTTATTTTCTTTAACATGAATGAATTACTCAATTCAGCAATACGAAATTTTATTAAAGTAACTTTTTATTTTTGTCCTTATATTTTTGATTTTTTTAAATTTTTTATTTTGACTAATTTTTAATTTTATTTTAAACTCAAATAAACTTTTATATCTCGCAATTTTATTTTTGTTAATAAAAAGGATAATAATTGTCAATTTACTTTGTTATGGACAATTAAAAAAAAATTAAACTTTTTTTATAAGTATCTTTTTTATTATTTTGAGCGTAAGTGTATACTTACATCTTAATATAATATAAATTTTAATTTCGTTAGTTATTTCAATACTAGTTACGAAATACATTTGATAAACAAAATTAAAGTAGTTCTTGTATCTGTCAAACCAAAAAACTTGACATTTTCAGTTCTCTCTTAACTTATGCCAAGTTAAAGAAGATTTTAGATTAAAAAAACTATGTCATTTTGAAGCGCTACTTGCACAGAATCTTTTAGTAATTCTAGACGTCCATAGCACATATGTATGTCCTAGACAGAGAAACCTTTGTAATGCGCTGCTGCGTGAAATGAGTCTTTTGTTATGTACGGTCGTACACATAATTATATGTACACGTACTTTCTATTCTAAATGAAGTTTACCAAAATGACAAAATGATATCAATAGGAAACAACGCTTCCTGCGCATACATCGCACGAAGTAATCTAAAATAGAACCCACGCTATTTGTTTATCTATGAAGCCGCATAGTTAATGAATGTCTATGTGTATATATTTGTATCACAAAACACATCACATACATATGCGTATGTACATACATACATACATATACATACACATAAACATATATATATATATATATATATATATATATATTTATGTAAATGTATATAACAAACTTGTAATTATATGCATGTATGTTTTACGTATTTACACATTCACATTGTACATCTTTATATTCATTCAAAATAATAGTAGGAAACAGTTTTGTGTATTTAATAGACAAATTGATTCAGTGGTATAACAGCAATCACTGTATGTCTAGTAAAATTAGTTTGATTATTAATTAATTTAAATACATATGTTTTTGTACTCAAATATGTATATACATACATACATACATACATATATATATATATATATATATATATATATATATATATATATATATATATATATATATATATGTGTGTATATATATATATATATATATATATATATATATATGTATGCATATAGTTCAATTAAATATTTAGAGAATAATAACAATTTCAATTAATGAACAATAACATTGACAGTAATTTTATGAAATATTGGCTTTTTTTAAATTAAAAATTAATTCCAATTGATATGAAAAAACAATATACACGATTATTAACTTTTATGGATATTTTATAATAAAATGTGATTTTATTTGATGTTATTTCTAATTAATACTAAAAAATGAACAAATTAAATAAATATTATTTTTAAATAGTATAGACAATGAATTGGTATAAAAACGTTTGATATTATTTATTTATAAAAAATGTTTCAGAATTATAATAAAAAAATATTTTACTCATTTATTAACATATTTTTTTTAAAATATTTTATCTAAAAAAGTATATAATTGTTTTCATTTTTTAAATGTATAAACATATTATGAAGGGGAAAAGGAATTTTCATTCGTATGAAAATTATTTTAATAAATATAGAATCAAACTTTTTTATTATAATATTATTTTTATTTTGAGATAATATTTCACTCTTTTTTTATTCATACTTTATAATTTCGAAATTTTTACTGGATTTTAAAATTAAAAATACATTCTAAATTAATTTTTTTATTTTATCAATTTTATTTTGATAGATTTCCTCATTGATGACTTATAAAAATTCATTTTTAGTTAACATCAAATAAAGGTGCAAGTAAATCTTAACAGTTATATACAATTAAATAAATTTATGTGTCTAAATATATTTATGTTTCTGTATACAGATTTCTCTCTCTCTCTCTCTCTCTCTCTCTCTATATATATATATATATATATATACATACAGTCTATTTAAAATGTTCCAAAAATTGTTTATTTAAAAGATACCTATTAATAAAATCTTATTTTTTTTAGATAAGTTGACAACACTGCAATTGAATTTTATGTCAAATTTAAGCGCGATCTATTATTTAGCTTGTTTATGCCAGCTATTTATATCAGTGGATCACAAGTACCAAAACCGATTTTTACAATGGATAAAAATATTAAGCAAATAGTTTGGATTCAATTTTATGTTTCGAATAAAATTTCTTGTGTCGAAGTACTAAAAATGTAAAAAAGCCTATGGTGATACTTGTATTTCAAAAATACGGGTATATGAGGGATATAATAAAACACATTTCAAAAAAAGATGGTGAAGTCGTTGAAGATTTGCAACGTTTTGGATGTTCATCAACATTAACCACTGAAGAAACACTGAAAAATTGAAGTAATTAATGGTTAAAAATCGCCGTGTGTCTGAAAGAAGGATTGTTGATCATCTTAAAATGTCTCTTAGCTCCATTCATACCATTTTAATGGAAATAAAACACATGTATTTTCCATCACCATCACAAACATCAACTTTTGTACACAACTTCTTGGCCAAACACTCAACATATGTCATCGCTCAAGCAGCGTATTCGTCAGATATAGCACAGTGTGACTTTTTCTCTTTCCGAGACTAAAATTACCACTATGAGGAATGAGTTTTGATATAATAAAGAACATGAAAGACAATTTGGTAAAAGAGTTGAAGGTCATTCTTAAATCGTCTTATGAAGACTATTTCCAAAACTGAATTAAATGTTTCTAGATATGTATTGTATCTGATAGGAAATATTTTGAAAGGGGAAAATACCCAAATAAAAATATATTTTGTGTTTCGTTTAATAATTTCCAGTACTTTTTTAACAGAGTATATATATATATATATATATATATATATATATATATATATATATATATATATATATATACATGGTCATCCAAATGTGATGGATAGATTTGAGTTTCATTAAAAAGAACCAAAAGAAATTATACACATATTTTTTTTTAATAAAACACAAATCTAGGAGTCACATGTCGATGAATCTCTCTCTCTCTCTTTATATATATATATATATATATATATATATATATATATATAATTGATGCTTCTGTTCAATAGTAGGGTCATATCAACTTAATACAACAATGAAGATATTCATCATCTACTTTTTTCTATCCACTGAAGAATAGATATCTCTCACAACTTTCTCCTTAAACCGATTTAACACTCTTCTTTTCCAATCCAATCCGACGAATTTCATTATATCTCTGTTTAACTTATCCATGGGTCTCTTGTGACCCTTTGTATATATTCAAGTTCTCAATTAATGATTCCTCTTTTTCATCAATGACATTTTTATCTTGCTATATGTCTCATTTCTATTACAAATTTCTTATTTTTACTATAATATACATAATATTTCTTTCTGATTCACTCGTTCTTTTTTACATTTTCTTAAAATTCTCAACATGCATCCTATTACGTTTCTTTTTGTTATCTGAAACCATTGAATCATTTTCACATTTAAGATAAATGAGAAAAAGTAAGATGCATTGTTCAAAAATAATTTTCCTCAAACATAGAGGAATATTTAATTTCATAATATGCGAATTTCTTCAAAAATTAACACCATATCTTATTTCTTTTCCTGTTTACTTCATCTATTTATTTATTTTTTAAATATTCTTTAAAATACATAGTTTTAGAAAATTATTATGAGTTGTTATTAAATTAACTTTTGTATTTTTTTAGACTAAGTAGAGAGAAAAATATAATAATAGTTTATATAAGGGTGGCTGAAATGAAACCAGAGAGTTTAGAAATACATTTACTTACTTATTATCATTTATTATCCTTAGGTCCCATTTCGGCTATCCTATATATAAATATAATTAAATTTTGTTACAATTTAACAAATATAACATATTTTTGTGTAATGAATATGAAATTTGAATATATAATTTTATAATTAATCAATTAAAATGTTTATTTTGTACTTTTTTACTACTGATTTATATATATATATATATATATATATATATATATGTGTGTGTGTGTGTGTGTGTGTGTGTGTGTGTGTGTATATACGAATGCTTGTTGTATACGTACAAGATAAATACTGTAATGGTTACTGGAAATTAATGGAAACGACTGTACATTTGTACGAGTACACATTCGGTAATTAACAACAGAGTGTATAATTGCATCGCGATTACATAAATTTCAACGAATGATTGATTCAATGAATAAACAAGTGCGAAAATTCATATTTATTTGATTTGTGAAATAACACTTTAAATAACATTGTTCAGAATGCATTCAAATTGACACAAACAAATACGTGTAATTATGAATGTTTTATATCTGTGAACGAAAATTGTTCAATTCATTAGTGACATGTTTATATTTTTAAACAATTCTCTCTAGTTTTCTATCTCTTTATATACACACACACTCACATACATACATACATACATACATACATACATATATATATATATTGTTGGTTAAAATGCTTGCCAAATTATACATACATATTTTAGTACATTACGTTTTTATAATTTATCAAACAATCACAATTGATTTTGGCACTTTTAATTCACTTTTGAATAAATAACAGTTCGCCAATATCACATATTTTTTATGAAAGTGTTAAACTATCACTAATTGTTTATTTAAAACTACGCCACATCTTTAAGTAGTAAAATTATTAAGTTGTTTTTTAATATTGTTTTTTAAATGTATAAAATAAAACTAGCATGCAAGTTTGTTGAAAAATTGTTCAAGATGAAACACTAACATACGAGAAAAAACTGTTTAGTTGTAAAAAAAGTGTAAAGAAATGTTTACATTGTGTTTTGTTGAAAATATTGTGCATTCATTATTAAGGGTTTTTCAATAAGCGCTTCAGAAGTTTAAATGAAAATAAATTAATTAGTTATTTATTTTTAATCATTAATGAAACAACACAATTTCACTCATATGCCCATCACGACTTTGCTTGACATAGTGCATTCGCTTAGCCCAATTTTTAGTCACTCTTTCACATAATTGTGGACCAATTTCAAAAAATGCACATTCAATGTTTATTTTTAATACTTTTACTGTTTGTGGTTTATTAACATAAACCAATGATTTCACATAACCTCACCGAAAAAAATTTAAGAGTTAGATCACATGATCTTGTTGGCCAATTGATGGGTCCATTTCGTGAAATAATAGAATCATTAAACTTTTGTTTCAATAAGTCTATTACAATTTTTACAATTTCTAAGCATTGTTGAAGTGTTAAATTTTCCATGATAATTTGCCAAACGATATTGAGTTGAAATTTTAAAATGTGTTCAAAAAAATTAAATTCAAACATTTTAAAAACTCTATATTTTTGACTGATTTTTTAAAATCAACTTTTGAAATTATTATGCTAAATTAATTTTTAATTAAATATTCGTCATGAAAAAGTATTACACATTTTAATTTTTTTTAATATTAAAAATGTTTTTAAATAAATAATTTTTAAATATTTTTATAATATTTTGTGATGTTGGAGTAATCATTGATTTATGTTAAAATGAATTCACATTATCAAAACAACTACAATAGTTATAAAAAAAATACAATTGTAATTATTAGTGCATTGATATATAAAATTGGATTTAATAATTTAAAAAAATATCTCCAAATAATAAATTAAAAAATAGTACAGAGAAAAGTTCAAGAAGTATTTTCATTTGCAAATAATATAATAACTAACATTTCTTAAATTATTTTTTATACAGTATATTACAGAATTTACATATTTATGTATATATATTTATATATATAGAGAGAGAGATAGAAAACTGGAGAAAGAGAGAGAAATAGAAAGAGATAGAATCAAATGAAACTGACTGAGAGTAAAAAATAAAAATAATAGTAAATTTTCCAATCTAATTTAGGCTATCTCTCTCTCTCTCTTTTATTTATATATATATATATATATATATATATATATATATATATATATAATAAGTAACTAAGAAAGTTCTGTCGTTTTTGTGTTTGTTATAAAACTAAAAATTGTTTACACATTGTATGACTCGCTCTACCGGGTATATTAACTGAGTAACAAAGTATATATTTTGTTTCATTCATTCACTGCATCTTGATGTGTTCACTTTAATTTGAAATATAATTTCAACCCTTCAAAATGCCTGCACAAAATTGTGTAATACGTGCATGTTTAATTAACAAATTTAAATTACGTACTAATGTACTAAAGTTTCGAGAAAAATTTGTACTGCATATAGAGAAGGGAAAATTACATCAATAACGGTTCGGAGAGGGTTTAAAATATTTTCTTGTGAGGATGAATTATTAGAAAACAAAGCTGGATCAGACTAACCAAAAAATTTAAATATCTAGGAATTAAAGACAACCATTGAGATTCATTCGAATTTAAAATATTAAAAACTTGCTGAAATGACAAAATAATACAGAATCGTATTAGGTATCGTATGTTTTAATTTTCCACAAAAAAATATTTTGTTTAAATTCGTGATTTTTTATTCTACACTAAAATCTTAAACATTTGAGATCAAATTTTGACCCGCGATGAAAAATTCTTTATTCATTATTTTAAAAATAAAATTATTTATTCTAACTTTACACAAAGTTACCATTAATTTTCATCAAACAATTCTTTCCACAAACACCTAAAGCAAAATTAGGTCCACGAAAATTTTTCTCTGTATTTGGTGATCTTTAAGACAAATTATTCAATATACATTAAGTACCGAAACTAACGGATCTTTCTCATTTAAACTGCGTACATTTGTGGAATATCATGTTGTATTATTTTTACGTTGGTACATCTCTCAGTGATATCTGTATCAAATTTCATGACGCTAATTCATTAGTAAATAATTTACAATGGATTTTGTTAGACAGTAATTGTTGTTCAGGGCGATTCTTACGATTTCAAAATCAGTTGATTAAAAAATTTGCAATAAATTTTATGTTGCAAACCAAATAAACTTCACGTAAACATTGGAAATGATAAAAAAGGTATACTCTGAGGACCGTGAATCCGTCGATGATGAACCACGATCTGGACGCTCATCGACATCAAAATCAACTGACGATGAACACGTCGCCAAAGTCAAGGCATTGGTGCCCAAAAATCGTCGTATGTCCGTCAGAGAATTATCAGCTGGGATGGGAGTCTCAAAAATACAATGCCATGTCATTTTGGCTGAAATATTGGGCATGAAACGTATTGCTTCTCGCTTGGTGCCAAGAACACTGAATTTTTTGCAAAAGAAGAAAGTACTACCAATATTTTTCCGCAAGCTCTGCATTCGCCTGATATGGCTCTATGTGACTTTTTCTATTCCTAAAACTCAAGTTTCCGCTCTGAGGCCATTGTTTTGAGTCGATTAAAACCATAAAAGAAAATTTGTTTGAACTGAAGGTTATACTACAAAGAGCGTTCGAGGACTGGAAGAAACGCTGACATATATTTATTTCTTTTAATGGGGAGTACTTTGAGGGCCAGAAAAGAAATATTGATGAATAATTAATTTTTATTTGTTTTATTTCAAAAGGTCCGTTAGTATTTGGACTAAATGTAATACTCTACAAGTTGGACAAACCCTCAGAGAAAATATTTACAGTGAAGAGTAGCAAAAAGTACATAATTTATTACTGCATAAATAATTTTAGGTTAATTATTTATTTTTATTTTAATCTCAAAAGCTATACAAATTTATTGGCTATCTAATATGTATATATAATATGTAAAAAACACCTTTTATATATACATGTTTGTGTGTATGTGTATATAAAGGTAAGATAAAGAGTTTTTTTTTTGTTAAATAGAATTTTTGATAGGATTCAATTTTAAGTTTTATCATTCTTAAAAAAACTCCTATTCATTATATATATATATATATATATATATATATATATATATTTCGGTATGTGTGTGTATTTGTTTGTATATGCGTGTTTAGATTCATGTACATTAAAGAGTTTAATATATTATATTAGTCAATAAATCTAATAGAACAAAATCTAATGAACTTCATTAAAGTTATTTCATTGAATCCAGTACTTACTAATAGTAAAAGCTATACAGAATACGAGCGTATAATTTAAATTTAAATGAAATATAAACTTTCCTTAGCATTGTGCCTGTTTGTCGTTTCTCTGTTGAATATTTCAATATATCTAATTATGAGTTTCTGACTGTCATGCTGAAAATTTCTCATATGTAATATAAATTAAAGAAAAAAATGTCATACAGGAGTACAATAGACAGCAAACGTTTACTAGAAACGTATAGAATTTTATTACATTAATATTCATACTCTATATATACTAAGTTACACACACACACACACACATACACATATATATATATATATATATATATATATATATATATATATATGCATATACACATACGCACACACATGTGTATATATATATATATATATATATATATATATATATATATATATAAAGATGTTTTTTAGGCTAGATGGAACTTCGATACGGATTGAATTTAAAATTCTATCATGCTTAAAAAAACATCTATATATATATATATAATGTATGTTCAAACTTATGTTTAATATAAAAATAAAATGATTTTTTTTATATTCTTCAAATTATTATTTTAAATTCAATTTATATACCTTTTTAAAATAGTCAAAAGTTTCACATATTTTTATCTGGGAATGTTTTAACTTGTAAAATTGTAAGCATTTTATTAAAACTAAACAAGATAATTGTCAATATATACAGGCAATACGATGTAAAAATATTAGAAATAAAATTTAAAAAATATATATTAATAAATAAGTTCTATAGGAATAATATTAACAAGCGTATTGAAAGTTCGAAATATGTACTATAGTGAAAGAAATCTATGATAAAAGAAAATCTGTAATATAAATAATTTTGGAAAAGAGTAACTCAAAATGTTACTTCTTTACTTTTTATTCATAAAAATTATAATACTTACAAAATGGATTAAAGTATTAAGTTTTGAAAATAATAAAAATACTTTAATTCAATTACAAAACTATTCATTAACGAAATTATAAGAAATTATCACAAGAGATCTTAAGTAAATGTATTTTTAAATCTTAACTCCAAAGATTATACACTAGAAGAGAACAAATTAATTTTTAAAAATAAATTTAGAATATCGTATAATGTAATATGCGCACATTAGTATTTATTTAATAAACGATTATATCATTTGTAAAGATTTCAAAAATGACGTGAGTATTGTGTTATTTTATGATAATACATGGAACAATAAATAAAAAATAAATTAAAAAGGAAGTGCGGTATTATTGAAAAAAATAAAGAAAAATATTAAATTCAATGATAATAAATATATGTGGAGTAACAAAAATATAAATGACATATTGTGTTAAAAATTCCTTATTAATTAGTAATATATAAGATTATATATATATAATGTATTATAATAAAAATGTTGATATATTAAAATACAATTGTAATATACTGACCTTGTTTATGGATATATAAATTCATTAAATATTTAATTTTTTATCGTACAATACACGGTTCAATTACAAGTATATAACTGATGTTGTGGTCAATATTTAGGTTGATAGCAGTAATTGTTTATTTATTAAATGCGTTAACAGTAATTACTATTATTTGTCAATATATTATTATAAAATTTATTGAACATAATTATGAAATATATTTTCTCTCATTATTTCTTTATATACGAGGGTCGTTTGATAAGTATGGTAAATTTATTTATTGTTTAATTTAATTAATTAATTAATTTAATTCATTTTTTCAATTTAGTTTTTCTTTCTTTTTACCATACGTATCAAACGGCCCTCGTATGTATAATATGTATATAAATGTACATATATATATATAATATGTATATAAAAAAAAAAAAAAAAAAAAAAAAAAAAAGTACAGATATATATATATATATATATATATATATATATATATATATATATATATACATATATAAATATATATATACATACTGGAGTATGAACAAAAAAAGGTATGAGTTTTTATTATAGAAAGAAATCAATCAAAGATGAGAATGTAATTCATTGTTCTCAAACTGTTTTTCTTCTAAGCTGTTAGTTGTGCAATAAATGTGAATTTCGGAGTATTACCTTTTTATTAAAAAATGAAGATGGTTTGAATTTTTTTTGCAAGTGAATATTAAAGTATAAAAAAAATAAGTGTGATTTTAAACGTCTTGAATTTTATAAAAGAATTAAATATAGTTTCTCTTTAACCTTTTTTTCTGTAAGGTTAGTTGAAAATCTTTTCCTTTATTGTGAATTGGGAAATGAAATTTAAAATTTTAGATTTTTTTTAAAAAAATCGGTCGTCGAGAATACTACTAATTTGAGGAGCATCATATGATTTTAAACCTAAGAAAGAAAGGTAAAACTTATAAAGAAATTGCCAAAATAATGAATTGCTCCCAAAATATGATAACACATTCTTTAAAATAGCATCCATAGATTTAATGTAGAAATGAACGAAAGTGGTAAATTACTGAAGATATGGAGCGAACGATCGTAAAAATTGTTAAAAGAAAACATTTGCTATTTCAACAGCAATAAAAAAATTTGAAATTGGAAGTAACAACATCAGCCATTAAATTTGTTTAATCAAAAATGAGCTTCGTAGTCTCGGCAAAATACCATTACTAACTGAAAAACATATTTTAAATCTTTTGATGTTTGCACGAGAGGATTGTGACTTGCCTGTGATGAAATTAGAAAAATATTCTGTGTACCGACGAGAGCAAAATTAATTTATTTAAGTCTGATTGTAACAAGCGATACGTCAGAAGGCCACAAAATCAAGAATTACTTCTACAATACACAGTAAAGACCATCAAATATGAATTCGGTGGAATGATGAATATGGAAATATTTTTCTTAGAGTGATGTGGGTACAATGTTTTGGATTAAGGATATTATGAATGCTCACAAATTTGTTGATATACTATGTAATATTGTGTTACCTTATGTAGAGTTCGAAATGCCGCTTAGATGGGTGCTATTACAAGACAACGATCCGAAACACACATCTAAGTTGACAAAAAAATGGTTTGATGACCACAAAATTACAGTAATGAACTGGCCAGCGCAGTCACCTGATCTAAATCCGATAAAGAGAGCTGGAAATTGCAAACAAAAAATTTAAAAATAAAGATGAATTATGGGCGGCAGTTGAAAGGGCTTAGAAGGTTATCCATATCAACCGATGTCAAATTTTAGTCGACACAATGCCTCGATGTTTTGCAACAGTCATACAGAATAAGGGATATGTTACCAAATATCAATAAATTTTCTACTCTTTTTCAATTTTTTCAAAATAAAAATTGTTTTTGATGTGAAACTTCTTTAGCGGCGTTGGGGTAAAATGTTTACATACAACGGAAGTTACGTACCGAATCTACACAACGGTAATCTAGTATATATATTATACATAGAGCATAGGGTAAAGAGATAGTGAGGCCCATCACGCATGCGCGGCGGTTTAATATGATTGTAAAGCAATAGACAACACGTTGTATTTGCTATATTTTTTCACTGTTCTGTTAGTAATTATTATTTGCAATTAGTATGTGAATTGTGTTTAAATAAGAGTGTCATTCAGTGTGATTATATTGATATTTTTAGTAAGTACTCGTATATTAATTTATATAAGCTCATATTATAATATTAAACTATATAATCATACAAATAAGACTACATTACATCCATGTGGTATTTAAAAATTTATCAAATCAACGTGAAATTGAGGTTTTGGGCATGTATACAAATATATAGATATAGTATTTTGTTACATTATGTATATACATTTAATCTATTTATCAAATAAAAGAAATACTATTAAAAACACGTGGTATTTAAAAATTATCGAAACCTATACAGTTTTGAGGTTATATGTTGCTTTATTTGTAACAATTTCTCACAATAATTTTATTTATAATTATGATCAAATTATTCTACACTTTTATCAAAAAATATTATATTAAAATTATTATGAATTCTGTGTTCTCAGTTGTCATTTTGAAGATTTATTGAATTTTACGTGGTGTTAGAAAATTATCAATTATCTATAAATAATATCTAAATACATGCTATTTATTGCAGTTATATATTATTTGTGAGTATTTCCTTTGATTGTTTAATTTTTAAAACATTGATCTAATTGTATATTATATATTATACAATAGTAATATAATAGTAATTAAAAAAATGTGTTTTTTACAGACTTTAAGATGGTAAAATCTATTGCGTAAAAATTTTACTTATCAAAAACCAATTGTATCGTTTATACCTACTCAGTCACCACCGGAGGAAGCAATGGAAATCGAATAAAATCCAACCGAAAACAAATGAATTTTCATAATTCATAATTTTATAATACTTTTAATTTGGAAATAAATATTAATCTTACTTAATATGAAATAATTGTAAAAATTTCATTTATTTAAAACATTGATCATTTTCTACTTAAATTTTTATCCCGTGTATTTACCGCCTCTCTCTACTACATTTCTTTATTTTGTTACTTGCTTTATCCTGACAATTATTCATTTACGAGTTTTAGGCCTGCGCTTGTCCGTTTACCTTTTGATTACTTTACTGAAAAGAAGTTTCAGTTCTAACATGCGAACATAAGTACATATACCCTTTTTTATATAACACACCTATTTTTTTGCACTCAATAGGTACTTGAAAAAAAATTCCAAAATACAATTCATCTTTATTTTGTAATAAAACCGTAATTCCCCGAAATTGACATTTATTGCACGACATACAGCTGAGAAGCAATACAGTTTGTGAATATTAATTGCATTCTCAACTTTGATTAATTTTGTTCTATAAAAGACTCACACCTATTTTTGTTCACCTAAATATATATGTTTATATATATATATATATATATATATATATATATATATATATACATTCATTGTGGCTTTCGTCCAGTAGTGGACTGATGTGGGCGTTATGATGATGATGATGATGATATATGTATATATGTACATATGAATTCGTGTATATGCATATGTGTATATTTGCATTGATATAATACTAACGAGTATTAATGATACAATACAGAGATTTGAGATTAGTGTGGTAAACGAGAGGATCACACTGCATTCGTACGAGTGAGATATATAGAATCAAATAGAAAATGTGTGAGAGAACAAGAAAAACTCCTACTTGCATGCAGTTGCCGAAGGCTAATGACGTATTCATTAATCTCCTTACTAAATTTAATCCATGTTTATAACACCTACAATCGAATACACGCAATGCATCTAATAGTACAAGTGATACATGTAGTGGTTCAAATGGGAATATCATTCGCTCGCAGGTATAAAAGGTAAACGGGCACATAAAAACTGATTCGAGGATTTATGCAATTCGATGGAATTGGTCATCACGCACGCGGTCAAGCGTCGGCGTTTCATAATGATTGTCGCACCGTATTTGGACACTCGTTCTGTCTTTTAAATATTGTGAAATGTATACATGAGATAAATTCATATGAATTTGTGACTAAATAAGATCTCTTAAGATATCATTGTCATATATGTATCTTAAAATTTAAAAATATTAAATAAAAAAATTACATTGTTACCGAAATTGACATTACTAAGTAATAAATATAAATTATTGATAATTGAAAATTCACAAATTGGAATCTAGAAATAAATAGTACAAGGTTTTTTATAGTATAGGGTGGATCAAATGAAACTGCATGGTTTAGACATACATATACTTGCTTATTATTATTTGCTATTCTTTAATATCCTTCAGTGTCATTTGAATTTCCTTATAAGAACATAACTGTAAAGATTAATTATTAACATGTTCTTTGCCAAGCTGTTTACGAGTAGTTGTTATTTTCAAGCTACGTGTGCGAAAAAGGCACATGTTATAGAATATGTTAATGACATAAATTAACTTGTCTGAATGGAAAGTTCAGTTCGTACCAAAAACAGTGTGCATGGCAAAAAACGTGTTAAAAATTAAATTTGCTATAACTATTAAGTAAAAAAAAAGAAATTTGATATTGTAGTAAAATTTTCTACACATTTAAAAAATATTAATCAAATATATTTTTGCAAAAAAATGGCATAAATTAGGTAAGATGTTATTAAAAATAAAAGTTTCTGAAAAAGGCACAGGTGTTGAATTTAGATATACTACCTAAAATTACTTTAATATAAATTATGTTTTTCTACTTCTATATTTGATTTTTGACTCATCAGATAATTACAATATTTTTTTTAATAAATCATTTAAATGGATAATAGTTGTCAAAGTTATAAAATGTTTGTGAATAAGAGTAGTAAAATATGAAATTTAATTTGAGTCGATATATCAGTCCAAAAACTAATGGAACTTTTGAATTAAAACACATAGGAATTTATTTATTTATCAATATTTATTTAGTCACCTTCAAATTACTCTACATTGAAAGTAATACACATATGCCAACGCTTCTTCCAGTTTTCGAATGCCTCCGCGAACTTGCTTTGTTGTATACTCTTCAGTTGTAAAATGTAAATAAAGTTTTTTTACTTACGAAATAATAAATATGTTCGAAAGATTTATAAAGGTCTTGGAGTAAAGTGACGTGTATAGTATTCAATAACATTATAAATATTTGAAACTTGACTTTTTCCTTAAACACGACAATAACTTTTTAATTTATTATTAAATAGCTCATTGAAGGTAATCAAAATTCGTAATACAAAAGTGACCTATAAGTAAGTGAACTATCATCTCAACAATACAAGATATTGAAAAAATGTTCAGTAATTATTGTAAAATATCTGTTTACATGCTAATGCACATTTCGATATCAATATCGTCATTAGAGCGCTCTGTTATAAAATGTAGATTTAATGTAACTGCTATCAAAATTTGCACAGTTTATAAACAAAGAGAATGAATCATAAATAATTATTGAAATTTTTTTCAATATTTTATAATGTTGTGATAACATTTACGCGAAAGTAAATTTGTCACAGTTTCAAAGCAAATAGTGACTAAAAAGTAATTATTGGATATGTTTTTATAATCGTATAGTGTTGAGAAATTAATCATTTGTTTAAAAGCTACTTTTATTTTTGTTATTTTATTTAATTTAAAAGATATTGAGGAAATTTATAAATATGAAAATAAAATTAAACTAATAATTGTAAACAAACTGTTATGAATTTCGTCTGGGATTAAAAACTTGTATTTAATCTTAAAAATAATTTAAAATAGTAAACTAAATACAAATCGAGTTGAAAATAGTTTAGTTGCAAACAAATAAATAGATGAATATAAGAAAAAAATATTATAAAATTATATATAAGGAAAGATATTTTATATTGAAGTATAAAATATTCATGAGTGTTAAAATATTTATTTCTATTATTTTATAAAACTAGTAATACTGCATATTGAAAGTAATACTTAATATTGCAGAAGATTTAAATAGTAAAAAGTATTTTTTTTTTGATCAAGTAAAATAGAGTTAACTAATTTTAAAAATAATTTTAGTAGATAAATATATTGTTTAGTTGAAAGTTTGTATCGAAAAAATATAGAAAAATAAATAAGTATGTTGGTGAATTAGAATAGTTAGTCTAAATTTTATAACAAAAATGCTCTGACGATGATGGAATCGCCATCGAAATGCGCATTAACCTATTGTTGTTATAAACAACAAAGTAAAAAGTAAATGACGATTAAACACTTTATAGCATATTGTGGAGTTTAGAGTGATAATTTATTTGTGTTAAAAACAATAAACTAATAAAAAAATTATTAAGAAAAGATGAAAATATTATAAAATATAATTATTTATAAATCACAAGTTATAAATGTAAACAAATAAAAAAATATTCTCTTTTATACAAATGAATTATTATCTCAACACTAAAAGGTGTTAAAAAAGATAATTCTATTGATATTAAAATACATATCAGTTTAAAAGTAAATAAGCTGAAAAAAAACTAAGCTATCTAAATAAATATTTATATTCATTATGTTATTTTTTTAATTTTGAGAAAAACTTTAAAGTTTAATAGAACAAGCGTATGAATATTTTTGTCTCTGACTATATTATATATATATATATATATATATATATATATATATATATATATATATATATATATATATATGACATATACAATACACGAACATTATAATAACTTGTTATTGATCAGACAGTATTTCTTGACTGGAATTATATTATTAAATAAAGTTGTAGTAATAACATGTGATGAATATTAATAATATAAGTAAATATTGAACATATTAATTATTTGTTTAAAAAAACGTGGCGTCGCATTTACCGTTATAGTCTGCATATTAATGATTCTTCTAGTGAAAATATTCATAATTGGCATAAAATATATTTAAATTTTTATTTAGACAAAAAATACAAATGATAATTTTATAATAAAACAAATAGGTTGAATCGTGAAATATTTAAAAAATTATTTATATAATCATTTAATATAAATAGAACGAAATTAAAAGAGGAATTTTATTTTATTATTTATCTCTAGTTTTATATTTTTTATGATCGGTTTTTATATTAAAATCATCAGATAGATAAATCGAGTATTAATCTAGTTGATGATGAGTTTAAAGCTGACACCAATTAGAGAGAAATGCAAAAGCAGTAAACTAATGATGAATAATAAAACCAGACAGTTTATAACTATTATAAATGTGTAAGTTGAAGAAAGAGTTTAAGAGTTTTTCTAATAATTTTATAACACAACGCTCTGAAGATGATGGTATCGGTATCCAAATGCGTATTTTTTCTATTGTTGTTATAAGTAAACTAGGTAAACAATAAGTTATTATTGAACACTTTTTAATATATTATAATGTCAAGAGTGACATTTTTTTGTGTCAAAGTGAATTCGTTATATTTTCACAATAAATAGATGAAGAATATTTAAATGATGCGTAAAGACATATAAATCAAATACAATATAAAGGAATGTAAATGATATATTAAGAACACAAATTAATTTTCATCCCCAACACCTCAATATGTTATCAAGTGTTCAATAATCACTTATTATTTATTTTGTTGTTTATAAAACAATTTTTATTGTGAAATTTTAATGACGACACCATCATCAAAAAAATGGTCTGACGATGATGGTATCGTCATCGAAATGCACATTAACCATTGTTTATAAACAACAAAGTAAATAATATGATTGATGTGATTATTGAATACTTTATTATATATTGTAATATTGGGAGTGATAATTCGTGAATTTGTTGTAATTTGAAAACAAACATATATTTTAAGAAGTTTATTTTTAATATGGAGTAGCCCAAATAAGACTGATAGATGTAATATGTAAATGTGTATTTGATTTTTTCTACCTTGTATAATTATTATTTCATTAAACAAACTTTCAAAAAAAATACGAATAAATTTTTAGAAAAGATTTTTTTGCACAATATTAATTAAAAATATAAATTAATACTGATTTTAAGCAAATTGTTCAATTCTTTCGGTATCATAATTAATTTATTTTTTTATAAATAAATCACTCATTAAAGATTTTATAAAATGCTGCATTATTTTTTTAAGGTTTTATAACATTTTTGATTTTTTGTTTTTTCTTTGATTTGAGATTCGTAATTATTTTATGAATATCATTGAATGTTTATGTGCTTTTTCATATATAATTGTCGATTTTTATTGAAATTATAAGAAAATATAATTTAACTTTTCAGTTAAGAATATTTGTAGTTCGAATTAAATGGAACATAAACACAAGAGCGTTAAATACAAAAAAAAATACATAGAAAAATTGTAACTAAAAAATAAAATACTGATATGAAATATATAAACATTATAAAATAATTAATGTTGGAATTTTGTTATTTTAATAAAAGTTTCTATCACAAAATTTTAAAATATTTCCTTAATCTTTGTACTTCTTGTAATTCCGGTATGTGAATTTTACACTTCCTATCTGAATTACCAACACATCTGTGACCAGTAACAATTTCGCATATCTGTAAATTGCTGTTAATACATCGTGGAATAAATTATAGTTTGCCTTACGTCGATGCAAATGAAAATATTAAATTTACGGTACCGAGACTCAAGATGAAAGAATTTCAAGCATGTAACGCTTTCGTTACGTCGAAGAGCAGGCAAGAACGGCAAGTGAGTTCCCAGCGGGTTGATGACTGCTCATTAAATTGCATTTCGGAGACGGTAGGAAAGTGGCTACACAATAACATAAAGTTCGAGTTCGAAATTCGCGAGAGAAAGCACCGTCGGATCGAATTGCGACGACGAGATCGAAACAAAGAAAGTAAGAAAGAAAGAAAATCGATGTCAAGGAAATGGATCGGAGAGAGAATTCCGTTTAGAAACGAAATAGAATTGTTCGGATTATGATGAAATGAGAGAACTAGTCGGAAAACCCAGTACAGACATAAGAAAGAAAATGCATTTTCTACGATGACGGGGCCACTTATATTACAAGTATTATTCAGTAGGTTGATTCCGCGTATAACCGAGTCGAATTTTACTAAATAATTCGCCGGCAATTACCAACTTTGTTGCATAATTAATTCGGAAACATTTGTAGCGTTTATTGTTGTTGCTGTAACTTTATTATATATATATATATATATATATATATATATATATATATATATATACATACATAAAGGCGTTTTATGTAAGTAATATGTATACGGTATGTGGGACGTTTTTAAGATAAACACGTTTTAAAAATGTAAGTACATGATATTTTATGTTTATTTACTTTGTTTTGTAAATAAATACTTATTTGTATATTTCAAATAAATATTTTATTTCAAACAAGTTTTTTTTAAATATACTTCTTTCTCTTACATTTAAAAAAAGGAATGAATATTATAAAATAATAGCTATTATAAACGAATTCATTTCCTTTTTCAATAATACCAAAGTTTTCCTAAAAATTTTTTTTGCAATTTTTCCTTAACTAGAGTTTATGATTAAAAATCTTATATTTCTATTTACTATACGTATATTTGAAATAAAATTCATGTTTTAATCAAATATATCTTATAAAAAAAACAAGGTACTTTGTTATAAAAAATAAAACGTTTAGAAAACTATGTTAAGGCTTCTATGTACAACTTCTGACACTACAATTAAAATTTGTTTTATTCAAAAAACTGTCTGAAAAGTCTGCCTTAAAATTTATTTTTTCCATTTTTTTCTTAATTTTAATATGTAAAAAATTTGTATTTCGATAAATCTTGAAAAACTTCGGGAAAGTTTGAAAAAAAATTTGTTCTATCCTTTTATATATAAAATAGTTCTATCGTAAAGTTAATGTCATTAATACTAATGCTACTCCGAATGTCAACGATTACCTCCGAAGATTAATGATTGCAACTGCGGATAATGTGAAAATTTCAACACATTCGCATCTCTCTGAAATTGTAATCGTTCACTATCGGAGTAAATTAATGACATCAATTTTGCGATGAAACTATTATATATATAATTATTGCCTTAAATATAATTGTCAAAAATATAAGGACATATTCGTAAAGGATTGCTTTGTTTAATATTGATTAGTGAAAAAAATCATTATTTGTTTTGTAATTGTAGTGAATTTACTTTCATATTTTTTTTGTTTATATAAGCTAATGTATATTTTGATGGCATTTGATGTTATAAAATCTAGGATTTTTCATAAATGTAATCGAAATGTGCATCAGAATATTTTATATAAACAAAGTAAGTGGACAAAAATTATTATTAAATATCATCATCATCAGATTGACACGTTATAAAATCTAGGATTTTTCATAGATGTAATAACACAGTGCTATGATGATGATGGAATTGCCATCGAAATGTGCATCAGATTATTTTATATAAACAAAGTAAGTGGACAAAAATAATTATTAAATATTTTCTAATATATTGAGGTATTGGGTTGATACTTTATTTATGTGAAAGAGACAAAATCACGGTTCATTAAAATACTAAAAAGGATATATATATATATATATATATATATATATATATATATATATATATATATAAATGTTACATAGCAATATAATTTGGTTTTGGAAATAAAATTATTACCTAAATAATTTGAAATGATGTTAATTAGAAAGTATTTAATATTTTCACACAAATGAATTATCATCCCTAACATCACAAAGTATATTTTTTTAACAATAAAAAAACAACATATTTGTTAAATGCTTATTTATACAATAAACTGATGCGCATTTTAATGGTAATGCTATTATCATCAGAGTGTTATATTATCAATAAACAAACTAAATGAACGATAAGTAATTATTGAACGATTTTCAATACATGTGCTGTTGGAGATGATAAATATTTGTATGAAAATGAATTAGCCATATTTTCAAATAAATACTTAGTATTTTATATATATATTATGTTTTATTAAAGAGCAATGTTTATTAATAAATAAAATAGCCTTACTTACATCAGATTTCATAATAATAAAGTATTTTTGAAATTTCAAAAAAAAATTATCAAATAATTTTTCTTAAATTTATCTTAGAATTTTCAAAATTGTAAAGGTAATATTAAAGTAATAAAATCCCTGATTATAAATTTATTCAATAAAATGCAAAATAAAATATAATTATAATTAAAACAAGAAAATATATTCAACTATAAAAAATTATACAATTTTTCATATGATAAAATATAGGGTGGTCTAATAAGATTAAAGGTTAATTTTTAATTGGAAACTCAGAGTTGTAACAAAAACCAGTAAGACACACACAGATAAAAGAACAGTGGCATGAGAGAATTCGTCTAATAGAATGGATTAGAAAGGTATTGGATTAGTCTATGTGGAAGATTTTGAATGGTATTCTTCTAGATAATAAGAGTACAAATGAATACTAACTGGCTGTTAATAATTATAATATATGCATATAATTTCATTTTCAATTTAATTGAAATATCAAATAATTAAAAAACTATTAAAAAATATAAGTATTTTATTTAGGTTATATGAAAATAATTCAAATGATTAGTATTTTTTTAGAAAAAATAACTATTTTGATAGTGAAAATTAAGAATTTCTTTGATTAATCAATTTAGACAAAAGTTTAATTTAAATTTTATGAAATTAATTTGGATATTTTTTTAAACAATGAGTTACCAGATTTGAAAGATGGTTTAAATTATATTAAATAATATTTAGATAATATAGTTATATATGAAGATATATAAATAAATATACACCAAGTACATTTTATATTATTTACGTGTGAGTACATATGTGTTCGATTTGTATATGTATTTTTTTTACTCCAGGTTTACGAATTGAATTTGTTATCCCACCACTCAACGAAACTAACTTGTTAGATAGCCGGGTGAATTTTATACGACATCTCAATGCGCGACAATAAAATAAGCGAAAAGCTCGTCTACTCACCGAAATTAGAAAGTATGATAAAGCAACGCGAGAGAAAGTTTTTCGGAACAAAAGCTTACTAGCGATTTCGTAATCTTAGCAGATGGTCGGTGGTCCGGACGATGTCGCCAACACCATCTGCTGGCAAAACACAACACCCGGGGAATAAACTTTATGCATTCATTTTTCAACACTTTGCTTCTTAAATTATTCCCCTTTTCTTCAACGACTACCCGCATTTTACTCCCGTTAGATTTTACTCGTTCGACGTTGAAGAATCTATTCGAATAGTGCATTTTATTTTGAATCATTTGTATTAGATTTGAATATATTTGTTCCTTTCATTCATTATACCCTTCATAGTGGTTTAATTAACTATTTAAATTTATTTATATATATATATATATATATATATATATACATGTGTGTGTGTAAAAATTGTAAAATAAATAATTTGTACCTACTCGTAAATATCATATTGAGAAAAATAAAAAAAAATTAAAATTAGTTTTTTTCTTAACTTAATTTTTCTTCAAAAATGGGTAAAACAGAAATATACTTTAAATATTTATTACTATTTAATTACTAAAATTATATGAATATTATATGAAGAACAAAAAATATATATGCTATTTAAGATGAGAGTACCTTTGTTGAAAAAACTGAACTTAAGGAATTTGTAAAAGTTAATGCCAGTGATTGAAATTTCAACTAATAATAATTAAATTAATTTATTAGATCTACGTAACACAGAGTTAATAGAAATAATTCAAAATTCGGAAAAAATATTCACGATATTTGGTTAAATAAATAATTACTATATATGAATAGAAAAGATTCTAAGTGAAAAAAATAAAATATCTCCAATTATTAATTTTGTACAAATGCAACACATAGAGACATGTAATAAAATATAAATCACTTAATAATAACGTATAGCAAAAAAGTCATAAAATAAGTGAAATAATTTATATTTAATAACCGTACAAGTTAGTTTTTTATTTAAAACAAATTTTGTTCTATTCATGATGAGATTGGAAAATAATTTTCTATTATAAACTCATTCAAAGCAATCAATTAAATCACAATCAATCGAAATTAAAAGAATAAAAATAAATCAAATAAATATTTTTTAAATTCAATAATAATTTATCGTTAATAACAGTAAAAGTTATTTTTATTAGAAATAAAATTTCTTCTATTTCTAATAAGTTTTGAAAATAATTTTTTGTTATAAACTCATCCAATGCAATCAGTTAAAATCAATTGAAATTAATCTAATAAAAAAAGATATGTTGATCTAATAAATAAATTGTAATTTAACTAATAACAATAGTGTTCATGGCATTCTTAAAAAAATATAAACAAAATGTCTTTTTGACCATTCAAAATCAAATTAGTGAAGTTTGTTGCGATTATCTTATTCAAGATTATTAATAGATATTATAATTT
The DNA here is from genome assembly GCA_029203775.1 of Neoneuromus ignobilis. NCBI lineage: Eukaryota > Metazoa > Arthropoda > Insecta > Megaloptera > Corydalidae > Neoneuromus > Neoneuromus ignobilis. Next base: position 7,340,900 of record CP092088.1, read on the forward strand.
CTGATTAGCACTTACTATAGACTTTGAATATTTTATTTAACAATAAAAGTTTCGAATTTTAACACAAATGAATTTTAAACCCAACACCATAATAGTTTAAAATGTTCAATAATCACTTATTGTTCACTTATTATTTATAAATATATCGGCTGATGCATCTTGATGGTGATACCATCATCGTCAGATCCTTTTTGAATCCTCGTCAGAAAGTCTTTGATTTATGCTAATAAACTAGGAAAAATTGAGTCATTAAAAGTTAATATAACTCGTGTTATTTCGAACATAAGGCTCCAACTTGCTTGAAAAAGTAACCCAAAATTGGACTGAAAAAATGTGGTATGTCAGCGATAGCCGTGATTAATATATACCCAAACTCCTTTTTAAATATTAATGTCACAACATTTTCTTTCGAATAATACCAAATAAATGATCTTTTGATTAATTTATATGTATTTTATTTGAATTTGAAGTTCTATTACTCTTTAAAAAACACCTATAATATGAGAAAGAATATGCAGAAGATTGTTTGAGAAATTTGAAAATAGAAATTTTAACTTTGAAGACTAACTATGCTCTGAAAGACCTTTTGTGATTTATAATATTATTCATTGCACATTTTAGAATAAAACCCAATTTTATCTTTATCATAGATAACAGAAAATCTCGATATAGCTCAACAAACAGCTAAAGTTTGAATTTGTGTACAAGTATAAAAGTTTAGTATCACATTAATTGACTACTGGGAACAGACAGGATCGTGTAATCGTTTGCTCGTCTCTATTTTCAAGCAATAAAAATAAACTATTTTTGGAGCATTTTATAACTGGAGATGAAAAGTGGATTACATATGAAAATGTAGTGAAGAAAATAGCATATTTCAAAGCTAGATGACATTCTCTATCAACATCTAAACAAAATTTAAGTAAAAAAGAGATATTTTACATAAATGAATTTTAACCCCAACACCACAATATTTTAAAGTGTTCAATAATTACTTATTATTTATAATTATATCGGATGATGCATTTCAATGGCGACGGCATCATCATCAGGCTCTATTATTGCGTCGCCATTGAAATGCATTAGCCGATATAATTATAGACTATATAATTATAAATAATAAGTGATTATTGAACACTTAAAACTATTCTGGTGTTGGGGATAAAATTAATTTGTATTAGAGTGAATCAGCCACAGTTTCAAAACAATAAATAAAAAAAATTCAAATTTTTGTACGATATAAGAAACAACTTTGAAATTTTTATTAAAAAAAATATTGTGAAAAATTGGTCATCGACATAAGAACATATGAACTAATTTATATATTTTTTCAAATAATATTTTTTTGAGAAAAAGGTCATTTTTATAGTCATTTAATAAAGAGGCATTTTCAATTAAAATTAACAATTGACAGCTATAAGAAAAGTATAATAAATCATATTTTTCGATAAGTAACACTAAGTAGATTAAAAAAGGGGTATGTGTACTTATATACACATGCCAGAAGTGAAACTTCTTTTCAATAATGTAATCAAAAGGTACACGGACACCATATGCCTAAAACTCATAGATGAACAAATTCTTAAGGATAAAGCAAGTAACAAAATGAAGAAATGTAGTAGGGAGAGAAACGGAAGGATAGTAATGACTAATAAATGATTGTAAGCAAATAAATGTATATCTAAAATATTCTGTCTTATTTAAGTCACTTAATAATAATTTTTCAATCAAACAATAGTTTTTTTCTTTTCTATACAACAACAATAATCATACATTAAAAATTAAAGTTGAAAATTAAAACATAAAAAATATTTTTGTAAATTTTTAATCTCCTATAAAATGTTTAACTTTATTTTTATCAAATATTCACCTTTTTCAAATTCATATCATTGTTTTCCTCAGTAAAGGTATCTAAATTAAAATTTTTAAAAAATATCATTTTTTACTGTAACCCTTGTTGTCGACTTCAATATTCAATTTTTAAAATATATATAGGGTCATCTAAACGTGACGCCTAGATTTGCGTTTTATTAAAAAAAACTATACATATGTTTCTTTTTAATAAAACACGAATATAGGCGTCACATTTGGATGACCATATATATATATATATATATATATATAATATGCAGTTATATAATGCACGTAACCAAAAATATATTTTATAAAATATAAATCTTATATTCTTATTGAAAACTACATTTTCAGCAAGGTAATAAGAAAAAATCTTTTCGTGTTTTGATGAATGAATTACTTTCAATTCCTTTTTACTAGTGACCAATATGTTCTTATGAAGTGACACATACATTTAGAAATATATATATATATATATATACATACTCGTATATGTATCTGTATTTATATGGGCAAAAGACGTGCCCTGAGCTATATGTAGGTCGAGCTGTAACGAAAACGAGACCGTCCGCCATCTAGTGAGAACGCAAACACATAAAAGTTTCGTTCAACGCCGTTACGAGGATCTGAAGGGCACTTTAAGAAAATTGACGCTTTCACGTTAAAAAACGAAGAAGAAAAACGACATAAAATGTATAACGGACAAAAAGAGATGATACAATTGGTCGATGTGTAGTGATAATCTTGACCCAACTGAAAAAACAAATAAAATGAAACGAGAGAGAAAAAATAAGAGAAGAAAGCTAAGAAGATTACCGATGTAAAATATTCGTAAAAGTAAGAGTGTTACGACTGTGGAATATTTGTGAGGGATAAAAGTTGCACGAGGTACTTGTTACCTCTGTGCCTTGCCACTGTACATTTTTATCCAACGGTGAACGGGAGTTTGCGAGTTTATACATGGATCTACGTAGTTATTATACTGTACGGATCTGTATATTTCTATAATCCGATTTATCGAAAAAGTGGGATAACGGATAACACATCGAATGAACTTCAAGAGGTAAGCCAACTTGTACATAAATATACACAAACACACATACATATATACATACATACATATATGCATATATATATATATATATATATATATATATATATATATATATATATATATGTGTGTGTGTGTGTGAGCATATTAAAGCATTGTTATAAACTAATTTCATTAATAAATTCTATAATGTAATAAAATGATTATTTATATATTTATTGTTTTGAAACTGTGGCTATTTACTTTCACAAATAAATTTTAACCCCAACACCACAATAGTTTAAAGTGTTCAATAATCTCTTATTGTTCAATAATTATTTGTAATTATATAGACTATACGAGGTCGTTTGATAAGTCCGTGTAAATTCCGAAAGATGGCACCACTGGTGCATATCGAGGTTATTTTTAATTAGTAGCACCTCTTGGAAGAACACACATCAAGTTTCAACCATATCGGTCTATTCCTTTGTGTTTGACAATCGTTGGAATCAAGGAAATCGAGTGATTGTCAAATAATGGACGAAAAAGAATTTCGCATGTTGATTAAACACTACTTCATTAAAGGCAAAACGCCTAAGGAGACTAAACAGAAGCTTGATAAACATTATGGTGACTCTGCACCTTCGATTAGTGCGGTTTATAAGTGGTTTCAAAATTTTCGGAGTGGCCATATGAGCACAAGAGACGCTGAACGTTCTGGATACCCTGTTGAGGTCACCACTCCAGAAATTATTGATAAAATCCATGATATGGTGATGGATGACAGAAGAGTGAAAGTGCGTGAAATTACTAGTGCTGTAGGCATCTCGTGTGAACGGGTACATAATATTTTGCACCAACATTTGGACATGAAAAAGCTATCCGCCAGGTGGGTGCCGCGATTGCTCACGATCGACCAAAAACGAGGTCGTGTGAAGTGTTGCAAGAACGGTTTGCAGCTGTTTCAGCGAAATCCGCAGGACTTTAAACGTCGTTTCATCACTGTAGATGAAACATGGATACATCACTACACTCCTGAGACCAAAGAGCAGTCTAAACAATGGGTTATCAAGGGGAAATCTGCTCCGAAAAAGGCGAAGACAATTCCTTCGGCCGGGAAGGTTATGGTGACTGTCTTTTGGGATTCGCAAGGAATAATCTTTATCGACTATTTGGAAAAGGGTAAAACCATTACAGGTGCATATTATTCATTGTTATTGGATCGTTTGAAAACCGAGTTGCAAGAAAAACGTCCCCGATTAGCCCACAAAAAAGTCCTCTTTCATCACGACAACGTACCAGCTCACACCTCAGCAGTTGTGGCCGCAAACTAATGGAAATAGGGTTCCAAATCGTTTCACATCCCCCCTATTCTCCAGACTTGGCTCCATCGGACTATTATTTGTTCCCTAATATGAAGAAATGGCTCGCGGGAAAAAGATTTTATCCGAACGAGGAGGTGATTGCAGGAACGAATGACTATTTTACAGACTTGGACAAATCCTATTATTCGGAAGGGATCAACAAACTAGAGCAGCGTTGGGTGAAGTGTATAAGCCTAAAAGGAGACTATGTTGAAAAATAAAAACAATTTATTCAAAAAAATGAAACAGTTTTTATTTTTACACGGACTTATCAAACAATCCTCGTAAGTATATCGGCTAATGCTTTTTGATGGCGATGCCATCATCTCAGAGAGATATGTATGTATATAAATATTAACATAGTTTTTTAAAAAAATTAAATAAAAAATCATAACACTAACGTATGCAAACAATATTTAATTCATCTCAAACGGACCTGATAAACCGTTAAAAATTAAATCCGTTAAGCAATTAAAAATTATTAAGCAATGTGACAATAATCAAGTTATAAAAATAAAATGAAACAGTCAATCGCCAGTTAGATATGAGTTGAATAAAGACACAAAATCACAATTTAATATATATTTAAAAACGTCGAACAACAGTCTAGATTTTCCAGTATGAAGTTACCCCCGAGGGTAACTTGGAGCTTCTCTGGCCAAACATCGTGCAACAGGCCTACTTCATTGGACCTGGGAAATGCTCCACAAAGAACTTAATACCAAACCGAGAAACAACCAAGTTATTCAAGCAGCTAGAGTAACTGCCTCAAACGAGGTAAAAACTCTAAACAATTGACCGAAAGGAAGGTCAGTCACTCAAAATTCAATAGTCTAGATTTTAATAGAAAGGCTCTGAGGATGATGGCATCGCTATCGAAATGCATTAGCCGTTATAATTATAGACTATATAATTATAAATAATTAGTGAACAATAAGTGATTATTGAACACTTTAAACTATTGTGATGTTGGGATTATTTATATATATATTTTTAATTTTTAAATATTTTCTATATGTTTCCTATGTTTGATATTAATTCACAAAATTGAAATAAAACAATAAAATATCATTTTAAGTCAAAATACGTAAACTGATATCACTGAAACGAATTACTCAACATTATAGGTTTTAATAAATAAATTATAGTTATAATTTTTTCTTATGTAGCAAAATCAGAAAAATATTGTATATTAACACTTAAGCGACGGGGGATAAATTATTGTGCAATACATAAACAGCGGGCATATTTTTACAATATCGTGTAGAAATGTGAGAAATTACTTAAACTTATGTAATTTGGACAGTAGTTAACATTTTGTAGTGAAATTTGAAGATGGATTCTTTCTACTACATCGTTCTATTAATTTATAATAATGATCAGGGTTGTATAAGTAATTCGTGAGATCTATACATTTTTTTGATCAAAGGCAATTCTTATTTTCAAAAACTCTAGCATTAATAACTTTTGAATTTTTTGTCGTATATTCTTCGCCACTATTTCTCTTAATTTTTCTGATATTTATGCATAATTAAGTTCATTTATTGTTCTCTTTTTTGTTTTACCTTACTTCACTTCTAGGATTTTTAAATTTACATGTAATATGTTTGCAGCGAAGTCCTGGTTTAATTTTTCTGAAGATGATAATTATCTTATTCGTTTCCATTTCTTAGAAGTATTACTTAGATTTCGTGGTCGTATATCTGCAAATAACATCCAAATAATTAACCTATTCACATACATACGTTAACATGAACTTATCTGAACCGCTATCTGATGACATAATAGTAAAATAATTAATTATTTTTCCACGTATAATAAATTCGTAAGAGCGCAACTGACTTAGTACACTATCAAAATAATTACTAAATGAATTCCATATAACGACGCAATAGCTAACACATTTTAAGGGTTCATTTTTCAAAATTTCTTAATAATTGCATTGCGTTATTTCAGTTTGAAATAATGTGATGCACAATAACTGATAAACTCATTTTTTTAAATTTTTTTGACTTAGACCACTTTCTTAATTAAAGGCACAATTATTGTCTCTAATTCGTAGATATATACATTTGGTGGTTTGTTTGATCTGGCTTTGCCTTTTTGTGTTTCATTTTCTAAATAATTTTTTTAATCTAATTCTGGACCGTTATTGATGTAATTGCCCCTATGCAGTATATACAAAGTCAGTAAAAAAAAATTTTACAACTTGAGCAGCAACAGAAGCAATTTAAATACGCATAAATACACGTGTTAAATTATTTTTCATAGATATTTTGAAGGGTTGAAATTATATTTAAAATTAATATGAATACATCGAGATGCAATCAACGAATAGAACAAGGTACGTTCTTTATTACTCAGTTAATATAGCCGGTATGATGAATGATGTTTATAGTTATAAGCAAAAAGGAAAAACATTTTTGTTCTCTAATATTTATAAGATTCATAATATGATCGTCATCCAATGTGAAAATGAATACAAATGAAAAAAAAATGCTCCATTTGCATAGAGTGTAAGTAATAGACAGCTGTAGTTTACATCTGAACAATTATGTGATATTCCTATGTGATATTATGTGATAGGTGTTTTTTAAACGTGAGAGAACTTTAAATTGAATCCCTATCAAAAGTTCTATCTAACCTAAAAAACACCATATATATATATATATATATTTATATTCACATGCATACATAAAAATGGTGTTTTTTCGGTTAGATGGAACGTTCCATAGGAATTAGATTTTAAGTTTTATCATGTTTAAAAAAACACCTATATTTTTCGATATTAGCTGTATAATATATTGTTTGAAATAATCTAATTAACATTTGATTAATTAAACAATCTTAATAATTAATTAAAATTTCATCACGCTGGATAATCAAAAGGGGTTGATTAGTCAATTAATAAAGAATTTATAATTTTAATTTATGAGTGAGTAAAGTGTATAGGGTTTTGCCATTAATTTTTTTAATCAAAAATATATTTGATTAAATAAACATATTTCTCTATCCTACATATTTATCTATTTTACTTGAAACATTTAAAAACAGATATTTCAATTAATTGTAAATTATTGCTCAAAGCTCTAACCATGACTTCTATAAATACCATTCATTTATTTGTTAATAAGAAATTAATTCAAATAAATATATGTGTACCAATCTATGAATATTTTAAAGTATTATTCGATTGCCTGTCACATATATTTATCGTCTACCAGTTTGTATTTTCCCGAAATAAATTTATTAATATTAATAAACTATTTCTATTCATATTTTTTTTTATTAATCCACTATATAGAATTCGTAATTTATTTTATATTATTTTGTTGATTTTATTAGATGATTTTCAGAAATTTCCAATTCTAATTTTTCTCATATTGAGGTAAATATTATATCAACATATTTTTTTTAAATAAACATATACAGTCGATCACAAAAATATCTGTCTACCTCTTGTATTTATTAATTTTTTATATAAAAAGTTTACTGTAAAAAATATAGAAAAAATTGAATTGAATTTCATTTAAATTTACAATTATTTGTTAAGAAAAGTAAATAAATTAAATTATCTGATTTTTTAACAAAAGAAAATATAAAAATCTAAATACTTTAAAAAAAGTTAATAAAATGAAAATATTTTTCAAGAAAAAAAACGATCTCGCTTAATTATTTTTAGTAGTAATGAAAAAATAGCGTATAAGTTTAACATTACAAATTTTAATTTATTTTATAATATGTTTGATTTTTTAGTGATATTTTTAATAAACATATTTCCGATAGATACTTAAGAAAAATACTATATTTTTGTTAGAAAACATTTTTGTTTCACTTCGCAGTAACAGGTTTAGTTCAATAAATGACATAAAAATGTACTTGGAACAGTATTTTGTTAGCAAATCACAAAAAAATTGGAAAGATGAAATTATGCGGCTTCCTGAGAGATAGAGAAAGGTAATAAAGCAGAATGGATCGTATATAACTCAGTAATATAACATAAAATATTAAAATATTATATATGTATTATTTATTAATAAAAAGAAAGAAACTTTTGTAACAACCTAATATAATTTATTTAAATGAGATTTGCATTTTATTATACTGAATATTATTTAAAAAATTATGGAATAAGAACTTTATAACAAACTAATATTTTTTTTGAAATGCTTAAAATTGAATTACAAAGAAAAAATAAATATGCTTGTTAATTTTCACTTATAATAAAAAATATTCCATGAATAATTTGTTAATTATAGGTTTAGTTATTTTGTTCATGCTTTTATAAAAGTATATTTTATTAAATATTTTCTTAAAAAAAATAATTTGTTTTGTAAAATGTTAATGTATTTGTTTTTTTTTAATAAACCAAAGAAACATATTTTCAGTAATAAAAAAAATACGATGAAGATAGAGATTGTGATTATAATTATTGAATTAATGTCGATTATAACTTTTTCACCGAAAACCAAATACACTTAGGTAAACTAATTAATAAATCGCAAGAGCATGAACTTAACACAAACATGGAGTAATTATTACTGAACCAGTTTGGTACGAGCCTTTGCCAAGAGATTTCGATCTCGTTGACAAGTAATTAATCACTTCTTAAGATGTTAGCGGTCAGAATTTCATTAAGCGAAACATAATTACCATTTTCGGGCTTTAAACACACGACGCCTCACAATGTATTTACACTAAACGTACTGAGCTTATTAAGGAACCGTCTGCCGTAATTCGTTCGGTTCGTACGTATTCCGATTTACGTTGCCGACCGAAAAGAAATGGCCGACCGGAGTAGAAAAAAAACACATTTTTTGCCTCCGTATCGCCATCGTCCTTTTTTGTGTACGCGTCCATTGCCCGTAACTTTCTCTCGTCTGCTCGTCGTCAACTACTACTTCATACAAGGAAAATTGCTCTGAAATTATCGCAAGCGTGCTGTTACCTGTTATTACCGGGTGTTGTACACACTGAAGATGTCGAAAATTACAATGTAATTATCGCACCCCATTATCCTTAGTATTCTTGCATGATGGGGCACGGAAAAAGAAGTAACCTATTGAAAGGTCGGCTGCTCGACTCTGTTGACACAAAATGCTGTTCTATTTTATGAAAACAACGTTTGGCGTTGAATTGAATAAGTCGATTTTACGTTTTGTTATATAAACAGTAGATAATGTATTTACATTTTTTTAGAATTGTTTTATTTTATTGAAATTATAATTCATTTCTTAAAAACGATATTAATTCACTAAAAAAATAATAACGTAAGATATTTATATCTTATGTTTAAAATTGAATTATAATTATTTTAATAAGGTACTGACTACTAATTCGAATGAGACTTATTTAAAAAATATACATTATTTCAATTATATATATAATAATATAAATAATTTATATTTTTATATCATAATTTAAAGGAATTCATTTATTAAATAAATAAATAAATAGTTTTATTTTATATATTTATTTAATATTAATAAAACAGTTCTGTTTTTCAAAATTTTAACATGCTTATAATTAATATTTTTTTTAAATCAGAGGTTTTCATCCCCTACTCGCTTTGCTCTTTGGCTTCCGAATTTCTTTTTATTCAAGAATGTAAAAAGCACCATTAATTTATTTCATAAAATTTGTATTTTAGTGATTCTCAGAAAACTTCTGAAAAGTTTGAAAACGAAATTTTCACATCACGCTGAAGAAGGAGCACTATTATTTTTTTAATGAAGATTTTTCCTATTTACTTATTTTCAAATATTATCATTACATTAGATTATAGTAAATAACATAATAAGTTTATGCGTTCATTGTTTTTGGTATTAAATATATATATATTAAAAAGAAACATGTGTAGAGTTTCTTTTTAATAAAACACATTTGGATGACCCTATATATATATATATATATATATATATATATATATATATATATATATATATAGAGAGAGATATAGATTGTTTTTTAAGCGTGATAGAACTTCAAATTAAATCCCTATCAAAAGTTCTATCTAACCTAAAAACACCTTTTATTTAATTTATTATAAAAAGACACTCTGTCTCATTAAAAAATGGAATTTTTCAAAATTTTTTTCTATATTTTTTGGAGGAATTCTTTCAAAATGAAATGTTATATATATATATATATATATATATATATATATATATATATATACACACACACATAGGGGTTAAAATAAAAGTTATAATATTATTAAAGTACACAAAAATTTAAATCAATATTCTGGATTACCATAAATGAGTCATAAACTTTAATACTACACATTTTCATAAAATTATTCAATAATAACTTATTATTGACTCTATTTGCTGATGCACATAGTTATTTCTATGACATTATCGTTAATAAATGATTATTGAACAATTATATGAAATTTTATGGTTTTAATGTAATCTACTCACCTATGTTCAATTATTGTTCTTAGAATAAACAAATATATATATATATATTACTTACAGCAGGATAAAAAGTTATTATGTACAATAGAACAATTAAAAAAAATGTCAACAGTAATTATTTTCTGTAAATACTGATTTTAACTTTGTTATATTTTAGTCTTGAAAAGTCATTTTTGATTGCTTAAATTATTAGGTGTAATACCAAAAATAATTGGTTTAACTTATTATTATTAGAACTGAATCATTTTCCTAAAACATTTTTCCCCTTTTTGAAAATTAATTAAGATTTATAAAAACTGTACATAAAATTATATTGCTAAATATCAATTAATATTATTGATTTTAAGCTTTGTTAATTTATTAACTACTAATATTAACTATCTATTATATATAATAGTTTAATAATATTAGGCGTACACATAAGTAATATTGTTTTTTCAAATTTTAAAAACATTGCCATCTACTTATTAAATAAAATGATCAAATAAAATAAAATTTTGTACAGTATAAAAAACGACATTACTTATGGGTACACCTAATATATATGATCATCCAAATATAACTCCTAGATTTGTGTTTTATTAAAAAGAAATATGTGTATAAGGTGGTGTATAGAGAAACTGTGTATTATTTATTTTGTAAAACACAAATAAAAAAAAATTATAATACACAAATCCTGGCGTCATATTTGGATGATCTTATATCATTAAATATTATACAAATTTAGCAATTATAATAAAATTGTTATTCTTATATTCTCTATTAAATAAATTACAGTCAGATATATATATATATATATATATATATATATATATATATATATATATATATATATATATATATATATGTATATGTATATATATATATAACCTCCGGTAACCTCCGTATAACACTATCATTAGGTTCTTAAAAAAAGGATATGTGTACTCATATACACATGCCAGAAGTGAAACTTCTTATCAATAAAGTAATCAAAAGGTACATGGACAAGCATATACCTAAAACTCGTAGATGAACAAATTCTTCAGAATAAAGCAAATAACAAAATGAAGAAATGTAGTAGGAAGAGAAGCGGTAAATACACGGGATAAAAATTTAAGTAGAAAATGATCAATGTTTTAATTAAATTAAATTTTTACAATTATTTCATATTAACACATCGTATGCGGACAACGCGTCTCGATGATGATCTTTCGCACTGTACTAATAGTATGTCGTCGAGACGTTGTCCACATACAATATGTTAAGTAAGATTAATAATTATTTTCAAATTAAAACTTTTATAAAATTATGAATTATGAGAATTTCTTCGATTTCCATTGCTTTCTCCGGTAATGACTGAGTAGGTATAAACGATACAATTGGTTTTTGATAAGAAAAATTTTTGCGCAATAGACATTACCATCTTAAAACCTGTAAAAAACATTTTTTTTTAATTACTATTACATTACTATTGTATAATATATAATATACAATTAGATCAATGTTTTAAAAATTAAACAATTAAAGGAAATACTCACAAATAATATATAACTGCAATGAACAACATCTATTTAGATACTATTTATACATAATTGATAATTTTATAACACCACATAAAATTCTATAAATCTTCAAAATGACACCTGAGAACAAAGAATTCATAATTATTGTGAGAATTTGCTACAAATACCGTTATAGGTTTCGATAATTTTTAAATACCATATGTTTTCAATAGTATTTCTTTTATTTGATAAATAGATTAAATGTATATACATAATGTTATAAAATACTATATCTGTGTTGATATACATGCACATAACCTCAATTTCACGTTGATTTGATCAATTTTTAAATACCATGTGGATGTATTGTAATCTTATTAAGCTTATTATTATAATATGAGATTATATAAATTAATATACTTACCAAGAATATCAATGTTATTACATTAAATAACACTCTTATTTAAACACAATTCACAGATCGGTTGTCAAGTGATTTACTTAGCCGCGTCGCTGCTTATGATATAAACCAACGCGCATGCGTTATTATTACTTCTCTTTCAATGGTATTGCTTGAATTAAAATAGCTTAGCAATCTAATCACATGTTAAAAGAGTGCACATTTTTCTCTCTCTACTGTAAGCATTCAATACAAATTTAAATTCAAATAAATTTTTTAATCTAAATTATATATATATATATACATAAATTTTACAGTAAATGAGATAATGAGTCGATGTGGTCTGTTATCTGTTAAGATATTTTACCAGTATCCAGTGAAGGTAGGTGTTTATATTTTGATAGACCAAGAAAACATTTTTAAATAACGCGGCAAAAACGCGATAATCTGTTGCAATGCAGCTTTCCGCCTCCGAAAAACTCGACAAGAGAAGTTCCACTTCAAAAATTCTCTGTTATGCGAATCCGTGTTATACGAAACAAAGAACTAATACAAAAATAAGGTTAAGACACAAAAATTAAAAAAATATACTATTTTATTTTTATAACTAAGAGATATATGTTTATTAAAACAATAATTAATATAAACTATTACATAATAATATGACAAATTGTTTTCTTTTTCATCATTGATAAGCACCATTAAACGAGGGCGTTTTCTTCATGGCAAAATAACTTCATCTTATGGTCTTTCTTCTGAAACTCTTGATTTATATTCTCTACTTTTTGCAAAAATGTATTATTTTCGTTTGCTGTTATCTGAAAGATCTTTATAAATTTCGAGTTAAACATTTGCAAAGTTTTTTTTATTAAATTTTGTAGTTTTTTTCAGTAGAAGGATCCGTATTTAGAAAATAGAATTTCAATTGTTCAGCTAAGTTTAAGCCTTTCTTAATGTCTTTTAGAATAACATTTTGAATTTCTGCGTTTACATCTGTGTTATCGTCCTCTAAATTAATTTGGTTTATTTCAGATACCATTATTACTCATTTGGCTTCATATGTCTCTTCTTCCAGCAGTAATTCTTGAAAATCTTCAGGATTCATATTATTAAAATTCTGAAACCTTGTTGTATGATTGTCGTATTATAGGGAGATTTTTCTTAATTCTCTAATCGTGTTAGAACGAAATCGTGTTGTAGGATGCCGTGTTATATGGGGATACCTGTGTGTGTATATATATATATATATATATATATATATACACGAGGGTCATTTAATACGTATGGTAAAAAAGTAAGAAAAACTAAATTGAAAAATTTAATTAAATTAAACAATAAATAAATTTACCATACTTACCAAACGACCCTCGTATATATATATATATATATATATATATATATATATATATATATATATATGTATATTTATATATAAGAATATACACTAATATAACTAACAATATAACCAAAAGAAACTGAGTATTTTTTACTCAAAGTGTGTCTTTATATTATTTATTCGTTTCTATTTGTTTACTTCGTTATTCTCTATAAAAAAGTGCATCTATTTTTTACATAGAGCAAGGATATTAAAAAGCGGAACGAGACGACGTATAAAAGTTAATTATACGACGATTTAACTCCGTTAATTCCGACTAATTGTTAATTAAAATTTTCACGTTATACTCTGTCCTCTAGTACCCTGTCTGAGTGGAGACGACTGTTGAAGCCAGATGTAGAGCAAAGCAAAGCGAATGGCAGCCAACGTTGAGAACAATAATATATGTGTATTAAATAATGTTGGATAAATGAAATAAACCAACGTTAGATAAACAGCCAGTCAATCATTTAATAAATTCTCTCTATTGTATTGTTGTTGAAAGGTACATTCACATATATTTGAAATATTATTAAGGGGAGGTTCCAATTTATAACTTTAAAAAAATCGATTTTTTTACATTTTTCACTTCTTTAATGTATGGAAAATGTGTAGTTAAAAAAATATTTTAAAATTTTGAAAATTTTAAAGTTACAGGCTTTTAAAGGTGATAGCCGCTGTATGGGTTTTATACCTGACTACCACATTGGCTAACATCATATAAAATTTTGAACGCATTTTTCTCGAAACACCATTTTTCAAAATGGTGGGTCAAATATTTCAAAATAATTTATCAATTTGATTGATTTTTTTAAATTGAAGATTATAGTTTCTGATAAGCAGTGAACTTCTAATGTATGAATTTATTCGAATTTACTAATTTTAAAGAAGTGCAAGACTAAAAAAATTCATTAAAAAACTTGTTTGATTTTGATATGTCAGAAAAAATAATATATTTTTTTTACCTTTCGTAGATTCACTGCCTCAGATATTTTATGCATTTTAAAAATATTTTTGGTTGTTTGAATTAAAATTAACAGTTAAGGAACTAAACGTCTCATCGTCAAGAGAAAATTTTTCAAGGGCTACTATGAAGCGCACCACTCTTTTAATATTTATATATATTACATTATTACATTTTTTTTCAAGTGAAACTTCTTTAGCGGCGTTGGGGTAAAATTTTTACATACAACGGAAGTTACGTACCGAATATACACAGCGAAAATCTAGTATACATACAGCAAAGGGCAGAAGGGTAGTGAGGCTAATCACACATGCGCGCCTGTTTAATATAATTGTAAAGCAATAGGCAGCATGTTGTATTTTCTATATTTTTTCACTGTTCTGTTAGTAATTATTATTTACAATTAGTCTGTGAATTGTGCTTAAATAAGAGTGTTATTCATTGTGATAACATTGATATTTTTGGTAAGTATATTAATTTATAATCTCATATTATAATATTAAGCTAAATAATCATACAAATAAGACTACATTACATCCACGTGGTATTTAAAAATTATCAAAACCTATACAGTTTTGAGGTTATCTGTTGTTTTATTTGTAACAATTTCTCACAATAATTTTATTTATAATTATGATCAAATTATTCTACATTTTTATCAAAAAATATTATATTAAAATTATTATGAATTCTTTGTTCTCAGGTGTCATTTTGAGGATTTATTGAATTTTACGTGGTGTTAGAAAATTATCAGTTATCTATAAATAATATCTAAATAGATGCTATTTATTGCAGTTATATATTATTTGTGAGTATTTCCTTTAATTGTTTTATTTTCAAAACATTGATCTAATTGTATATTATATATTATACAATAGTAATATAAAAGTAATTAAAAAAAATGTTTTTTACAGGCTTTAAGATGGTAAAGTCTATTGCGCTAAAATTTTACTTATCAAAAACCAATTGTATCGTTTATATCTATTCAGTCACCACCGGAGGAAACAATGGAAATCGAAGAAATTTCAAACGGAAACGAATAAATTTTCATAATTCATAATTTTATAAAAGTTTTAATTTGAAAATAAATATTAGTGTTACTTAATATGAAATAATTGTCAAAATTTATTTTATTTATAAAACTGATCATTTTTTACTTAAATTTTTATCCAGTGTATTTACCACCTCTCTACTACATTTCTTCAATTTGTTACTTTGCTTTATCCTGATGAATTTGTTCATTTACGAGTTTTAGGCATGTGCTTGTCTGTTTACCTTTTTATTACTTTACGGAAAAGAAGTTTCACTTCTGGCTTGCGTACATAAGTACACATACCTTTTTTTTGTTTAAAGTATAAATAATAAAATATAAAAACCCGAAATTTTATTCTTGATTATTTTTTTAGAAAAAAATCCCAAAAATGACCATTTTTTACCGTTCTAGACTGTAATATCACCTTAATATAAAAAATAATTTCTTTATGCATTTATTTGTTTTATCTAAATCAATGTATCAGTAAATACAGAGAAAAATATGTTATTCTTAAACATTTTTATTAAACACAATGGTGTTGAAATGAGTGATTAATGTGTGTTAAAGTAAATTAACCAAAATATTAAATGAATATCATTGATAAATATTTGTATTTTAATATTCGAAGAATCTTTTTAGTTTCAATAACCTCATCGAAATTTAAGAGCGGCAAAAACTATT
>CP092088.1:7360006-7382506 GCA_029203775.1 Neoneuromus ignobilis
GCTTATATATATATATATATATATATATATATATATATATATATATATAAAGAATGTTTTTTTAGGTTAAATAAAACTTTCAATAAGGATAGCTGTCAAGTCAGTTGTCAGTTTGCGCGCTATAAGTGTCATTCGGATTGAGTATACTTTTGTAAATTATTATAAAACGTTTATTACTTGAACAATATTTCCAAATTGCAGAAAGTTATCTCAAAAATCCGTGTTCTATCAGTCAGCAATTCATCAATGTTCCACCGTAAACTTTTGTTCAGTGATGAGGCTCATTTTTGACTTAACTAGGTACGTTAATCAGCAAAATTGCCGCATTTAGAGTGAGAAAAATCCTGAAATAATTCACGAGAGCCCGTTACATCCAGAAAAATGCACCGTAAATGTTGATTGCACGTCGGTGGCATCATACAACCTTGTTTCTTTCAAAATGAAGCCAGAGAGCGCATTATCATCAATGGTGTATGTTACAGAACAATGATTAATGATTATTTGATTCCAAATTTGCATGATATTTATCTGGAAGAGATATGCTTTCAGCAGGATGGTACCACGTACCATACTTCGACCGAAATAATCGAGTTATTGAAACAAAAATTCGGCGATAACGTTATCTCTAGAAATGGACTTGTGAATTGGCCTCTATGATTGTGTGATTTGACACCTCTAGATTATTTTTTTTGGAGTTATGTAAGGTTTATGCTGATAAATTAGCAACATTTGAGGCATTAAAAGCCAACATAATTGGCGTTATTTCTGACATAAGGCCCCAATTGTTGGAAAAATTGACCCAAAATTTAATTGACAGAATCTGGGATGTCAAAGATAGCCGTAGAGCACATGTTCTCTAAATCATTTTTAAGTATTAATGCTATAAATTGTTCTTTCGAATAATACCAAATAAATGGTCATCTGGTCAATTATTTTGTATTTATTTTAATTTAAAATTCCATCACGCTTTACATGACAACTTTATATATATATATATATATATATATATATATATATATATATATATATAGTATGAGAATTTATTTTCTTATATCATTTCACTACATTAGAATAATAGTGTCCAATTTAGATCATTTTAATATGATTTAATATAATACAATACTATTATATATTTTAAGCACAATAATTCATTAAACCTGAAGTGATGATTACTTCAAATTTGTATATATATATATATATATATATATATATACATATACACATTTGTATTAATGTGTGAGTGTAGGGAAAGTTTGACATGTACAAAGCAATGTAATTTAAATGCATATACGAGTATACACTTATATAAAATATATGAGTGTATATGTATGCGTTTTTGTGGCTTCTTGATTTCGAAAGCAGCTGACGAAGGAAAGGAAGCAAGGGTTGACGGTTTAAAGCGATTCACTTTCGTGTATTTTTTAGCGCTCCGTTAATTGGGTTGACATCGAGTGCCCTCGAACTTGCGTCCCTTTGTCACCACGTCACAACTCTATTGTGGTTGTCGACTAAGGTGAGATCGCTCTTTTTGTTTCGTCAAGAATGTTTTTTCACTCTACGTTCTGTTCTTTTTGTCCTATATTCACCCTCGCACGGATATGTGCGAGTGGGTGTGTTTGCTGTTTGAATTATTATTCGCGTTTGATTGTTTTACGCGTACGAATTTAACGAAACGTTTATGTTTACGGTGCTCGAAAATTGGAAGGAATGAAACGGGAATGTTTATGTTTGAATTATTTTTATTATATCTTTAAGAGTTTGCCAATTAAATATAATCACCTGGAATTGTAATGAAATAATAAACAAGCGACAGGAGGAGATTTAAAAGTTTGTAAAAGTCACTTGAAAACATGAACGTGTCTGTTGTTTGAAATAAACAGGAAAGTTTTATAGAGATCTTTATGAATGAATTTTGACGTAAATTTTTCTGTATAAAAATATATGAACAGGTAACCTTCATATAACGTGGAGTTTACGTTCCACAAAAATGTCTCATTAAGCAAATCGCGTTATATGAAACTAATATTTTATACAAAACGAAAGATTACATTCCGAACGTTCTTTTTCACACAAAACATAAAATATATTTTATGATAGAATTAAGAAATAAATTTTATTGAAAAATAAAATGAACAACATTTTAATAATATTTATTTTCGAACTGTAGAAAATTCACTTTCACACAAATGAATCAATAATTATTTATTATTCATTTTGTTTGCTTATAATGAAAGTAAGCTGATGCGCATTTCAATGTCAATGCTATTATCATCACAGTGCCATGTTATAAAATCTAGATTTTATAACGCAGCGTTCTCATGCTTAAAATGTGCATCAGCTAATAAATATGGACAATAAATAATTACTAAACACATTAAAATTTTGTGGTGTTGGGTAATAAATCACTCGAGTAAAAATTTAAATACTCCATTTATATATGTAGTTACAAAATTGAACTTTTCTAATTAATTTTACTTAATATCATTCTCTTGTAAAATCACATTTCATCGAAAATTTCAACTTTTCATTGAACGGACAAATTTAATAGATGAAATTTCTTCCACATTATTTTAGTCATTTAATAAAATACTATTTTTTTAGTCTTTTCTATTTGTCAACTTATTTAACTGTCAAAAAATCAATTATAAGACCTCTTACTCTTTTTTTTACCAATTCTTTTAAATATTGTTGTATGGTACTAGAGAAATTTCCAATTGCCTTTTAAATTGGTTAGATATCTCCATTGATGAATAACTGTCTGTAAAAAAAGACTGTTACAATTTAGCCAAGTTTAATCATTTTCGTAATATTTTTATAGCGAATCTTTTAATCAACTCATCGGAATTTTATTCTTCATTGTTTTTTTGCCAAATTTTAATCAGATTCAGTTATTAATTGAATTAACTCTTCCTTATTTATATGCAGTATTTACTTTATTAATTAACAAATCATTTTATTAATTTTTTCTCCACAAAATAAATAAGTAATATTTATTATACGTCAATAGCAAAAAATGGTTTCTATTTTATCTTCTTTTTAAATACATACAGTGTGTGGTCAAATTATTATTAACGTACATCAATATTAAATTTTTGCCTATGTTATATAAATTTGAGCCAATAAAAATAACTATTATATAAAAATTAAGATTGGATAGAGAGAATATTTATTTTAGTTTCAAAAAATATATGAAATTCATTTCTAAAATGTTTTTTATCAAACACAAGCCATTAAATATAAAATACATTTTTTAATATTTTGGTATTTCACTCTACAAACAATTGTTGCTATGCCATGATGCATGATTGATTTTAAGCATATTGTATTTTACTTTTTTTAAGAATTATTATGCTACATAAACAGTCCTTCATTAGTTTTATTTTTTATCAGTCACGTCCATATCTAATATTTTCATTTTCATGAACTCCTACAAATCTTTGATGTGATTAGGTTTCAACAAGTTTCTTTGCTATTCTAAAACTACTATGTTCTTATCTTGGAGGAGCTCAAATATCTACGATATTTGAGCTCCTGCCTTAGAGAATGGTATTGAATCATGTACAAATATGAAAATTTTATTATTAAAAACCTATTTTCTGTTTGTGGGAGGAATCTCTTAAAAATGATATTTTTATATTGGTCCTAAGGCATTATTCCTTCAACAATATAGAGCCTTTTAGTTCCTCTACTATTTATAAAAAAACAAATACTTCAGACGTAGCTAATTTCTAAGGAGCATCGAATGATACAATAAAATTAATATGAACTTAAAAAGTTGATTCATTTAAGAATAAAATTTAAGAAAGGGTTATGTTTATATTTCTTAGAACAAAGAAAAACTTTGTGCTTAGATTACCTATTTTAAATTATTAACGGTGAAATTTATTTATTCCTTTACCAATTATAAATGTTTTTCTTACACACTTGAGGTGAATTTGTAATTTTTTCTAATCTGCAATATTTAAACTTTTGTTCAATTATTTTAGGTTAGATAGAACTTTCGATAGGGATTGAATTTAAAGTTATATCACGCTTAAAAAAACATCCTATATATGTGTGTGTTTGTATGTGAGAATGTATATATTGTGTATACATATTATATTAAAAAATATTTTAACTTTAATAAATTCCAGTGTTTTTCTAAATAAAATTATAACAAAAATATACATTTGTATTGACGTAAACAACGTCTAGAAGATATTAATGAAATATTCATTAATTTATGTAAATATTTCATACCTTAAAAACATACTATACGCATATTGAATAATAGATGTATATCAAATACCTATAGATTATTTATGTAGCGGTTGTATGGTAAAGTGTATGAATATTTCATTGATATGCAAGTAGTGAAACTATGTGGTTAAACAAAAGAAAGAGTTTATAACAGAAACGTTGGGAAATTAGAATATTCCCAAGCGCAATAGATATGAAATAAAAAAATCCATGATGCCAAGATTGGTTCAACAATGCATGCCGCTCCTAAAGCTGGAATGATTCAATTCAGTGTGAATAATGTGTAAATTTTTAATTTTCTTCGAAACGAATATGCTTAAGAGTGCACATTAAATATACATATATACATACATATACATGTATATATATATGTATATATATATATATATATATATATATATATATATATATATATATATATATGTATATATATATATATATATATATATATATATATATATATATGTATATATATATATATATATATATATATATAACTGATTTGTAGGGGAAAAATTACAATATCAGTGTTTGGAACAAGTGGATGAAATAAAATATCTAAGTAATATTATACAATATAATGATGATTTGTGGCTAGAGATTAGATCAAGAATTATGACAACATAAGTAATATTTGGAAGAATTAATAACATGATGAACAATTAAATACCATTGAACTTGGAACGGAAAAAATATAATTAAATGTATTACCTGCTTATACTTTTGAATCAGAAACTTAAACACTGAATGCAAAAATGAAACAAAAATCTTTAACAACCCGGAAAATCGTGGAAATAATCATGTTATACATTTTCAATCATGACCAAAAAAGCTTCAATGGGATACAAGTACATAAAACTAACTAATGTAGGAGAACAAATAAAATCGATCAAAGGGGAATAGGCAGGATATATAACAAGAAGAGAAATTAGTAGATAGACAAAAATCATTATGGAATATCGATTAAGTGATTTAAAAAAAAACTCAAGAAATAATCCTATCAAAGATAGAAGAATGATATTGTAGAATTTTGTGAAAATGAGGATTAAATGAGATTAGTCACGAATAAGGAACAAAACAAGATTATTGGGAAAACATTTAAGAAGACCTAATGATATTTGATAAAGCTTTCTCTCAGCAGTGGAAAGATATCCATTTTTATGATGATGATGATATGATATTATATATATATATATATATATATATAATGAAAATTAAAATGAAAGAAGAGGAATCAACAATGGATAAGGGAAATTATTAATTGAGAATATAGATATAAAAAAGGTTAAAAAGAGACATATGGATAGATGGAACTGAGAAATAAGGAAATTCGTTGGATTAGACTAGAAGAAGACATTGAATCAGTCGAAGTGGAGTAGTTGTTTTTGAGGAGGGTGGGAGGATTTATCTAGAAGTGGATTCAAAGGATCTGATGATTATGATGATGATATATGATGAAGAATAGTACTAGTAGATATTTTCGATAAATAAGTAATTAGTTAAAAAATGTGTTTTATGAAGATAAATTACAATAAATAATAAAAAAATCATCTTGAAGATGTCTTAACGAATTAATTATCAGGATATAAGTAAAAATATAATAATTAAAAAATATATTAATGTTAAATTAGAATTTGATATTATTATTATATTTTATATCAAATTAATTATACTCTGTAGGTTATATGAAATAAATTATTATTTTTTTTTTAATACAAACAAATTTGAAACATTTTAGATATTGTTTTTATTCACATTTTTATATTTTATAAACGACAGGGAACTCGGCCCTCTACTCGCTTTACTCTTTGACTCCCAAACTTGATTCGGTTTAATAATGTAAGGAGCACCATTAATTTATGCCATAAAATTTGTACTTTAGTAATTCTCGAAAAACTTCTGGGAGTTCAGAAACGATATTTTCACATCACTCTGGAGCGCTATTCTTTTTTAATATATGTATATATATATATTTATATATATATGTATATATATATATATGTATGTATGTATGTATGTATCACTAAAGGAACATTTACAGATAAATTAGCTGAAGAATGAAAATGGTATATTGTCAATTCGGAAGAAATTCGTATATTATGAAGTCGATAATTCTCTGTTTTTAAAAAAGATATTTTATCAATGAATCCTACAGTAAAATATGAGTACAGTAATATCTCGCTTAATGCGGTTTCGATTAGTAAGGTTCACTATAGTACGGTTTGACATTTCTCCACAAAAAATTATGCGCATGCGTACATTAAACGCATCGCATGCGCAGTTCTAGTTTTGTGTTTTTTTTTCTATTAGTTTTCGATTCGTAACTTTAAAGTAAAGTCGATTTTTTGATCATTAAATTTTAATAACCCATTTGAAAATGAATTTAAAATGAATGTATAAATCCCTGATTTTGTTTTGTTGATACATACAACATTTGAATATATTACCCTCGTTTTATTTACTAAAAAACAGGAAATTAAATTTGTTTCGTACCAATCAACGTTTTTTGTATTCAGTTAATGTTTCGATTAGTCCGGTTTCAAATAGTCCGGCAAATCATTAGAACCGATTAGCCACACTATGCGAGGTATTCCTGTATATGTCTGTCTTGAGAATGTGAAAATAATTAAGCTACTTCCGACAAAACAAAAAAGTATGAAAAGATGTATATTAAAAAGCATATATGTTGTAGTATAAGGAAAATCGAATGGATCAGAAAAAAAATAAAATTCATATATGTTATACTAAAAATGAGGAATTTGAAACAGAATGGCGATGTAGTAAGAAGAGTGAATCAATGATGAATAAGAGAAATTATTGATTTCGAAACTACATTTATAATGAAATTCAGAAAGTGATACATACATAGGTGGAACAGACATATAAGAAAATTTGTCGAAATGAAATGAAAAGAATTGGTTTGGTCGAAATGGAAAGATTTGAGAGAAACCTTCATCCAACAGTGGATTAAAGAGGCTTCTGCTGATGATCTCTCTCTCTCTTTCTCTCTCTATATATGTATATATCGCCCTCATAAACACATATATTTATGTAAAAAATACATATTTAATTTGTACAAAAAATTTACAGTACTAATATAAATTTAACATTTTTAAAATCAAAAATTAATCAATAAAACTTTAACAATTGGTTTAAATTTTAAAAATTAAAATGACGATGTGACTAAGATTTTTTACATATTTTCATGTCTCACTTATTCTAATAAGTTTGTTAAAGTATATGTACGTTCAATTATGATATTTTGTATGTCGACCTTAGAAAATATCCAAATTAATTCAGTATATAAATATTTATTACAAAATTTCAAAAACATAACAAATATTGAAAAATTAAAAATGATTAAAAATTTTATGAAGAAACATATACATAAAATATTTTTTACAGTAATCTTATTTTGCAGATCAACACTGATTATTATTTATTGTAAATAAAGTTTCTATATATTTTTGAATTTTTAAGATTTGATTTTGATACTTTTTAAAATTAAATCTTTTATTAAAAAATTAAATATTAGTTAGAACGTATGATTTAAATAAAATATCGTTATTAAATTTTAAAACGTTGTTCTTCAGTGCATATATAAATATTTTACTAAACTATTACAATGATTAAATACTATAATAAAAATAGATTACTAACATTTTTAAACAATTCAAAATAATTTTAACCCTTTTACTAAAATGAATCATTGATTTTACAAGTTTCAGTATCAATTTTAATTTTTCTGAAATAATTGGAGTCAAACCACGACAATGAAAACGTCATCTCTGTGGTAACACAAGTCATAAATTAACCTTGCCGCAATGACAATTACTTGGGATAGTCATAATACCTGTGAAAATTAAATCGTTTTATTTGCTATTCTATGCTAATGAAGTGATTTTATTTCGGTTGTTGGTTTGTAATGAATAATTGATTATTTATTTTGTCACTACTTTTTTTAAATGCTTTTTTATAATAAATAATTTATTTTCTATTATATATATATATATATATATATATATATATATATATATATAAATAATTATTTTATTACAAAATAATTTCTGTATTATTAGAATGGTGAGTTGTTTGTGTCAATTGAATTAAAATCAATTAATGTCAATTGAAATAATTACAATAATAAAATATATTGCAGCCATATAGTTAAATTCAAATAATTTGTATCAATTGGAGAACATTGTTTATTTTGAAACAACATTAAAATTTATTCAAATATTTGTAATCAACTAATTAAAATTTAACAATTTTTTATTTTTTTTTAAAAAAAATGTAGTGAAAATAAAAATAAAAAATGAGATTCGTAAAAATAATATTATTGTTGATATATCAAAATATTATATATTATTAGACATTTTCTGTTATATAATTTATAAAACCTCAATAATTCATAAAATATTTTCATAAATGCCATTATAAAAATAAAAAAAGAATCGTTATAAAAATTATTGTTATACGAGTAATAATGTCTTAACTTATACTAATATTTTCTTCAGTTTGAAAATTGTCTGAGGATGTTAAAAATCTGAAATCAATCTGATGAAATATATTTATGCAAAAAGAGAAAATTCATTTAATATTTAATTAAATTCATTTTACATTGCAGAAGGTTGTTGCATATGAAATTGTGGATTTCAGGGTGTAGTGAAGTTGGTTGCAATTTTTATAATACAAACTGTTAGTAAGAGACATAGGTTATGTTTGGTATTACAATATAACTCTCACTGAACAGATTATAAAATTATTTCTAATTCAAATATCGTAAGTGTGTAGTAAAAAATAATTATAAAAAAAATTATTCAAAATATACAATTTTTTAAATGTTTCAATTTAGATATAATGCAGCAGAGGCAACCAAAAATTTCAGTGCAGTATTTAAACCTAATAGATTAATAAATGGTTAAAAAAATTCCTCCTAATAATAAACAAATGGTTCATAGTAATGGTTAAAAAAATTCCTCAAATTTTATCTTCACGGATTTCCGAGACTTGCCATTTAACAACTAATTCTCATTAATCGTAGAGAAATTAGACGTGCACTATTCGAGTTTTCTTTCACTTACAAGTACTTGAAAAAGTAAAAGGTTGGATAAAAGGGTTCCTTAAAAGGTCGCTGAAAGAAATATGATACAATGACTAGAATTTTGCATTTTTCTATTCACCCAGAAAAGAAGCTAAACGTTTTTTAAGCAAAGTAATGATAAATCGATTTTAAATAAAATGGATCCCACTCAACATTTGTTATCGATCTACATAAATGGATTATACTAAAATTCAGAAATATATTCTGGAACTAAGTTTTTATTCCAGGAAGATAATGATGATGATTTGGTGTTCTATAACTGACATTACTCTTATTCGTTCTTGAAATCTTATGAAATCATTAACGTAGAGAAATACTGTTTCCAAATAGAGGAAATGCATATATTAAGAAACCTCTCTTGCATATATAGAGTTATATACTAACACTCCACTACATATTTTAAGAACAAGAGACTAGAAATGCAGGAGGTGTAGTGAGACTATTTTTCATCCACTGCATTTATCAGGTTTTTTTGCTGGTGCATTACTACTTTTTTTAATTTTGTGTAATTTTTTGATGGAGAAAAATTCAATAATGAAGCAGGAGGCGAAAAAGATTTCAACGAATTGTTAAATGTTAATTTCATATTTTCACAGAACTGATACGTACACTTACATTTATATTTCATAGGGATAAGTATATTAGGTATGATAATGCCTATTTTGATTAACAAAAATTATTTTTAAAAAGTTATAGATGTTTGAAGTTTCATTAGAAAATCATCTATATCATATGAAACGTAATATAATATTTGTGATTATTTTTTAAAAAATTAAAAATATTTGTTTAAAAATAACTGCTAAAAATGTTTTTTTTCTTTTAGAAAAATATTTTAAAGATATAAATAGGGTGTGCATGAACAATTTAGAATATATAAATGGAACTATAGAATAACGTATGACTTTATATATTTATAAATTAATTTGAAGATAATCTATCAAGAATTTTAATTTGGTATTTATGTTTATACATACATATGGTTTTCCAATAAGTGCTTCAGAAGTTTAAATGGAAATAAAATAAAAAATATTTAATTAATTAGTTATTTATTTTTTAATTTTTTAATATATATCATATGGCATTAGTGATGGAATACAATTTCACTCATATGACCACTACATTTCTCTTGAGAGTACATTTTTTTGTCCAATTTTAGTCACTTTTTCACATAATTGTGGTCCAATTTTATGAATTATACCTACAATGTTTATTTTTAATGCTTTTGCTGTTTGTGGTTTATTGGCATAAACCAATGATTTCACATAATCTCACTATAAAAAATCTAATGGAGTTGAATCAAATAATCTTGGTGGCTAATTGATGGATTCATTTCGTGGAATAATGGACTCCTTAAACTTTTATTTCAATAAATCTATTGAAGTTTTTACAATTTCTAGTGTTGTTGGTGTGTTAAACGTACCATGATAATTTGTGAAACTGTACCGAGTTGAAATGTCAAAATAAGCTTCAAAAAGTATTCAAATATGACTGCCATTAGCTGTCAAATTTTTGACATTTTTAATGGAAAACCCTATATATCTATTGGTTATATACATATGTATGTATAAAGGTGATTCAACAACTGTAGAAAGTATTATATTTGAAAAATACGTTATACAAAAAAGGTATTTTAAATAAAATTATTTAAAAATAAAAACTTAATAATAAAGCAAAATGTAATAAATTATAATTCAAAATATATAAATTATACGAACTTTTCCACAGAGTTTTAAGAGATTTAATTATGTGATTTAAACGTCAACATAAACGACGCCATATCTGAATAAAATCTCACGGATAAAAATAAATATTGGCTACATTATTCAATAGGTATGTATAAAAATGATTTATGTGCACATTTAAGAGTAGAATATATCATCATACGATACTTTATACAGCTGCATTAAACTATATATACTTACACATATACACATTTTTATATATATATATATATATATATATATATATATATATATATATATATATATATACTACACATACACATACGCATACATATAGAGTTAGTGTATGATGTTAGATATTACTTTATGCAGTCAAAGTGTATATGCATGCATGCATGCACATGTATGCATTTTGGTCGTTTGACATGAGTAAGATTGATCACTGATGAGACAGGCGAACACACGATCGGTCGGATTAAATGCCGAGCGAAAACATCACAGTTTTGTGATAATGAGACGTTAGAGTGATGGAACCTGATGTGAGTTGTGTGCTTACATACACATATATTCGTACACACAAATATACATACATACATACATACATATATATATATATATATATATATATATATATATATATATGAGTATGTGTGTATTTATTTGTATATATATGCAGAATTTATTTCCCCATATTTGATGAAAAAATGTCAAAAAGTTCATTGATTTTGAAATAAATAATACGATAAATTAACATTTTAATTATTTTCACCTATCATTCTCATTAATACTTATTGAAATTTAATTTTGTTACAGTATACACACACACATACATACATACATACATATATATATATATATATATATATATATATATATATATATATATATATATATATATATATATATATATATATATATATATACAAGGGACGTTTGATAAGTATGGTAAAAAAATAAGAAAAACTAAATTGAAAAATGTAATTGAAATAATTAATTGATTAAATTAAACAATAAATAAATTTACCATACTTATCAAACAACCCTCGTGTATATATATATAGCATAATCAAAAAATGCAGAAAAATGATTAAATACAAAATAGTATTGAATTAAAATTTTTTAAAAAATTAAAAATCTGAGAAAGTATTCATATCATAAAAGATGAAAATAACTGTAAGCAATGAAAAATTATTGATTAGAAATCAAAGACAATCATTTCATAAAAAAATTGTAAAGAGAAAAAAAAATATATATATATATATATATATATATATATATATATATATATATATATATATATATATATATATATATATATATATATATATATATATATATATATATATATATATATATATATATATATATATATATATATATATATATATATATATATATATATATATATATATATATATATATATATATATGTGAATTTTATTGAAAATACACATAAATATAAAATAATTGTAATTGATTATTTAAACTAAAAAATTTTTATTCTTTATTTATTATTAAATTATAAAAATAATTGTGATAAATATTATATAAATATTATATATATATATATATATATATATATATATATATATAGGTTGGCAAGTATCTCCCTTCTGCTTTTTTTTGAAGTGGAATATGAGGCGGAAAAGCTATGGCAATATATATATGGTAAATATATATATATATATATATATTTATGTATGTATATATATATATATATATATATATATATATATATATATATATATATACTTTAGATATATTTTATTTGAATTTCCATATGCTTATAGACATATATATATAAGCAGCGTATAAGTATATATATGCTTATATAATAATTGTGTTTAAATAAGAGTGTTATTTAATGTAATTACATTGATATTTTTGGTAAGTATATATATATATATATATATATATCTCATATTATAATAATAAGCTAAATAATATAAATTATCCATGTGGTATTTAAAAATTTATCAAATCAACGTGAAAATGAGGTTATGTACATGTATATATATATATATTTTATATATGTATATACATTTGATCTATTTATCAAATATACAATTATGGTATTTATTATCGATATTATATGTTATATTGTTTTATTGTATATATATAATAGGTGTCATTTTGAAGATTTATTGAATTTTATGTGATAAAATTATCAATTATCTATAAATATATCTAAATAGATGCTATTTATTGCAGGTAGATATTATTTGTGAGTATTTCCTTTAATTGTTTAATTTTTAAAACATTGATCTAATTGTATACTATATATTATACAACTGTAATATAATAGTAATTAAAAAAATGTTTTTACAGGCTTTAAGATGGTAAAGTCTATTGCGCAAAAATTTTACTTATCAAAAACTAATTGTATCGTTTATACCTACTCAGTCACCATTGGAAATCGAAGAAATTCGAATAAATTTTCATAATTCATAATTTTATAAAAGTTTTAATTTGAAAATAATTGTTAATCTTATTAACACATTGTATGTGGATCTCGACGACATACTATTACTTGCGATCATCATCGAGACGCATTGTTCGCATACGATGTTATAAATAATTGTATAATTTAATTATAATCATTGATCATTTTCTATGTATTTACCGCTTTTTCTTTGCTTTATTCTGAAGAATTTGTTCATCTACGAGTTTTAGGCATACGCTTGTCCATGTACCTTTTGATTACTTTATTGATAAGAAGTTTCACTTCTGGCATGTGTACATGAGTACACATATTCTTTTTTTTTTTTTTTTTTTTTTTTTTTTTACATAGCTGCGAAATTCAAAAGACCAGAAGGCGGAAGGGAGATATTTGCCAACCTAATATATCATAATCATCATCATTAACCTTCTTCTATACACTGCTGAGTGGAGACCTTTCCCAACATTTTGCATTTCGAGCATTCTAATATCTTGTTTATAAGGTTCACTTCGATAATTTTTTTCATCTTTATCTCCATCTTTTTGTCCATCAATCTCTTCCAGAGTCTTTTGATATGTACAGTTTCTCAATCAATAATTTCTATTATCTTTTTATGATTTTTTTCTTTCTGTTGTATGCTTGGTGTATTTCCATTACAAACTTCTCAGATCTGTTCTCTTTCTCTTTCTATATATAAGATGCCCCAAATGAGACTGAGGTATGCTATATGTAAATGTGTCTAAATTTTTTCACTCATTTGGGTATATGTACATATATATATATATATATATATATATATATATATATATATATAAATATTTATACAGTAATACCTCGTTTAGCGCTTAGGATGCGTTCCTGACAAAAAAGCGATAAGTGAAACAGCGTTAAACGAGGTTATTTCAACACATATTAAATAGGGAAAGAAAAATATGCGACCAAAAATTACCAAATTTTACTTTAATTTTAAGTTATTTTTATATTAATTTGCATAATAATATATGTTACATAACACGAAAACATATGTACACAAAAATTTAAAGTTTATTTCTGTCACGAAGGTCCTGGCTCTTCTGAAATTCTTGATTTTTTTGCGATAAAGTCGTCTAGTGTCATTTATTGCTTTCTCTTTCTATCGTTAAGCAAATGTCGGTAGCAGGAGATCGCATCCAAAACGCTTCGTTTTGTTTTTGCACTCCTTTCAAAATCTGCATCATTCGCTACAATTTGATCAATGATTTCGGTTTTCGTTACCAAACTTTTACTAAGGAAATCTGTAGCAAGTTCTTTGGGTTCTTCGTTTTCAGAATCATTATTTTCAAGTTCTATATGAATTCCTTGTTCTGCTAGTTCTTGAAGGTCGTCGTTAGTAAGGTTCTTGCCAGAAACATACACCAACTCCTCAATATCCTGGCCATCTACATCTCCTAATCATGCTGTATCGATTAGTTTGACAATTTGACCAATGATAAACTCTTATCGTTGAGAATCTTTGGATATCTTCGGCCATACCTTCTTCCACACTTCGTTCATGCATTTACAGTCAATTCTTGCCAAATGAGATCGATATTCCCTATAGTATCCATGATGTTATATTTCTTGAAAAATTGCACAATTGATTCTTTATTTTCACCGTCTGTTTCAAAATAAGTTGTTGAAATGTGCGACGAAGTTAATATGCCTTAAAATTTGATATGATTCCTTGATCCATCGGCTGAATTATCGACGTAGTGTTGGGTGGTAGGAAAACTACTTCAATTGGAATGCAAGTGTTTAAATCGGACAAGCTGGTGGGATGGCTTGGAGCATTATTCATCAGTAATAGAACATTTGGCTCAATTTTTAAAAATTTACAATAACGTTTTACGGATGGACAAAAATATTTTTTTAGGCTTCAAGGAGACCACGTTATATCGAATCAGCGTTAATCGAGGTAGCGTTAAACGATGTATTACTGTATATATAATAATTTGATTATATATTTTCATTTCTCAGTTTATTTTTTCTAATAATTATGCATTTTAAAAGAATTTGAGATAATTGATATTTATATTTTATAATAAAGAAAATTATGTTTCACACAAAAAATTTAATTTAAAAATTGTAATAGATGTGAATGTATAAAAAAAACATATTAATTTAATGAAAAAATTGATTTATTAAAGAGAATTTTATTAATACAAATAATATTAATGAATGAAAAATTTACAAATTCTAATTCTGTTAGCATGTATTATTATTTTAATAAAGAAAATAAATATCAAAAGTACATTATTTTATAAGATTTATGAATGTCTATTTTAAAATTTTCACCAGAGGCATACATAAAAGTTAAAATCTGTATATCATTAACAAAAAATGTAGGAAGCATTTCTGTGAAGTTTTTTGTATAAATTTAAAATATCTAATTAAAGGAAATTTATCATATTTTAATTAATACTAAATATATACATATATATATATATATATATATATATATACATATATATATATACAAATATGTATATACATATATATATATATATATATACTCGTATATATATATATATATATATATTAGGTTGGAAAATATCTCCCTTCCGCCTTCTGGTCTTTTGAATTTCGCAGCTATGTACAAAAAAAAAAAAAAAAAAAAAAAAAAAAAAAAAAAAAAAAAAAAAAGCGGAAGGGAGATACTTGCCAACCTAATATATATATGGATTTAATTGAAATACAATAATAATAAAAGATTCCTGAATTTACTTTTATGATAAATGATTAAAAATAGAATTTTTGTAATTTTTAATAAAAATATGTGTTTATATTTTAAAAATATTTATATAGGTGGTCTAAAAGAAACTGAAGGATATTAAACGATAGTATATGATAATAAAGAAGTAAATGTATGTCTATACTAATCAATATTATTGGGGCCACTCTATATTTGTGTGATTAAGTATTATACTCGTATTTAGTTATTGATATTTATAATTTACAACAAGAATATATGTAATTTTCAAAATATAATAGGAAATATAATACAATAATATATTTTGCTTAAAACTAAGTAAGAATCTAAGAGAACAAATTGCAACTAACAAAGATATTAGATAAAGTTTTTGTAGTTATTGAAATTTATTTAATATTTTCATTGACGATTTAATATTTTTATTGGTTAAGAAATCGAAAACAACCTTTTTGTTCAGAACTATGTTTAGATATTAACACAATTATAGATGTTTTATTGT
This sequence comes from Neoneuromus ignobilis, assembly GCA_029203775.1. NCBI lineage: Eukaryota > Metazoa > Arthropoda > Insecta > Megaloptera > Corydalidae > Neoneuromus > Neoneuromus ignobilis. The sequence continues at coordinate 7,376,699 of CP092088.1, forward strand.
GTGTTGTAGTTTTGTATACTATGGCCCATATAAGACTGAAAGGTTTGAAAAATTAAAAAAATGTTTTTAATAATTTTCTTTTTTTCATTTCTAAAGACCAGGGGATTCTGCTCTCTACTCGTTTTGCTCGTCAACCTCCTAACTTGTTTCTATTCAATAATGTAAATAAGTTATGTAAAATAAATCGTTTAGAAAGCTATGTTAATTTTCTTTGTTAATGTTTCTGTATGAAGACGATGTTTACTATAGATTTGTGGTTTGATGTACATTTAAACCTAATGTCCATAAAATTAAAAATCATCTTTTCTGAAAACTGCTTGAATTTTTTTTTCCATTTTTTTATTTTAATATTTCATAAAATTTGTACTATCGTAATTCTCCGAAAATTTCGGAAAAGTTCGGAATTGAAATTTTTACATCACTTTGAAAATTTTCATACCACATCGGAGGAGGAACATCATTCTATTTTAAACTGAAAGATTATAAAACACAATTTTGATATTAACAATCGGTACGTATGATTTGCAACAGTAAATAGAAATCATTGATTTTTTTTATTCTATTTTGGTTGGAAAATTGGGATCAAGATAAAAGTTGGGCACTACACGTTTGTGGCCTTAAATCACTGCAGTGGTTTAAACCACAAATGTCACTTAATGCTTTTCACGGTTCCTATGATTTGAAGGGATTCGAATGACCATCTAGCCAATTGTTATTTTTACATGTTTTTCCTATAACAGGGATTTTTTTTTAAAAAAATGCATTATTTCTTACCCTAATTTATCGCCAATAATTCGACTGGTATTATATGGAAAAGGACTTTCTATTTCAAAATTATCAGATAATTTCAACGGAAAGTTTAATAAGGAGATTACTAAGCACCCGTATGTTTTACTGGAATCTTGTTAATCGAAGGATTGTGATTATATTCTTAGTCAAAGCCGAGTACTTAGATAAGACCATATGTGGTGACGAGAAATATATCTGGAATTCGATAAAACTTGTTATGACACACTTACTAGAATACTACAAAAGAGATAAATATAGAGAATTTGAGAAATCTTTTTATTTGAAATTTTATCAAAAATTAGGCTGCAATATATCTTTAACACTAAACCTACCACGAGGGGTCAAATGACCCTTTTTAAACTTTTTTTCAAAATTTCTCACATAAAGCGTTATCACATCACTAATTGACTTTATGACTTTTAATATAATTTACATACAATGCATTTTTCAATATTTACTCCTCTCTTGTTATTTTTTTTACCGAGATATATATGTAATCTGCCTTAACTACCGCAACGGGTCATTTGACCCCTGCAAAGATTCATATGATATCATGAAGATTTGTATGTGTGGTTGACAAAACCATTGCATTATACATTTTTGCTATTCCATCAATATTTTGCTGTATTGCGTTATATTTGGTACTGACGAATGAATAGCGAATTTCACTCTAAATAAAAAAGTCAACGAAGCCAGCGTTTACAAACAGATAAATTGGATTTAATCTCTGAAGTATGGTAAAATTCATCGAGAATAGCCAAAATTGTTACAGCCTGGGGAACATTAACTATCGATGGACAGCTTTTCCCAACCAAAGAGAGTGTAGGTTTACGCAATATATGCCGAACAAACCGGATAAGTTTGGTATCAAATTCTGGCTAGCTTCTGACGTCAGCACCAAATACATTAAATGGATTTCCGTATTTGGGAAAGGATGAAAACAGAGGAGCTTCATCTCCGCTAGGGAATTCGTTAGCCAAACAAAAAAAACGCATCTACTAAGCTCAAAGCATAAATCTATAAACATCGAAAAAACGGTACGTATACCTAAAACGATTAGATTCTACAATAATACTAAATACGGTGTAGATATGACGGATCAAATGAAAGAAAATACTTGAAATCTGAGATGGCCTGATATTTTCTTCAATATTCTTGACCTGGCTGGAATCTTGTTATACAAAGAAACAACCGGCGAAAAATTTCTAGACAATAATTTTTATTCTTAGTCGAAGAACTTGCCGAAGATACATGAAACAGAAGAAAAATAAACATATTCTCGTGTGCAAATAAATGCCAAATAGGTTTTATTAAATAAATAAACAATTTTGAATCGTTATTTGAAAAAAATTGTTTTATTCATGTACAAATTTGCTAAATGAATATTTTTCAAAAATATAGCAATATATATATTTAATGATACATTTTATACATGAAGTTCAGTGTTAATGATACATTTTCTTCAGTCCTATTTAGACTCTTACAGGATAATTTTTGTTTGGGATGTTTTCAAAGAGATGCTAGAATAAATGGAGCTCAGTAATGTTAAAGAGATATTATTGGACTATAGTATACGATTTACCAAATGCGAATTTTTGCAATTTATATTTTTGCGTATTTTGTTAAATATTTTCGTGTTTTATAATTAAAACTAACTTATAATTTCTTCACTCATTTTAATGTTTAAACAGGTTAATAAAATATATTTGTTACAATTTGTGATTTTGATAATACTTTGATCGTTTTGTATTAGAAAAATTCATGAAAATTAAAATGTTGCAAAAATTTTCTAAACAACATAAATATTTTTTCATATCTTTTTATAAACTCAAAGAAGTATAACAATGAGAATAAATTAAACAAATTTAATGTTAAAATTTATTGACTAGTGTAATTGGTAAACACTTTAAAATATTACAATAATTTATATATAAAAAATGAATTTTTAAAACAATCAAATTATATCTGAAAAACTTCAATATGTGGTTTATAAAAAATGTAACGAAATTGCAATATTAAATATAAAATATTTATATTGAATAGATATTAATTTTTTATGTTATATGGCGCACAGAAATGGTATCCACTTCAATTTGTATTGAATTTTAATTATATAAAATCATTCTAAGGTTATAATCTATTCAAATATAAATTAATAAAAAAATATACTATAAAGTTAATTCTTAATAATTGTAAATCTATTTTTTTTATTATTTGTCTAATAATAAAACGATTTAGTTATTACATGAATAATTTATTTTAATTAAATTGAATGACATAAATCAGTATAAATTTAATTCTATCGAAAAATGTAAAATTTTTTTTTTTATTAAATTTAAGTGTAGTAATGTTTATGACTAGTTATAAAAATTTCTATTATATATAAAAGGACCTATAAATTTTAGTAAAGAGTTTTCTTCGAGTGTTCGTTGGCGTCGAACCGCGAGTTCACTGACATTGTTACTAATAATTATGACGCCAACAAATAGTTCGTTCTGTCGTAAATTAAAATTTACATAGTAGTCACCTTGAATTGCACGAAAGATCGAATTACGGGATTGCGACCGAGTGATATTTAAAATATGCGTGGTATTGATATGAATAAGTGACATTGTTACAGAATAAATTTTATTCACAGAGGAAATGAAAACGCAAATGTCACTTATGTGGTTTCACTTCTGAGAATTTCACATGAAATATTTTATTATTTAGAGTTTTGTGTATTTTTAATACGTGTTGTGCATAGCGTAATTGTACGTTTTCAACAAATGAATCATTTAGGTTGATGCTGTCATGAAGAAAAGTATTGAATGACGAATTGTGAAATTTAAAACTCAGCAGAAAGAATAATTTAAATATGAGTACTAAATGACTTTTATTTTATAATTTATTTTTTTTTGATTTATATAGGGTTTTTTAATAAGCGCTTCAGAAGTTTAAATAGAAATAAAATAAATGTATTTAATTATTGTAATTATTTATTTATTTTTAAACATATTCTATAGCATTAATGATGAAATACAATTTCACTCATATGACCACTACTAATTTGCTTGACCTAATGCAGAGGTCGGCAAACTTATTTTGGAAAGAGCCAGTTCGTAATTTTTTAGGCTCGGCGGGGCAGGTAGTAAACTCGAAGATATTTACATGGGCAATTTTACTCATAAAACAACAAAAAAATAGGTTCAATTTTTTTCATTAGGAAGTAATATTTTTATATAATATTTATATACACATACTGACACAAAAAAAGCGAATAAAATATTTCCACTTATTAATAAACGTATTATAGAACTGGTTAAATTTTGAACTAATGCGTGGAATGTAATTGTTTTTTCTGAGATAATATTTTATCATATTGGAGTTCAAAATTAGTACTTCCTATCAGTAAAGTTGTTTACAAATGGTCATCTGTTAATAATGATCTGTATTGCGATTTTACATACTACATTTTCGAAAATGTTCTTTCACATTGGTAAGTACTCCCAAATATAAATATAAATCCCAGAGGATATGATATTAATTGTTCGTATTTATCTTTCGAAAGATATTTATAGAATTTGGTTAGATCCATTTCTTTAAACATAATTTTTAACATATCATCATTTTGCAGATTAATCACTTCCAATTGAAGGTCTAAGGGAAGCTCCTTAATTGTACAGCCAAATGAATTTTGAAATATGGAAATGTCTTTTGCACTTGCGTTAATATCTAAAAATGCTGTTGTAACTGTAGTTTAAGTTCAGAAAATATATCCGCCGTGAATTTTTTGGGGAATGGAGATTTCACTAATATCTGAAATTTTTTACAGCATGAAAAATAGTCAAACTTGGTTAATGTAATTTGTGTTTCAAACAATGCAAAATTTTTGACGATATAACTTTACGATAGAATACATTTAATATATGAGCACTGTTTTTTTCCTGTAATTTTAAGTTAAATTCGTTAATATATCCCACGATATCTGTAGCAAATGCTAATTTCCAGTGCCAGTCAATCCATTTATATATGTAAGTGGTTACAGCGCGTAATTTGATTTATTTTTATTTTTTTCATGTAAAAACAATATTAATCCGCGGGCGGATTAAAAACAGACGGCGAGCTAAATTTGACTATTTGGCCGTAATTTGCCGACCCCTGACGTAGTGCATTCATTTAGTCCAATTTTAGTTACTCTTTCATATAATTGTGGTCTAATTTCATAAATTACACGTTCAATGTTCATTTTTAATGCTTCTCTTTTTTTGTGTTTATCAGAAGAAACCAATGATTTTATATAAGCCCATAGAAAATAATCCAATGGAGTTAGATCATATGATTTTAGTGGTTAATTAATGAGTCCATTTCGTGAAATAATACTCATTAAACTTTAGTTTCAATAAGTTTATTGAAATTTTTACTATTTTTAAGCGTTGTTGAAGTATTAAAATTTCCATGATAATTTACTAAACTATACTGAGTCGAAAAGTCAAAATGAGCTTAAAAAAATCAAACATGGCTGCTATCAGCTGTCGAAGTTTTGTCATTCTTATTGGAAAACTCTCTCTCTCTCTCTCTCTCTCTATATATATATATATATATGCAAACATATGATTATTAAAAAACTATTATTATTGACTCAAATTATTCTGAAAAAAATGTTATCTGAAAATTTTATCGAATAACATTAGTTCTTCTTTAATATATATACAAGATTTTTTCATTCTTTCTTGTACGCGACTAACCTCAACCAATTTTTACTTTCATAATATTTTGAAATATCATCTCTTGATTTTTGTTAGTCTTTTTCTGCCTCTTGTTCGTTACTGTATAATGATTTTTATTCATCTATTCTCTTTTATTCTTGATAAATGTGCAGTCCAGAGCCATTTCATTAATTTTATTTATTCTATCATATGAGTTATTCTTATTTGTTCTTGTATATATTAACAGATTCTTCGATCAAATTCAGAAATTTCTATTGTTATGTTTCCATAATTCTATGTATTGGAAAATTTTTTTGCTTCATTTTTACAT
>CP092088.1:7387506-7445006 GCA_029203775.1 Neoneuromus ignobilis
AACACACACACACAATCTTGCTCACCGAAATATAAATTTATATGAAAAGGAATGAAATGACAACGTATGATAAGAATGCTGCCTAGTCACATGTTATTTATGATAAGATCTGCTCTGGCAATTTTCAGGAAAATTCGTAATAAAACTCATACGACTTCGGAAATAATTTATGTTTACTTTTTAGACAGTGTAATAAAAGTGTATATCAATGATAGGTATTACTCATTATATATGCTCGATTACATCGCTTTCAGATTATTTCATTTTTGTTAAAATGCAATTCTCGTTTTCGTATTGTTTGAACTTGATGAATTCATAAGTATTATTTATGTTCTTTTTTGTCAGTTATGACTCACTGTATAAGATTGTATAGATTAATATTTTTTAAACGTATATTATATCTGTATATGTAATTTTAAACACGCAAGTAATATATATGCACTCTTGAGGAAACTAAAAATAGCGTACACGTAAATTACATCGAATCATTTCCTAAATAATTATTTTATATGAAATATTCAGTTCTTAAAAATTAAATTTTATTTCACTCGATAAATATCATTTAAAAAATGTCAGTTATATAAAAAATGAATATTATTTAAAGTATATAAATCAAAGAAAATATATCATAGGTAGGAATATTTTAAAATAAATTTAATTTACTATATGAAAAAAAAATAAAACCAGCCAAAAGTTACTTAACAAATTAAAAGAAATATAAGGAAAGAAAGTTTTCTAATTGTGAATATCAGTTACGAGTATGTAGGTAGAGCAAATGGATTACGCTTTCGTAATATAAATATTGGAGTCAAGAAGGTTAGCATTAATAATTTTTAATTCATTTCATGTAATAATTAGTATTTCCTTTTAATTTGAATAAAAAAATAGAAAATGTTACAAATAAAGAGATTTATTTGGGGTTAAATATTTAAATAATAATTAATTTTGTAATGTAATATGAATTTTAAGTAAAAATAATGGTATTTCAATTTTATATTTACATAGTAATAAATATGTATTAATGTATATCGAAAATATTATATCAAATCATTCAAACACACACACATATATATATAAATATTTATATATACATACAGTAGTGGCCATTAAAATCCGGACACTCTGGTAACATTGCTTTTAAAGAAATTTCAGCCAATAAAATGGGAAAGTCCCTGTTTACATTGTTTTCATACAAGTATAAATAAATTACACTTTTCCTTTCATTCTGTAACAAGTCGTTGATAAAATAACATTGTAAATGAAGTAAGAGAATGTGAAAAGTGTAAAAATGGTAAATATGAAAAAAATGACCGAAGAAAATAAACTTAATATTTTGGTTTCGTCAAAAAGAATTTAAGTGTTCATTAAATAGCTGATAAATTCGAATTTATCAAATCATACGTAGCTGAAATTTAAAAAAAAGTCGTGAAACATGCTCTATTAATCGGAAAAAGGGATCCGGGGCCATGGAGGTGAGGAGAAAAATAACGGCTCGCCAAGATTGCGCCTTAAACAAGTTGTCTTTGAGAAATCGTTTCAAAACTGCGGCAGATATAAGAAGAGAGTTTGTCGAAATAAGGAGGTGTATCAGAAATAAGTACAAGAACTGCTAGAAGAAGGCTTTAAGAAGCTCAATTATGCGCTAGAAACCCCGTCAAAAAGCCACTATTCACAAAAAAATGGTTCAAAAACGACTTTAGTTAACCAAAGATACTGAGAATTGGATTTCAAGAAATGTAATTTGTTGTCTTTGGAGTAATGTAATTTTTTCAGACGAGTTCAAATTCACATGTACGGATCTAACGGGAGGTTGTATGTACGAAGAAGAAAGGGTGAACGTTTTAGTGATCACTGTGTCATAAAAACTGTTCAGCATAGGATCAGCCGAATGGTCTGGGGATGCTTTTCTTTTCATGGGTCTGGTCAACTGATTCTGATAGATGGTATTGTAAATGGGAATTGATATAAAAAAATTTTGGAAATAAGTTTTGTACCATCGATGGAAGAGCACCTTTCATTGGCAGGAGATGTTATCTTCTAACAAGATTGTGCCATGCCACCAGTGCTCAACTGGTAGGTATTAACGCTTACTGGACAGAACACTCATTTTTTAATTCAATGTCTTTTTTCTTTTAAGGTGGAGTCATATCTTGACGAACTATGAATTTTAACTATGTTATGGCCAGGAAATAACCCCAATTTGAATCTCATAAAAACCCTCTAGAGGCTTATTAAGGTTAAAATTGCTGGAAAAAAGATCAAATATATTAAAAGTGTTGGATTGCTTCATCCAAAAAGTGTGGTACAAAGAAATCATACAGGAAACTTTAAAAAAATTAGTCGATTTTATGCCGAACCATACTAAATGCATTATTAAAAAAAGGAGGTTTAACAAAATACTAGTAATGAGTATTTTTTATGTGAAGGCGTCTACAGTTGAAACCAATTTAATTTCTAACAGTTTTATGTTTCCATTACATGATTTTTTAAAGCTTTGCTTATTGAATAAAGACCTCAATAAAACAGAATTCTTTTACTTGGCTTATTTTGAACAAAACTCGTCCAATAAAATGGATATTTCTATCTATTTCAGAAAGAGCATAGATATAAAAAAATTCTAGAATGCATATTTGACCTATCTTCTTTTACGAAGCAAAACATCGAAAAAAGCGTTTCATTTGCATTTTCGGATTTCAATGGCCGTGACTATATCTATATATATATATATATATATATGTATATATATATATATATATATATATATATATATATATATATATATATATATATATATATATATATATATATATATATATGTATATGAGTATGTGTGTCTAATAATTTATATGATTTTTTATGAAATAAATAATTTTAAAGAAAGAAATAATTACTCATTTATATTTAAATATGAAATATATATTTCGCAGAGTAATTTATTTCCTAGATTCATTTTATTTTTTGGTAAATATTTTGATTTACCGCCATCTTTCGCCTATGGTATGTATATTTTAATAGAAGCAGAATAATTTATTCGTATCTGAAATCGTAAACTTGTACATATTATGATTACAAATGAATATCAGTGTTGTGAGGGTTTTACAGGGAACGTGTCGACGTGGCAATCAATCATCCGACCGCGAGACGTACGCAGGGGTGAGCGCGGCCCGCAAAGATCCAGAAACGGGTGGTCGGCCGGCGACGTCTGAGTGAGTCTGTACGTCTGCATGCCGTTTTTGGCATGTTGTGAGCCGGCATGTATGATTCATTGTCAGTGAGATGTAATTAATGTGTTTCACTCGCGTAAATATCAATTATAGGCAAGAGTGGAGCAATCTTAATACGCTCGCCGATATAAATCACCCGATTACGAAACCGTACACGCGCAATTATTATTGCCGTTACGAACGAATAACAATAGACGGTGTTAACCCCAATTGGCGTCCAATGGAACCGTTTGAGAAGATGATGGAACGTGTGTCGAGTAATTTGTACACTCAACTTGATAGATAATTGTTCGTAATTGTTCAACGGAGATAAGATAATTGTAATTTAACATCATGCAAAGTACATTTTTAAGTGTTTATTTAGTCAATTTAGGCGAATCTATTCTATATTTTCAAAATTGAAATAATTATTTCTAAGAGATGACAATACATTGAAGACATTAAATAAAACACATACACACAAATATATATATATATATATATATATATATATATTTATATATCACACATTATATAAAGAGTCCACATTAGCACACTACTAGCCGGGAGCCTCATCGAATGTCATTCATTAGACAGTAATTGGTCATCCTCATCACGCTGAACAAGCAACTTGGTGAGAATTTTTGATTCAGGATTTACTTTTTTAGCAGGATGCTTTCACCTTCGGCTAAGAGAGCCCTGTCTACCTTATTTAAAACATATTACAGTTCTAGGCCACCCTGACAATGTCAGTTCAACAGAGCCTTTTTCTGTTAGAATTTTTCGACAGTTGTTTTTTTTGCAAGATGAGATTATCAACTTCATGGTCAACCCTCAAAAATAAGGAACTCTCTGGCTGGGAATCAAACGCAATCTTCCTCGTGACAAGCAGGAACGCAAGCCACTAGGCTATCTAGTCGATATATATATATATATATATATATATATATATATATCTTACATTTGCTATAATTTTCTTATATATATATATATATATATATATATATATAAGAAAATTATAGCAAATGTAAGAAACTTAAAATGGACCAATCATATAGCAAGAAAAGAAGACAACCGATTGAAAAGAGAAATTATTGATTATAAACCCAGAAATCTAAAAAAAATCATAGACATATGAGACAGAGAAATTCGTTGGAATGGAGTGGAAAAAAAGGTATTAGAACGATTGAAGTAGAAAATTTTGGGAAAAATTTTCATCTACTAATAGGTAAAAAAAGACTGATGATAACATATATATGTATACATATATATGGAGAGAGAAAGAAAGAGAGAGGGTTTTATATTAAAAATGTTAGAACTTTAACAGCTGGCGACAGCCATGTTTTAATTTTGACATTTTAAATCAGTATATTTTGACAAATTTTCATGGAACATTTAGAATTTCAACGTAGCTTAGAAATTGTAAAAATTTCAATTGACTTATTGAAACAAAAATTTTATCAGTCCATTATTTCACCGAATGGACTCATCAGTTGGTCATCAATATCATTTAATCAAACTTCATTAGATTATTTTCTTTAAATGAAATTAATTGAATTATTTTCTGTGTGTAAATTAAAATAATCTGATTATTTTTTCTAAAAACTGGACTAAACAAGTGCACGATAGAAATCGTGGTGATCATATCAGTGAAATTGTGTTACATCAATAATGCCATAGAATATGCTTAAAAATAAAAAAAAGTAACGAATCAATCAAAACTTTTTTGTTAATTTTGATTTTAACATCTAAAGCACTTATAGTAAAACTCTCTCTCTCTCCCTCTCTCTCTTTATATATATACATATATATATATATATATATATATATATATATATATATATATATATATATATTCAGCCTGCCATTTGGATCAGAATCAATTCATTGCCTCACTTTCAAATCTCTTCTTTATTATTGTATTATATCATTATTTATATTTACCATGAATGATAAAGAAATACTAATAAATATAGATTTTCTATTAGATATTTATATACCATTCAATCAAAGGAATATTATTATAATATATTTTATAATATTCTAAAGTTATACATGGAATAACGATTTCTTGTCGCTTGCATTGAGGGCGTTTAATTATTGCGAAAAAAGTTAAATACTTTTATTTATTATTTATATATTGAGTTATTTGTGTATAGGTATTATAGTAAAATCTATAACAAAACAAAACTAAAAAATTCTCATAAACTCCAAAAGAAAAAAAGTGTTAATTGTAAATTGTTTCAGATTTGTTATTAAGAAATGCTAAAAATTGTATTCCAGTCACAAAAAGATAAAATATTAGTTTGTACTACATAAAATGTCCAATTTCTGACTTTTTATTTTTGCACAAGCACAAGAGGACTTTTTACAGGTTAATTTCTGTTTTGTCATTGCTTACTATAAAAGCGATTTTTTTACTCACAGTGCTGTTAGTATTCAATTGGTATTTCAACAGTGTTTTTTTTTTAACTATAGGAAATATGTTATATATGGAGAAGGATGAACACGTTAAATTTAATTTGGGGCATAGAGCAGCCGAGGTATAGACAAATATCAATTCCAACATTTAAAGTGAGAACTGTTAAATAACAAACAATACGAAGATGATAACAGAAATTTCAAAATGGGTATCTGATCCTTCAAAATGTTTAAGCGGAAGTCCCACAAACGTCTTAAATAATAACAAATTAAAAGAAATTATTAATAATAATTTTGGAATTACAATATGAGAACTTGTTGTTCATCTAGGAGATTCACCCATGACAGTTTCTTGTCATTTAGCTGCAGTAGGAAAAGTAAAAAATTAGACAAATGGATGTCACATGTATTAAGGAAAGATCAGCAAGTGTGGCGCTGAAAGTTTGTTAATCACTGATTATTCAGAACAATAATAACCCATTTTTAGATCTTATCATCGCATGCAATAAAATGGATATTGTACGATAATAGGATACGATCTGAACAGTGGTTAAATTCTGATAAGGCACAAAAAATTTACTAAAACCATTATTGCACCTATGTAAAATTATGGTGTTAATGGTCTATAAAGAGAATCATACACTATTTGTTTTTGAAGCAATGACAATTCATTACTGCAGAATTTTACTGTCAAGAAATTGAAATAACGCCTGGAAAGTTAAGATCCTAACAACTTAGATTAATCAACAGAGATAGAGTTATATTGCTTCATAACAACGCTCGATCACATACCACTTTAATCACTACACAGAAATTGTTAACAGAGCTGAGTTATGACATTTTATAGCATTTTTAATATTCACTTGACTTGCTATCAATTGATTTTCATCTTTTTAAATATTTTGAATTTGTTACATCTAAATTAAACATTTATAAATCAAAAAGCCATAATTGACGCATTTAGACATTTTATTTCTTCTAAAGACACGAAATTTTATAAGAGAGGGATATATAGTTTAGTATTATGTTGGTAAAAACGTCTTAATGTGAATAGTCCATATTTTAAATAAAGTTTTTTTAGACATTGTTTTTTTTATTTTATCATTCAAATTCGGACATTTCATGTAGTACCATCTTATATATATATAGTATTTTTTGAGAATTTCCCTAGAAAACCTAATATGTGTTTATTTTATTTCAAATAATAAATCATAATATGTACTAATTATAAATTATATAAAGGAAAATATATATTTCCTTGTAAAGTATATTTTATACATTTCTCCTTTTACTTGCTAGTAATATATACATGAAAGTATACACACATACGCATATATATATATATATATAAAACAGCATATGTATAATATGTACATTTGTATCTGAATTTACGCTTGCATTCATAAGGGATTATTCATTATAGAATAATGGTTCTTTGTTAAAACACTTATAAAATTAACTGTGCTTATTTGCTCTTGTTTAAAAAGGAAACAGAATCTCATAAATCTTATAAATATATAAAACAGGAGCGATGCGTCGAAATGTAGCTCTTTATGAGCAAATTACGACGACTATTAAATTTCTTACGATCGTCTGGAGGAAAAAAGTCGTATAGATATCACCTAAAACAGACGTCGAAGAGCAACTTTAAGTGTTATTTGTTTAAAAATACAGCTTGTATCGTTTTCTATTCAAAGATGTTTAGGTCATTCGTGGATATAAACTGATGTCAGAGCTAAACTATTTTATAGGGAAATTAAACGTATTTAGTACACTTATTATTAATTCAAATGTATTTATGCTCTGTTATTTCTTTTGGAAAAGAATGTGCGAGGATGTGCATTAACTGATATATATATACTTCCGTTGTGTATTACGAAATCAGTAAATGCAATGATTAAAATAATATCTATAAAACTATTTTTTATATATAAAGACTCTTTCAATAGCCACGCCTAACTTTGAAAGCAAATCGTGGTTATACGAGGTGTGATCAAAAAGTAAGGTGAATTTTGAAAGTTAGCGGGCTACATCCGTTCGATCTTCGATTTTTTTATTTGGTTATTTTGGTACACTCGTCTCGAATATATGTTCCAAATTTCAGCTATGTAGCATGTTTAGTTTGTTGGTGAGAGGCATTAAGTAGGCTCCACGATTTTCTGTCGATCATGGATCAAAGAGTTTGTTATTTAATGGAATTATGCTCCAAAACACTTGAAATGTTGAAAGTGGCATACATGAGTCTACTTTAAGCCAAAAAATGTTTAACTGGACGCCCAGCACGTCAACAACTGATGAGAACGTTGAAGAAGTGAAGAAAATAGTGTTGGGGAATCGTCGAATTAGAGAAATTGCTGATGATATTGGCATCTCGTTTGGTTCGTGCCAATCAATTTTAACGGGTTTTTGTTCCGAAATTGCTCAATTTCGACCAAAAGAACCGTCGCATGAGCATCGCCCAAGAGCTATTGAATGACGTCAACGACGACCCAGATATACTAGACAGTGTCATAACAGGTGACAAAACATGGGTATATGGTTATGACGTCGAAACTAAGACTCAATCGTCCCAGTGGAGGCATTCCGGATCACCAAGACCAAAAAAAGCACGCCAAGTTCGATCAAATGTGAAGGTTTTGCTTACAGTTTTCTTTGATTGCAGGGGTGGGGTGCATCATGAGTTCTTGCCACAGGGTAGAACAGTAAATAAGGAATATTACCTGCAAGTTATGCGCAATTTGCGCGAAGCAATCCACCAGAAACTTCCGAATTTGTGGAAGAACAAAAATTGGCTTTTGCACCATGATAACGCCCCTGCTCACACATCGTTGCTTGTGCGCGAATTTTTGGCTAAAACCAACACACTAATGATGCCGCAGGCACCGTATTCCCCAGACCTGGCCCCCTGTGACTTCTTCTTGTTCCCGAAACTGAAGAGGCCCATGAAAGGACGGCGTTTTGCAACGATTGAGGAAATAAAGACGGCATCGAAAGAGGAGCTGAACAAGATCACAAAAAATGATTTTTTGAAATGCTTTGAGGATTGGAAAAAGCGTTGGCACAAGTGCATTATATCCGAGGGGGATTACTTTGAAGGGGACAAAATAAAAATTGTTGAATAAATAAATATTCTTTGAAAAATATAAAAATTCACCTTATTTTTTGATCACACCTCATATGTGAAATGACAACACTATCATTCTGTTACATTAGTATTCTGTCATAGCTGTCATTTAATTATGAAAAACTACACGCTTCAACAACTCGTTGAAACTGTGAAAATTTATAATAAAAATTCGTGATCTGTTCTCCAAACGTTCTGTGAGCTATCATCTTCAGTGACAAAACGCATTTTTGGCTGAATGGTTTTGTAAGCAAGCAAAATTGTCAAATCTGGGACGTTATCAATCCACAACATTTCCAGAATTTCCTTTGCATCCAGAAAAACTGTTTATTTGGCGTGGATTTTGGACCGGGTAGCGTCGTCGAGCCATACGTCTTCCAAAATGAAAAAGGCGAAGCGATAACTGTCAACAGCGAAAGGTATCGAGAGATGATAATCGTTTTTTTTTTTGTCTTGAATTGGATGATATGGACATAGACAACATGTGGTTCCAGCAAGACGGTGCTACGTGTCGCACAGCGGGTGACATAATAGCGTTATTGAGGGAAATGTTTCTCGGTTGCGTTATTTCGAGAAGAAGTGATGTCAATTTGCCGCCAAGATAATTAAACTTAACGCTCTTAGACTTGTTTCTTTGAGGTCACGTTAAGTCTTTGTCCTATGTCAATAAACCAGGAACAATTAACGACCTTGAGAACAACTTCATTTAAGCCATTGCAGAAATTCAACCCGATTTATGTGGAAGAGTCATCCAAAATTTTATCTTTCGGATCGACTCCTGCTAATAAAGCCGCGGAGGTCATTCGAACGATGTTATTTTTAAAACATAATGGTATTAAAAATACTTTAATTTGCGATAAAGATTTCTTCCATACTTTACATAAAACTCTTTCCATTCAATTTTAAAAATTGAGTTCCTTTATTGAAAGACCCTGTATATAAAGTCTTTACCAAATTGCACAAATGTGTAAGTAGAGAAGAATATACAGAAAAAAATATACAGAACTAAACGTTCAATCGGAATTAGTAAAAAAGATTTAATAAGAAATGTTAGGAAACATAGCCATTAAAGAGTGTGTGTAAGGGATTAACGATATCATAAAAAACTTAAAACGTATTTTTATTGCTGTAGAATATTTTAAAAAAAATAATCAATTTGATTTTGACATATTCATATCGCATCTCATACAAACGTTTTGCAATTAAAATATATTTTGTAATAATAAATAAAATGATTTTGTGCCTATACGATTTAATCATTATACTTTTATTTTTCTTTTTATATTTAGACAATAAATAATTTCTAAACATTATAGGAGATTAAAATGACAATAAATTAATATGAATAAGTTGAATAAGTGAAAAAGGTTACAAGTGTGTGTAAAATGACTTTTAAAAATTATTATGAAAATGTCACTTATTGAGGCACATGAACTATTACTGATAATTTTAGAAAAATATTATTAGATTATTATGTTTAGTTTATATATATATATATATATATATGTATATAAATAATTTACAAAAAGTTGATAAAAATATATATGTTATTTTATAACCTATTTTATATTTTTTTCAAAAGATAGTTGGTAAAAGTAAATACAAAAATTATATAATTATATTAGAAAACTATCTGATTTTTTAAAAATTATTTTTTCATATTTTGAAAACTTTTCGAGTTGACAAATATAATAAATACCTGAAATAAAACACATTTGATTTACTATTATTTTATTTGATATTATTTAACTATAAAATAAAATATTTGTTATAGTCTAATAAATAAACAGAAAATATTGTATATATATAAATGCATATATTATATAATATTTACAAAAAAGTTAATAAAAATATATACGTTATTGTAAAAGCTATTTTATAAATTCTTCGGAAGGGTTGATAAAAGTCAATATAAAACTTCATTATTAGGGTAGATACCTTAATATTTTTTAAACTTTGTTATTTTTATTTTTTGAGATTTTTCAGGCTAATAGATAAATTCTTAAAGTAAAACATATTCGATATTACTTAAATGTAAAATTTAATATTCGTTACGATCTCACAAATAAAAATAAAATATACGTATTATATTATATTGAACGAAAATAACTTACCACATTGAATATGACAAGTCTTCTACGTAATTTCGAATGTAGTTAGAGAAGATTATTCACAGGATCCACACAAAACTTTATCTGAAACAAAAATAATTCTTAATATTTTTGAAAATAATTGAAAATTACTTTTCAGGAATATCATGATTTTAAATTCATATAAAATATATTTTATCTAAAATGAAAATTAAATTTTATAGAATATATATTTATTTAGTTATGTAAAAATATAAAATACATTTAACTTTTTTTAGTTATTGAAAAATTTCAACAATCTCAAATTAAATATTAATTTAAAATATTATCAAATCTCTTAATTTATGTTTGTTAAAATAATTATTGAACAGTAGTAGGTAAAATATATTAGCAATAACGGTTGCCTTGTTTTTTAATTGGACAACTTCAAATACTTGAATTTTGTGGTTTTCAAGGATCATAGTTTCTTAATACACGAATTGGCGTATTTGTACAGCTCTTCTTCCTTTATAAAGTGAAAGCTTGTAATCTGATAAAGCCCTCTATTGTAAGGATACAAAGGTCTTCATGCAAGGAGGGATTCTGAAGAAAGTAGTGTGCATCAGTAATAAGCTAGAGAGCTTTGTTCTTTCAGCTGCTTTAGGGATGTGGATATATATGTTCAAACTAGGATTATGCACACAAATATAAAAAAAATGTCTTTATAAATATATATTCGTATGTAACAAAAATTTCAATTACAAATTTAATAAAAACTAACTAAATCTTGTGTAGGTTTTACTAAAGTATTACTCCATAGTTTTGTGAAAAGTGCTGATTAAAATTGATTCTTTTAAACTCTTACGAGGCTAATTTATTTAATCAATGTATAAGTATTTTATGTGATATTTATTACCTGAAAAGTTATTTAGTCTAGTAAATAAACTCATTTATTTACTCATTCATAAATCATTCTATAATATATAATAAGGTTATTGACATATTTTTGAAGACAATAATCGAATGTTATTTATAATGCAAATTTTTTATCCTTAATATAAAGATTTAATATAACTGAGTTCACAACACTTTCTTCTTTAGCATCTATTTTAATGAGGCAGATATTTGACGAAACTTTCTTTATATACA
Organism: Neoneuromus ignobilis; assembly: GCA_029203775.1. Taxonomy (NCBI): domain Eukaryota; kingdom Metazoa; phylum Arthropoda; class Insecta; order Megaloptera; family Corydalidae; genus Neoneuromus; species Neoneuromus ignobilis. Next base: position 7,399,473 of record CP092088.1, read on the forward strand.
TTCAAAAAGAACAACCTGATAGGATTAAGCTATTAAATTAACGAAGTAATTAAATAAGATTAGTTAAACGAATAGCAGCGTATAATTCATTTACATACTTTTTCAATAGTGATAAGTATAGAGTAGTGGCCTAAATAAGACTGAAAGATAATGAAGAATAGTAAATGATAGTAAGCTAGTGTATATATATATATATATATATATATATATATATATTTATTGTATATACAGGATCATCCAAATGTAACGACTAGATGTCAGCACTGTATGTTTGCATGTAATGTCTTTTAAAATAACATATTAAGCATTTTTGTTTTAGTAGGTTACAATTTTAACCATTGATAGGTATATATTGCAGGAACGCATTTACATTATTGAAACTTATTTTGAAAATAGGCGTTTTTTTTAAAAAATACTCAATGAAAAATTCATGATTTTTTTATGAAAATAATCAGTAAAATCAGTCTTTAATTCAAAGATTAGTGACAAAAATCAAAGGAACTGGTTGAGTTATTGATAAAACCAAAAAGTGGAAAACCAAAAACTATACGCATAAATGAAAATAATGTTTCTGTAAGTGAAAGTGTTGAAAATGAACCGACAATATCAATTTCACATTGTTCCCAAGAATTAGGCATATATTATGGATCACTATGGAGAATTTTGTATAAAGATTTATATTTACATGAGTACAAAATTCAATTAACCTAGGAATTGAAAGAAAGAGATCATTTACAACGTCGTCATTTTGCTAGTTGAATTACTCGTATTTGAACAACAAACAGCTATAGAAGCATACAGACATTTGTTAGAAGTTTTTAGAGAAAAAATTATCTGAAAAGACACGCAGAAGATAAAATGGACACTAACCTTAAATACAAATCACGTGTTAGAAGACTTCCTGTAATCAATAATGATATTCTTTGCTATATTTTGGAAGAACCCATTTTTAGAGTTAACAGAAAAGCTCGACATAATTCAAAAATTTGTTTCAAATCATGTTCAACGACATAAATTTGTCCACCAGTACGCTATATGAATACCAAATGAGTTATAAGAATTGGCCTTTTGCTTGTGTCTATTTTCACATAAAAGAGATAGGCCATTTTTAGAACATCTCGTAATAGAAGATAAAAAATGGAACACATAAAAAGTATAATAAGAAAAAGAGCATATTGCAAAGCTGGATAACCTGCTCTGTCAAAATCTAAACCAAGTTTAATTTTAAAAAAGAGAATGTTGTCAATATGGTGGAATATAGAAGGATCAATTTATTATGAACTCCTTAAAAGAAACGACGAATTTTAAAAAATATTGTCAATAATCGAACAATTTGAATAATGAACTTAAAAAAGCGTCCGGGTGTTGTTAAAAAAAATCAAGGTATCCTACATCAAGATAACTTAAAGCTAAATGTTTCTTTAGCAACCCAGAAAAAATATTGAAACTTGTTTAGGAAGATCTAAGTCATCCAGCACATTCATCAGATGTAGCACTTTTCGACTACTATTTATTTTTGGTTGTATAAAATTTTTTTAATGGATCAAAATAATAAAGATCAACATGTGAAAAATCACTGGATGAGTTTTATCTTTCAAGGACGAGTTATTTTAACAAAGAGAAGTTCAAAAACTGCTAACAAGATAAAATTTCAATTAAATTTTTGACTCAATTAATTGATCGAATAATTTTTTAACGTTCACTAACAAAACAGTTATATTAAAAAAATACAAACTATTTGATTTATTTTTATATAACCTAAATAATATAGTTATATTTTTTAATAGTTTTTTTTTAATTATTTTATATATAAATAGAATTGAAAATGAAATTACATGCGTTTATTATCATCATCAACAGCCAGTTTCTATTTGCTTATCCTCTTTAAATCTGGATGAAGATCACTTAAAATCTTCCACATCGATTAATCCAATATCTTTCTTTTCCATAAAATTCAACGAATTCTCTCAAGCAACTGTTCTATTTATCTGTAGATTTCTTTCTGGTTTTTGTTACAACTCTGAGTTTCCAATTAGAAATTAATTTTTTTGTCCATTAGCGATCTTTCCTTTTTAATATATAACAAACACATTTTCATTTTAAATTTCACTTTTGTACCCGTATAACTTTAATTTGATTTCTAATCAACTCGATTATATTCCTACCTTTACGTGTATCTCCTAACATGCTTCTTTCTGTACATTTTTGTATTGACTTAAGACGCTAAATTATTCTAGTATTGAAAACCTATGTACATTGGTAAATATTAGTAAACAATATCAAAATTAATTATTTTTTTACTTAAAAAAACAGATAGAACTTTTCAATAGATATAATATACATATATTTATATACCTAAATAAATGTATTGAGAAATATTAGTTATTTTAGTAAAATTTACAACAATTTATAAAAATGTTTTAACAAAAATATTATGATTATTACATTATCTAAACGTCAAATCTCAAAAAAATTGTATGTTATCAGTGTTTTAATAAAGGGATGCTTATAAATAATATTAGTTTTTTTATTTAATAAATATTGTTTCACTTAATTAAAAATTTATATCCGATGAACATAATCTTCCTATGAAGCTTCATAAAATAATGAATTTACATAAGTATAACGTTGATTAATGATATAAGATCATTAAAAATTCATTTTATTTTAATGAAACCCGATTTGATTAAATATTGTAATAAATATTAATTATTATTTTTCATTAATTTTTTTCTTAACGAATATATATATTAAAAAATGAAATTTTTAAGAAAATTGTTCTCAATTTAATTTATTTCTAATTAAAATTACTATACATCAACTCTATACTGATTAATAGAAAATATTTAATCCTACTTCATTAATTTTCTCTACGTGTTTAATAATTTTTTGATTAGGGTAAAAATCAATATCAATTTGAAAGGTGTTTGCGTTACAATCTGTACAAAATATATGAAATGACGAATCCGAACAGGATTTGCGCTTCTGTTGTGAACGAAAAGAATCTACCCTCGCCGTAACTTATTATGTTTGTGCCCTATGTGTGTTCGATACTTACGGAACGGCCTGGACAGCGGGGTTAGTATTGGGCGGGAGGGACAGGATGTCTGCGTGTCATACTAATTGCTGGCGCGTCTCCCCCAAACAACACACCAACAGACATGACTTATGACTTATTGCCACATTAACTGACGAAGCCGGAACAGTAAACGTTTGAAGGAAGTGCGTTCCATGGATTATTTCCTACCGTGTATCTATGTTTTGTAACGATCATCCAGAAAGAAATATGTTTGTGAATAATTATCTTATTGTTTTTCCCTTGATGAACACACACGTAGAGGGTAGTTGACACAATGATAAATATTTTTTTTATTATTTATGTATTGTATATACTGTGATAGGTGAATTGTTATAAATGAAAGATGTACACGTTTTGCATAAAAACTAGGTATTTTTGATTTACACTTTTAACGATTTTTACTGATATGAGTTGACTACTAGATTTTAGAGATATTTTAAATAATATATGATGGCCCAAATGAAAATGAAAAGTTTATATATACATTTATTTGTTTACTATCTTCTAATATTCTTTATATATTTAGTCTCATTTAACCATCTTATATTTTGAATCTTAGACAATATAATTATAATATATATATATATATATATATATATATATATATATATATATATAATATTTAGAAAAAATAATCAAAACATTCTTTCCTTGTTGACATGACAACTTCACTTTTATACTAATAAATTACAACTCGACATCACAATTTTTAAACATATTCAATAATATTTTGTTGTTCACTATTTTGTTAATATATTATTATCAAAAAACATTTATTATTATCAGAGTATGAAATTATTAAAAATTTATATCATTTTATAATAATGATGGTATTCAACGTGTCATTATTCAATAATTTTTTTGTTAAGTAATTTCTTTAACATGTTAATATATAAAATTATATTTGTTTGAGCAAAATTTTTAAGAGGAAATTAATAAAAAAATATTAAATAAGCTGAAATATGTAGATATTTTTACTAACATACAACTAGTTATTAAAGTGACTAATGTTTTCTTAGGTTCGATTTAATAATAAAATTATAAAAACAACAACCTGCAATAATTATGATTTAAAATAAGTACATTAAAATAAAAATATGTTGATAATGGACATTGGAAAATTAATATTAAGAATTTTTGTTTATTTTCAAAAAAATAATAAACACTAATTAACACAAATGAATTCTTACACCACAACATTGTAAAGGCTTCAATAATCAATAATTGTTCACTTATTATTTATAAATATATTGGCTGATGTATTTCGATGGCGACGTCATCAAGGTCAGAGATTTTAATAGAAAGGCTCTGACGATGATGACGTCGCCATAGAATATTATATGTATATATATATATATATATATATATATATATATATATTAGGTTGGCAAGTATCTCCCTTCCGCTTTTTTTTTTTTTTTTAGTACATAGCTGCGAAATTCAAAAGACCAGAAGGCGGTAGGGAGATATTTGCCAACCTAATATATATATATATATATATACATATAATATAGAGTCATAAGAAATTTTAGCCTCCATCTGTGTAATGAATAAAATTCTCTTCCAAATTCTTTTATTTCGAATAATCAATTAATTTCAATTTGAAAAATGAAAATGAAATTTTCAATATTTTTATACACTTCTTTTTTGAAGGTTAAATATTTTTTAATTGTTAATTAATAAATTTCGTTGTAAACAGGTTTGTCTCTGACTTAGTAATATATTGATAATATTTTCTTTAATCTTTTTTGACTACGTCTCTAAATCTTGTTTATATTTGACTTTATTTTATTTTTTCAAACCTCCATTCGTACGTATGATAAACAATAATTTCAATTACTAATAATAACATTTAATTTTATGCAGCGAATATTTGTTGACAAAAAATCTAAAATAAATTAAAATCTATGTAGTATATATATATATATATATATATATATATAGTGAGTGAGACAGATAGAGAGAGAAAGTAAAATAGAGAGAAAGAGATAATTTTTTTTAAGCATGATACAATTTTAAATTGAATCTCTATCGAAAGTTTTATCTAATCTAAAAAAATATTCTTTATATATATATATATATATATATATATATATATATATATATATATTTATATATATATATAAATATATATACACACACGTGCATACATACATATAATGGATGTTATTGTAAGTTAGATAGAACTTTCGATAGGGATTCAATTAAAGTTCCCTCACATTTTCTCACTTTCTTTCTTCTCTCTCTTTCTTTATATATATATATATATATATATATATATATAGAGAGAGAGAGAGAGAGAGAGAGATAAAAGATAGATAAATACCTATTTATTTAAATTTATTCAGGAAAAAAATTATCTATTCCATTTAATTTTCTGTTCAATTAAATAACATTTATAAATCATAGAAAAACGTGCTTTATAAAACGAACAGAGTATAAATAAATAAAAAAAACTGTTATTAAACGCACGTATCTATAGTATTTGATCTATTGAACTATTTACATTAAATGTTGAAGAACTATAATTTGTTCGAATGCGAGTTAAGGGCAGAAACAGTATTTCCTGTTACGCTACGTTAACATTACGACAAACAGCGTCGAACGCGTGCTGTAATCCCACACACATCTAAACGGGAAAGAAAAATATGAGGTTAATTTAGTGCATTCTAGTTCGCACTAATGGCAAAACTTTGTCGGCTGGCAAAATATTGATACAGCTAATGATCAGTGTCTTTGTTATTTGTTTTGATAACTTGGACGAAGGCTGAACGTACGAGATGGTGCGAACGATTGTACAGTGTAACGGGGATCGAAGATGAATCGCCGAACGAGATGCCACGTCGTCGAGAATTCGAACGCAGGGCAGACTGTTTTATTGACTGGGCATTATATCATAACACTACATTTCCACCCACCGTCCAGTTGTTGATTACCGTGATTTCGTGTAATTGAAGTTTGATGGACCATAAGTTAGAAGTTTTTTTTGAGAATATATATATATATATATATATATATATATATGTGTCTTCAATATATCTGATTTATTTGTTGATTACACTTGAAACATATTCTTTTTATTATGATATTTTATTGATTTATTAAAGTAAAAAATGAGGAATAACAAATAAATTTTAAAAGTAATAACAATATAAATAAATATAATAAATAATAAAATAATTTAATACAAGATAGTAAATGCATATAATAATTAAATTGATGTAATACAATAATTATTATAATAAATAACTAAATGTATTATAATACTGATTTCAACTGAAATCCAATTCACTGAATAATGCAATATATATTGTTCAATGATAATATCCACTAAATTAAAACATTATTTCACAAAATTGCATGATTTAAAAGACAACATATATAATTACACACAACTCTCGTGCAATACTATGGTTTGGTTTCTAAAAAATGTTGTGTTATATGGGACTAAGAACTAGTGTAAAATGAGGTTAGCTTCAATCAGATAACAAAAATTACTTTTCTTATATATCTATTAAATATATGTCTATTTATTTGTTGTTTTGGAACTGTGGCTGATTCAATTTACACAAATGAATTTTAACCCAAACACCACAATAATTTAAAGTGTTCAATAAGTGATTATTAGTGATTATTGAACACTTTAAATTATTGTGGTGTTGGAGTTAAAAATCATTTGTGTAATATGTCTATTAAGAATATTAATAAGGGGTCAAACGTATTGTACATTACATTAAAATGTGTAATGTTGAACGTATATACTATTTTTTTATCGTCATCACTGATAAATAAAGAGTGTTTGTTAAAAAATATTGTTATTTTCTAAAACTTTTTCTACAATATTTAAATTTCTATGTTTTTTTTTGGTTAAAAAATCAGTTATTTTTTTATAAATTTCATATCATAAAAAAATACTAATATGAGAATCATCGGATTAGAGAAAAACAGAAATATGGATCTAACTACAAACATAATTAATTTCGTAAGTAAGAAATTAAATGTTTTTAATCATTGATTTTTAGTCATTAATCATTATCCAAAAACAATTTGAGTAATCATTTATTTTTTAGTAAATTGTGTTTCAGGAATTTCTTGAGTAGGAAGTTCTGAAAATAGGCAATAAATAACAAATTAAGGATCTACAATAGAATTTAGAATTGTCATAAGAAAGTCTAAAATTGAATCCAGAGTAAAACATTTAGTCCGGAAACTAATGGAATATTTGAAATAAAATACATAAGAAGTTATATATTCATCAATATTTATTTTATCGCCTTCAAAGTATTCTTCATTGGAAGCAATACACATATGCCAATGCTTCTTCCAGTCCTCGAACGCCCCAGTGAACGTGTTTTGTGGTATAGCTTTTAGTTCACACAGTGAATTTTCTTTTATGGTTTTAATCGACTTAAAACGATGCTCTTAGAGCAAAAATATTAGTTTTGGGAATAGAAAAATGTCACACGGAGCCATATTAGGCGAATACGGAGCTTGCGAAACAATATTAATTGAGTTTTTGGCTAAAAATTCACAAAAAACCAACGATGTGTAAGAATTGATACATTTCATGCTCAACATTTTAGTAAAAAAGACATGGAATTGTGTTTTTGAGATTCCTACCTTAGCTGCTAACTCTCTGATGAACATACGACGATTTTTGAGCACCAATTCCTTGACTTGGGCGACGTGTTTGTCATCAGTTCGCGATAGACAATCCTCATGATATGCATTTCTTAACATTTCCAACGTTTGCATGAAGTTTCTTTGGTTCTCAATACAAAATTTAATGCAAATTCTTTGATAAACTGATTGCGACTGGAAAAATCACCGTGAACAACAATCACTGTCTAAGAAAACCACTGTTTATTATTTATTTATGAATGTAGCGTAATGAAATTTGACATAGATATTATTGACAGATGTACCAACTTAAAAAAAATTACAACATGACATTTCACAAGCGCGCGCAGTTTAAATGTGAACGTACTGTTTGTTTCTGGACTAATACTAATGTGACTTCTATATATATAATAAAAAACAATAATACAGGAAACCCAATAGTAAATAGGTGTGTTAAAATAAAATAAAAAATTAAATTATTAATACAAGGAATAAGGTAAAAGGAAAAAGTATATACAGATAAACAGTGTAGTAAAGATGTAACGAAATAATAACAAAAATAATAATCTTTATGAAAGAAACGAAAAATGGTCTATAATTTAGTACATAAAATCGAGAATTGAAGATAAAAATATTTTGATGATGAAAGAAAAAAATATGCAATTGAATAATAAATTGATCAATGAACATATAAAATTTTGTAATGAGATAAATGATTTATTTTAATAAAAAAATATTGGTAGAGAAAAATAAATATAAGACACAACTGTCACTCCAAAATCATAAAATAATAAAAAATGTTCAATAAATATTTACTATTTACTTTGTTTGTTTATAACCTGATACACATATCAATGTCAATGCTATTATTATTAAAGCTCTTCGTTATAGAATTGATATATTAAATTTTATAACATGGTGTTTCAATGTTGATGGCACCATGCATATCAACTTACTGTTGTTATTAACAAAAAAAGTTAACAATAAGTAATTATTGATCCCTTTTTAGTATCTTAGTGTATTAGGGCTGATGAATTATTTGCTTTAATATATATATATATATATATATATATATATATATATATATATATATATATATATATAACAAGTTAGGTAAAATATATTAATTTTACTGAATTTTTTAACATCAATATAGGTAAACATGTACTTGTTAGTGTTATGTGCTAATAGTATATTATTACAATAATGTTTACTTTGATAGCTATTAATCTGTGAACAACGTGTAATATTTGCTAAGTTTATGACAGGTGAGGAATATTAATGGATCAATAATGATATACTGAACCTGAAGCGATTTTATGTCAATTATTCAGTAGCTACATTAAAACGCAGATGATAATGGTATTGCTATCAAAATGTGCATCAGTTTACAAACAAAGAAAGTAAGTAATAAATAACTACTGAATACTTTTTTAATATCCTGTCGTGTTGAAGTGAGAGATCATTTGTGTGAAAGTGAATTCGTCAAAATTTCAAAACAATTTGTAAATAGAAGAATGTAAATAGGAATTTTAAGATATTTTACAATAATTATATGAAGACATCTATATCCATTAGAAAATATGTATCTATTTTTTTTAATTGATATATGTGATGAGCTTAGTTATTTAAAAATAATTTTTGTTTATCAAAGTTCTATATAAGTATAATCCTAAATGTTATCTTGAGAAAACATTTAAGAGAGCTTAATTAAATTCAATCAGGCTTTCGCTCAACAATGGGCTGATAGAGGTTTTTATAATGACTATGAAGATGATAATGTAAATATAAATTTTATTTGTAAAAAAGAAGATGTACATATGGTATGGGCTTGAATATTTTGGTTCTTATATACAATTAACAAAAATGAGTGCATTTAAATTTTTTTGCAATTTAATATTTTTTGTCCTGCAATATTTCTGTCGTTTAGAGAGCTAGTGCTTGAAATAAGTTAAAGTAACAAATATAGAAAAAATTATACAATATGATTATGATTTATGACTAGAGATTAAATTGAGATTTAGAGCAAAATTTTTGTTAACACAATGAATTAAGGAAAGTATAGGGTCATCCAAATGGTACGTCTAGATTTGTATTTTATTAAAAAGAAACAAAAGATATTATACACATATTTCTTTTTGATAAAACATAAATCTAGGCTTTACATTTGGATGACCATATATATTGAAAAATATCAACATTTGTTGTATTCTAGCAAAGAATGGAATTTATTTGGTGCATAATAATTATAATATAAATGAAATATCACGACAAAACCACAAGATATTTTAAAAATGATTTATAATTATTTACTTTTATCTTATGAAATAAATAATTATGAATATTTTTATAATATTTTGTGGTGTTGCGACGAGAGTTCATTTGTGTGAAAGTGAGCTCGTCACTTTTGCAGAACAAATAGTGATAATTGGAATAATTGGATCATTAATTATATTTTTTTACAATAATATTACCATATATACTATTAGTGGTTAATAGAAATAAAAATATTTATCGCTTTTATATATTAAAAATATAAATTTATTTAAAAAAGTCCCTTATTTAATGAAACAAAAGATAAAGTATCTTATATAAATCTTAAGTTGCATCAAATGAATTGTTTGAATATGAATGGTGAAATAAAAACACAATAACTTATATAATCAAAATATACATTATTCACATTAGGAATTTTTTTAACGTGATGCTAAACTATAGATCCCCCCTCTTTTATAAAACTCCGTGTCTTTAGAAAAAATAATATGTCTAAATGCATCAACTATGATCTCTTGATTCATAAATATTTTATTTCGAAGGAAGCGATCAAAATGTTTTTTTAAAAAAATCAGTTGATGACAAGTCGAATAATTTCGGAGGATGCTGTAAAATTGTACAACCCAACTCTGACTAAAAATGTATACGGTTGAGCGTTGTTTTGAAGCAATATTGGTCCATCTCTGTTAATTAGTTTAGGTTGTTGGGATTTTAATTTTTCATGCATTACTTCAATTTCTTGACAGTAAGATGCAGCAGTAATGAATTGTCCTTGCGGCAAAAACATATAGTGTATATTTCTCTTTGCAGACCATCACACCATAATTTTACATGGGTGCAAAGATGTTTTCAGGAAATACTTAATCGAAGTTTAACTGTCTAAACCGTATATTTTTATCATACAGTATCCATTTTTCATTAATTGTGACGGTAAGAATCAAAAATGAGTCATTATTGTTCTAAATAACCAATAATGAACAAATTTCCAAACGCAGCTGTTTCTGATCTTCGGTCAATTCATGTGACATCCATTTTCCTAATTTGTTTACCTTTTCTATTACAGATAAATGACGGAAAACTGTCGAGGGTGAAATTTTTAGATGTACATAAAGTTCTAGTATTGTAATTCTAGGATTATCTTCGATAATTTCTTTCAATCTATTAATTTAGGGTGATTGTGAGTCTTCCGCGTAGATCATTTTTTAAAACTCAAGTTGCCAGTTTGAAATTTCTGAAACCAAATTCGTATTGTTTGTTGTTAATAGTTCTTTCTTTAAATGCTAAATTAATGTTTCTCTCTGTTTCAGGTACACTATGCCCCAATTTGAATTTATACAAAAAAAGTATTGGTTCTTGCTCCACATACAATATATTTTAGAAATTTAAAAATAAACTACTGTTGAAATACCATGTGAATACTAACAGCACTTCGAGTGAAGTGGTCAATATATTTATAATAAATAATGACAAAACAGGAATGAATTTGAAAATATCTTTTTGTGTTTGTGCAAAAATTGATAGTCAAAAATAGGCCATTTCATGTAGTACAACCTAATATTTATGTAAATATAAAGTGGTCCAAATGAAACTGAAGGATTGTAAATGATAGTAAGTAAATACATGTCTAAAAACTATTCAGACTCATTTTTACCTATATATATAATTAAGTAAAATATATTTATTCTATTAAATTTTTTAACGACCACAATGTTATGTGTTAATACTATATTATTAAAATAATGTTTACATTGATATGTATCAATCTGTGAACAATCTGTAATCTTTATTAAATTTACAGCAGGTGAGGAATACCATTAAATGATAAATGATCTATTGAATCTAAAATGATTTTACACCGATTTATAAGTAATTAGATTTTATAACGCAGATAATACTGACATAGTTATCGAAATGCCCATGAGTTTAAAAATAAAATATATTAATAATAAATAACTTTTAAATACTTCTCAAATATTTTTCAAATTAGAGTGATAGTTTATTTGTATTAAAGTGAATTTGTTACAATTTCAAAACAAATAGTTATATTTAGAAAAAATGGATTATTAAAAATAAATTTATATAATCATCCTTTCAAATACAAAATTAGTGTTAAATAAAAATATAAGACATGAATCAATTTTATATCTTTTTTTTGGAAAAGGATCGTGTTCTGTCTCTGTCTCCACATTGATATGAAAATTTCGTTTCTGAACTTTCCCGAAGTCTTTCGGGAATTACTGAAGTACGAATTTTATGAAATATTCAAATTAACAAAAAAATGGAAAAAAGATAAATTTTTAGGTAAACTTTTTAGACAGATTTTCGGACCAAATATATTTTAATTGTGTTTATGTTATATATATATATATATATATATATATATATATATATATAATGATAAACATATTCTACATAGAAGCATTAACATAGTTTTCTAAATGTTTTATTTTTCATAATTTATTTACATTGTTAAATAAAAGCAAATTCGGGAGTGGACAAGAGAAGTGAATAGAGGGCGGATCCCATTGGTATTCAAAACATAAGTATATTTAAAAATGTTTCTTGTTAAAGGTAAAATATCTTATACAAATATTACACTTTTATGTAAATATATATAATAAGTAAAATATATTGATCCTACTGAATTTTTTAACAACTTATAACTAAACTGTAGTTGTTAGTGTTATGCTCTAATACTATATTATTAAAATAATGTTTACATTGATATGTATCGATCTGTAAACAATCTCTAATCTTTGCTGTTTACGGCAGGTGAGGAATACCAGTAGATCATAAACGATCTATTGAACCTGAAGCGATTTAATGTCGGTTATTTAATAATATTTATCTAAGAAATAATTTTTAATGAAATATTTTGTGCAATATACATAGAAATTTACAAGATATTAAATTAATGTAAAAAAATTTCCAGGAAACATGTTATTGATATTATCATCATTGATCTACAAAATCATATAGAAACTATTGAAAACATAAATATCACTAAGTAATAATATATAAAAATATAAATACATCTCAAGGTAATCAAATTAAAAATGGAGAAGTTATAACAGACAGATGTAAAATATTAAATCATAATTTGAATATGAAAAGATTTTATATTTTGAATATATTTGCTAATTTTAATAAATGTTTTAAGAACAGAAAAAGAACGTACCATATTATTTAGAAGTAATATATGGTATGGGCTTGAATATATTTGTTTTTATATACAATTAACTATAATGAGTACATTTGACTTTTTTGCAATTTAATATTTCTTGCTGTTCTCTCAGAAAATGAGATTTACATTTCATATTTCTAGATCAACAGCAGTTCTGACTGTAAGATATAATTCAGTTGTAATTTTTTGTTTGCCTAAAAATGTGGTTATTTAGAAAAAAATTCCTTAACACTAAACCTACCGATACTTCATGTATACCTAAAAATTCTTTAAAATGTTGTATATATTATGTATAGCGAAAAATATATTACATGAATAAAACATTTTTTTTTTTAAATAACGATTCAAAATTGTTTATTTATTTATTTATAAAACCTATTTGGCACCTTTTTCGCATTTCCACATGAGAATCCGAACTTGAATTTGTTGACGTTTTCTGTATAATTTCTTTTTCTTCCTGTTGCTTATGTTGAACATCTTCGGCAAGTTCTTCAGCTAATTGGAATAAAAATTGTTGTCTAGAAATTTTTTCGCCGGTTGTTTCTCTGTATAAAAACGAGTTGATTCCAGCCAGGTCAAGAATATTGAAGAAAATCTGCGCAGGCCATTTTGCGATTTCGATTTCACGGAATTTCTTACTATTTGATCCGTCATGTCTACACCGTATTTAATTATTGTAGAATCTGATCGTTTCAGGTATACGCTTATATAGAAATATTAAATGGTAAGTGAAAATGACATTTTTTGTTTACCATCTTTCGCCTGAATTTTGGTAGTTCTCTTTTATTTTCCATTAATTTTGCAGCATAAAGAAATTATTGTAGTGACAACATAACAGTTATTTTGAGAACAACGAATTCCCCAAGATGAAGCTCCTCTATTTTCGTCCTTTCCCAAATATGCAAATCCATTTTAATGTAACCAGATACCAAACTTATCCGGTTTGTTCGGCATATATTGCAAAAAGCTGTTCATCGATAGTTATGGAGATTAAATCCAATTTATCTGTTTGTAAACGCTGGCTTCGTTGACTTTTTTATCATCGAAATGTCAGCCAAAAGTAAATAAACAATACAGTGATTATATAACAATGGTTTTGTATCACAACCACACATTTCATGATATGACCCCGTTGCGGTAGTTGTTGAGTAACAAGAAAATTTATATTGACATGTAAATTATATTAAAAGTCAAAAGTCAACTAGCGATTTTAGAAATTATTTAAAAAGGGTCATTTGACCCCTCGCGGTAGGTTTAGTGTTAAGTATATAATATGGAAGCAATAGAAATATTATAATGAAAAGACATTTTATTTATTTTGTATCTATGACGATTTTAATTTCACATAAGTGAATTATTACTTCAACATAACAGAATATTAACAAAGTTTTCAATAGCATGTTTTTAACCAGATGTTATATTGCAATGCTCTGATGATGATGGTATTTTCATCGAAATGACCAAGGAAAGTAAACAACAATATGTGATTATACAACACTTTTTTGATATCTTGAGGTGTTGAGTTGAAAATTTATTTTTACAAAAGAGAAAAATCTGTTTTAGTATATTTTAAAAGAATAAAATTGTAATGAGTATGGAAATAGACAAATTGATATAATAGAAAAAATAAAATTAATAGAATGAACATGGTTAGGATTTATAGGAATAAATAGAAACAATAAATGGACAAAGAGACAATAAAGAAAAAAATAATCCTAGGAACAGATCTTTTCAAAGATGGGAAGGGATGATAATATAAAATATTATGGGGGTGAAGGTTAGATGAGATTAGCTACACACAAAAAACAATGGAAAAATCTTGGGAAAACATTTAAGAGGGGCTAATTATATTCAATCAGGCTTTCGCTCAACAATGGGCTGATATAGGCTTTTATGATGGTTATGAGGATGATAACATAAATATAAATTTTATTTGTAGAGAAAGATGATATACATTTAGAGAACTAGTGTTTAGAACAAGTTAAAGTAACAAACATAGGAAAAATTATACAATATAATTTAGGTTTATAATCAGAAATTAAGTTGAGATTCAGAGTAATTTTTTTTATTACCACAATAAAGTATGGAAAGTATAATGTTACGAATTTCTAAACATGTTTAAAAAATTTATAAATGGATGCAAAAACAGGCAAAAAGTAACTGATATAATGAAACAGGTAAAATCAGTGAAATGAACATGATAGGGTACGTAACTAGTAGAAAAGACAATAGATAGATAAAGATCGTTGTTAAATAAAGATTAAGAAATAAGAGGAGAAAAACTTCATTAAAGATGTAGATATGAAATTTAGACCTTAGTAAAGTTGAGGGTTGGATGAAATTAGCGGCAAACTGGAAAAAGTATAAATGTCTAGAGAAAATATTTAAGAGATCCAATAACATTCGATGAAATATTAATCCAGCAATGGACTGATATAATTTTTGATGACAAATGATGATATAATAATATTACTTAATTCTTTTCACTGATCATTAATTGATGGTCGATAAAATATATGTAATTTATATAATTATTTATTTTGGAACTGTGGCGGATTCACTTTAACACAATTTTTTGTCCCCAAAACCACAATTGTTATGAAGTGTACAATAATAACTTATTGTAAACTTTTTATTTATAATAATAGTCGGCTGATGCGCATTTCGATGGCGATGTCATCACTGTTAGAGCCTTTTTGATAAAATCTGATTTTAACAAAAAGGTTCTAACGATAATAGCATTGCCATCGAAATGCGCATCAACCGACTATTGTCATAAACAAAAAGTGAAAAATAAGTGATTATTAAACACTTTGTAAACATTGTAGTGTTGAGGATAAAAAAACATTTGTGTTCAAATGTAATTTATAATCAAATATATCATTTATTTAAATTAGGTTTTTTCAGATTTTCAATTGGACAAGGTAAAATTCAAAATTTCTATGATTAAAATTTGATTTCATATTTATTTCCTTATATTTTATAATTTTTAGTATCATTTTTCACAAAACATAATTTAAATTCACCGGCTTTCATTTTTGTTTTGAAAAATTAGTTAACCATGAAAATTCTTTCATTTTTGAAATTAAAATAAAAATGCTTGTATTTTCTATTTAAAATAATTTTACTCGTTAAATTTTCCATCTTTACATTCAAATAATATATACTAATGAGAGAATAGTTTATAAATTTAATTCTTATAAAGGAGAAAGTTAAGAAATTTTGTTTAAAAAAAATGAGAAACTTCTGTTTTTAACGCTGTTATTATTAAATTCTTTACTATAATTATGGTTATCCGAAGACAAAAATAGATAGAAATCTGATGGTGATGTAAATGGAAGATGAGGAAGAATTTCTAATCTTAAATTCATTATTGATTGGTTTGTGTAACTTCAGTAACGTTAAAACTTAATTTAAATTTATTAAGTAAATATACACTATTTTGCACAGATATTTTAAAGGGTTGAAATTATATTTTAAGTAAAAGTAAACATATTGAGATATTGTGAACAAATAAAACAAGGAATTTTGTATTTTGTTACTCATTTAATATCCACAGTATAATGATTCATACAATACATAAACAATTCTTAGAATTATGGTACAGGCAAAAAAATATAGAATTTTCTCAGATACTTAGTATGTAAAATATACTCTTCTATTAGTAATTGTATCTTTTGCATATAATATGTTGTTAAATTTCAGTAACAAAATACGTATAAAAACTTTGTTCTAGTATTTTTTTGTGTATACAAAAATTATAAACAAATATTTATAAAATAAAATAATCGATTTTTAGCAAAACATTATACAGTCTTCGATCTATCAATTTATTCTGTAATCTCAACACAACAGTATTGATGAAGGATTTATCCTGTGTGATTAACGGAGTCGTTTTATACGCACCCCCCGCCGTTTTGAACAGTTGCCGATAATAATTTTCCGTACTGGATACAAGCATTATGTCCAACGACTGATTTTTACAGATAACCTACAATAAAACAGCAGACAGATCCGGGAGTGGTCCAGCTAATATGAAATTATATTATTCAGTCCGAACACAATGGCCGTGCGTAATTGAAAAAGGGCGTACGCACAATAGTCGAACGTGTTATACGTCTTTTTCATGACTATTATTATTTCGATGGATTAGAAATTCTAATCTCTTATTATATCTGCCACGTTATCACCCTCTCTGCCTATCCGTGTATCGCATGTATATATTTTTTTTGTATTCACAGAATGTATTTTTAAATTTATTTTTCCCTTATCGTTGTTTTTTCTTCGACAAAAACAGAATTTAAAAACGATCATCGTTCAACATGTACACGTAGACTCGAGTGTGTATGTGTGTGTGTTTTCGTTGTCATGCTGTTTACTTATGGCATGACTTGACTTTTTCAAACGGGTATTATTATTATGTTTTTTTAAATCTTTCTTTCGGATTTGAATTGTATAGATAATCTTCAAATAAATTATCTTTATGTTTTATGTTGTCGAAAGAAGCTTACATTCAAAACACGATTCATTAATAATCTGTATTTTATATTATATTAATTCGAAAGCGTATGATTTAATCATATTTAAATCATGTAAGTACAGCATGTACTTTCTGATTTTCAAATAAACGCACGTTAATAAAATACACTTCATTAATAACCCATACGAAAAATTGTAATTACATATGATAATTATTAAAAATTAATCATTTTTATTTTAATAACCTTATCGTTATTTAATGTGTGTGGACTAATTCAATAATAAGTAATTAGATGAATTAATTTATTTATCATTTCAATCGATTAAATATTCAAACAGATTCGTTCGTATGTAAATATTAAATTATTCTCATTATTTGTACATAACGTTATTTAAACTCGACATCTCGCTAGTAGGATGAAAGGAATTAAATTTTTCGACTATACTATATATCAGGGGTGGCCAAACTTTTAGACGTTTGGGGTGACTTTTTTGTCGAAAGTGTATCTGAGGGCGACTACGTTTTTTTAGAATGTACTTACGAATTGATGACTTTTTTTCTATAAGACACGAACTGACGAAGACATTTTATTATGACTACTATTAAATTACCTATAAATAATTATTTTCTAGAACTGATCCTGAATTTAAAAAAAAATCAAAAAAATATAGAGAAAAAAAGGAAATTACTATTTTAAAATTCTACTAAAATAAATTAGATGCAAATTTTACAAAAAAAATTACAAAGTAAAAAAAATAGAATTTTTTTATTTTGATGACACTTGGCATTGCATAGTTTCGGAAAGTTTGTCAAAATTTGGCTCTTATGAACTTAAACTAATTCTTAAACACGATTCTAAATGTGGATCCGATAATTATGACTTATGTTTAGTTTTTATCTCATTCATGCAAGAAAATGCTGATTCGCAGAAATATGTTGAACCAAAAAATGCATTGAAATATGAATTTATCACTATAATTTATCAATGTTTTCGTCAACTTCGCGAGCGACTTCCAGAGGCCTTGTCGGTCGACCGCGGTCTACGACTTGGCCACCCTTGTTATATATTGTAGTACAAAACTCCAATTCTAATGATTTAGATGTAAATTAAAAATAAAAAAGAAATGTGTAAAGAATTAATTAAATTTATTCATTCAATAATTTTAAAATAACATTCTATTCATTATTGAAAAAAATAATTATAAAAACAATTCCATATACTTTAAAAAATTCATACGTTAATTTGTTTATATTCTGTTAAATTAGATATAATAACATAATATGTAGGATTTTCCAATAAGTGCTTCAGAAGTTTAAATGGAAATAAAACAAAAAGTATTTGATTAATTAATTACTTATTTCATTATTTTTAAGAATATTCTATGGCATTAATGATGGAATACAATTTCACTCATATGATCACCACGACTTTGTTTGACATAGTACATTCGATTAGTCTAATTTTTAGCCAATCTTTCATATAATTGGGGTCCAATTTAATGACTCACACGTTCAATGTTTCTTTTGTAATACGTCTGTTTGTGGTTTATCAGCAAAAACTAATGATTTTAAATAACCCCAAGGAAAATAATCCAATGGAGTTAGAACAAATGATTTTGGTAGCCAATTGATGGGTACATTTCGTGAAATAATAGACTCATTAAACTTTTGTTTCAATAAGTTTATTGAAATTTTAACAATTTCTAAACATTGTTGAAGTATTAAACTTTCCATGATAATTTGCCAAACTATACTGAGTTTAAATATCAAAATGAGCTTAAAAAATTCAAATATGGCTGCCATCAGCTGTCAAAGTTTTGACATTTTTATTGGAAAACCCTATGTTATATTTTAATGAAAATCATTTTCCAATTTGGAATTCAATTCAATTGAAATATAAAGATCTTAATTTCATATTCCAAATATATGTAGTTTGTGAAAAATACAATAAAGCATTATGTTTTCTTTTTAAGAAAAATAAATGAAAATCTGTTTTTTTTATAATTTTTCACATTTTTAGTCTGGTATTTTGTATTAATACAGAAAGTTTATTTTTAAAATAAAAATTTGTTCATTGAGGTTTAAACCAAGTAGACATATTCAGTAACATCTTTGATATTTTTTATTTAGATTTCCTTTAGACAGACAATTTTATTGAAATATATTTTTATTTTTTTGTTATTTATATTGAGTTCTATTCCCAATTAGCTTAATTTATTACTTACTTCGAAAATATGGCAAATTTACTTTCATACAAATTAACACTGTAACACCATGAGATATCAAAAAAGTATTCAATAATTATTTATTATTACTTTTTTTAAATGAGCTAATATACATTTCAGTAATAATTGCCTCATCATCATAGCGATGAGTTATGAAATTTGATTTTATAATTAAGTACACTGATGTCTTATTATTTTTATCTAAATGCGAATCAGCCTGTAAACAATAAATAATTATCTTGTATTCAATTATTGTTTAAAAATAATGTAAAAAGTATAAGTGGTAATTAAAAGTGTTGTACTATAGAATAGTTTACATTTATTATGATTCATAAATACATTATTAACAAAGTATGTAAGATTTTTGTTCATAAATACTAGAATTATATACACTTATATGAAAAGTGTACATACAGGGAGTCTTTTTAACAAAATGATTATTCTTTTTTCCGCTAGTGTACTTTCATCAATAAAAGTTTTTGTGATAAATTATTTTATTATGGCAAGATTATTTTTCTATAATTTTTTTTGGATTGTTCTGAAAAATTGTGGAATCCTCTATTAATATTATTTTGCGTATGCAAAAGTCTTTGTATATGTAATTTGTTTTTAGACATTTTTGAAGAAACTTGTGAAATGTGTGTATCTTGTAAGAACATTTTCTTTTATTTTATAATACAAAGAAGGCTGAAGGTGAAATAATAAAAAAAATAAAGTAATTAAAGCCAATGACGTCTCGTGGAAAGAAAATATCCGATGATTTACGAAAATTAATAGTAGATTTAAGGCAAATGTAAAGAAGAAGATCTACAATTCAAATGATAATAAAAAATACAACAGAACTGGTAGTATCGCTTCAAAATCACGATAGGGGATGCAAAAAATATTTACAGAAAAATAAAAACGTAAGAAAGATGAAGGAAAATGCGAAAATTTTTTCATCACCAATTTCCATAGACATATCAACGGAATATAATAAAAATTGTCACCTAACCACTATATCTATAATATTAAATACTAAATGGTACTATATTAGAGTAACTAAGAAAAAACTTTATATAAATAAAATAATTCTTAAAAAGCGTATTGCCAGAAGTTTTGGAAACGAGATGGCTCAGTTGCACACAATTCATCAAGCACTTAATAGCTATGGCATCAAAACATACTGAAACGTCGCTACAAATACGCAATACTACTATATAACTGTACAAAGAATTTTTTTTAACTAGAATACCAAAAACCATATGCAGATCACTTTATACTATTTAGTCAATAATAGAAAAATTAAAATAATGAGAATAAACAACACACAAAAAGGCCGAATCTTTTAAACGCAAGAGAAAAAGGAAGAATACTAAAAGAAGTTACCGACAACCCAAAGGTAAGTACCACCAAACTAACCAAACACTTTAAAATAACTTGTGGAAAAGTAGTACATCTAGAAACAATCAGAAGTGTTTTAAGAAAATCTGGTTATCATGGACACATATCTCGTAAAAAACTTATCATTAGTGAAATAAATAAAAAGGGGTTTACTTTGCAAAACTCCATTCCGACAAAGGCCTTGACTTTCGGAAAAGGGTGCTATTCACCGATGAGAGCAAGTTTAATATTTTTGGATGGGATGAAAAAGGAAAAGTGTGGAGGAAACTTGGAACTGAGCTGGAGTTGAAGAACTTAGGACCTACTGTAAAATATGGTTGAGGGTTAGTAATGATTTGGGGGTTAATGGCAGCAATTGGAATGGGAAGTTTAGTGTTTATTGACACAGCAATGGATAGATGGAAGTATTTAAATATTTTGCTATATAATTTGAAAGAAGATGTCTGAAAACTTAATTTAGGAAATGGATTTTCTAACAAGATCAAGATCATAAGTACACTCCGCTAGTTGTTCGTAAATAGATTCTATTTAACGTGCCAAAACAGTTGTTTTCCCCACCTCTGTCACCAGATATAAACCCTATTGAGCACATCTGAGACTACTTGGAAAGAAATATTTAGAAACTAAAAAATAAATACTTGAAAAAAATACTACTAGAGGAATGGCGAAAAATACCTGAAATTTTTAAAAATAATTTGATCCAATCGATGTCAAAAAGGTTGGAGGCAGTGTTAAAAGTAAAAGAGGCCCAACCAAATACTAAATTCTTTGTAAACCTATTGTTACCTTAAGTTTTTTTAAACATATGATCACTTTTGTGATAGTGACAATTTAATTTTAAAATTAAATATATAATTAAATCGCCATCGAAATGCATCAGCCGATATAATTATAGATTATATAATTATAAATAATAAGTGAACAATAAGTGATTATTGAATATTTTAAATTATTGTGGTGTTGGGGTTAAAATTCGTTTGTGTAAATTTAATTTTTGTTAATATTGTTGTTATTATTTCAACAATATGTTTTTTTTTGTACTAAAATTATTCTTAAGCTATGTAGTATTCAATAAATTTATAATTTTATTGACTAAAGTTTTCTTTCATATAAAATGTTAAAATATGGGGATGTACGATGACTTTTGTAACTAACTAACTGATTGCCTCTCTCTCTCTCTCTTTATATATATATATATATATATATATATATATATATATATATATATATATGTATGTATGTATGTATGTTTATATAAGATAAGAAAAATATTCGTAACAAACCTTAGTTTTAATATCAAGTTTAGTATTTGTAATAGTTTATGAAATTAATACAAAATTTACAAATATAAATAAAATAAATATAGATAATATATCAATTATTTATATTTAGTATTATTAATAAACAAAATAAATTTTGTAGTCTTACATTTGAACGAAAGACAACAAACATCTTGAAACAACACACATATATAGTGTCGATTTAGAATTTCTCAGAATCGATCCTGGCTGATATATACCAAAATATAAAAACTCACACACATATATACACAAGTGAAAAGGGAAAGAGATGACAAAGATTATGCTAATGAACCGTATCGAGATGGTTGTTTTAACATTGACTACGCCTTTTAGAAAACGTGTTCTTCACGCAGCTGCTGTATTTCATCTGGTCAGAATGCTAGAATGTGTGTGTTCGGAACTTCTAGAAACATGGCAGCGCGACAAAAAAAGATAAACCGGAATACTCACAACGGGATACAATAGGAAGTACGTTGTTAACGTAACGTACGAATTTTAATCATGCTTCTTGTATTGATTTTGTTATATCGTATTGTTATTTTTGATTGAATTGACAGGAAAAATAAATTGGAGATTATTTTTTATGTTATTTATTTTATTATTATACAAATCAAACTTTTCTTCGACTCTCTTTTTTATATAAGTAACTCAATATGAAAAATAGGAAATAAACTAGATATAAAATTAAATTTGCATAGATGCAAAATATAATTTAAAAATTAAATTATTTCTCTTATGTTTAAAAATTTAAACAATGTCGATAATGTCTGATATTTTATTAATAAAGACAAAATGTATTATTAATATAAATAGATTAAAAAGAGTTAGATAGAATTATAAGTATTTAAGATTCATTTCTGTTTTAAATTTTCTGTACTTATTTTTAGAAATTAATGAAGTGGTGTTAAAATACATATATAAACTTAATGAAAATATTATAGTTTTCTATCAACTTTTATTTTGATTAAAATTATAATATTATTGAACATGTGCATGACTCAACTATTTAATATATTAAAAGTTTATTCAGCTGTTGGTAAGCTTTAAACTTATTAACTATTCAAATAATATTTGCTGAAATTTCATAATAAATATATAGTTACGATAAAGTATTCCATTAATTACGTAATAAGAATATTTTGCTTTCAAATAAAAAGTCATTGGTTCAACTCTAAAAGAATTTTAATCATTTTGTAATGAAATTTCATGATTATTTTATATAAATATTTATTTTAAATTTGCATTGTCCTATTAAAATGATTTATCGGATAAAAATTGATGACTGCAGTCTTTTAGTCAGTTCTTAATTGAAAATAATTATTTTCCTCCAATCATTTTGTAAAATGAAAAACTGAAATAAAAATATTTATTTAATATTTTTTTGGTTTATAATCATTTTTCTATTTTTTTAGTATCACAAATTGTAATTATTCTCAATACCATAAGATATTAAATAGAATTTAATAATTACTTATTATTTACTTTGTTTGTTTATAACAATAATAAGTTAATGCACATTTTGGCAGCAAATATATCATCGTCAGAGCGTTATAACATAATATACTCGTACATCTATAATACAATACTCTGACGATAATGTTATCGCTATTGAAATGTGCAGTAACTTAATATTGTTTTAATTAAACAAATTAACAAAATTATTTATTGAACATTTTCTAATATCTTGTGGTGTTGGGGATGATAATTAATTTATGTGGAAGTGAACTTGCCACAATTTCAAAATAAATAGCAGCATAAGTTGTGTTTTGTCAAATATTTTTAATTTTGTGCAAAGAATTTTATTTAATTTATATTAAATCCAGACGACATTACCATTCTTGACATTTACATCTCTTATGATCAAAATACTTATGTACTACTTAATGTACGAGCTAACTACTTAAAAAAATAAAACTTTTTAAACACTGTTAATATGTCTAAAAATGAAAATATTGTATTTTTTCCCAATTTCTCAAACCTAAGCAATACATATATGAAAATGAAAATAGGTCGTCATTTTTTTTAAATTATTTATTGATAAAATAATATCTTTTGAAATTGTCAATAAAATAACTTGTATTTCTTTATAATAATTAAAAATATATAGAACAATAAAACATAACGAAAAATATTAGATTCAAAAATTGATTTATTTCAATACGAATTTAGACCATTTAAGAATAAATTGTTCTATACTTCAATGTCTAAATTTATATTGAAATGAATCAATTTTCCGAGTCTTGAATATATTTTATTTTATGTAATTGTTTACATCAAATAAAGTATTTATAATTGATATATAATTAATTTCAACAGAATGGTCAAAATTAAAGTAGTTTGAATTTGAAAAATGGAACTATTTGTAACAAATCAATGAATATAAGAAAAATAAAATTCAATTTGACCATTTATTTTAGTCAGATTTTATAAAATAACGCTCTGATGTTGATAACATTGCTAACGAAATAGTTATAAACTTATGAAAAATATTAATAATAAATAATTATTGAACATTTTTTAATATTTTGTGTTGTTGGGATGATTATTTATTTGCGTGAAAGTAAAAATTAATTTGTCTAAATTTTTTTAAAAAAAATTATTTAAGAATATAAAACAATTATAGATATAAATTTTTACTGAATTCAAATATATAATTAGTTTACAAATTGCCTTAGATTTACCAAACATATATAATTTTTCATCTCTCTTTCTCTTTATATATATATATATATATATATATATATATATATATAGAGAGAGAGAGAGAGAGAGAGAGCTTCAATAAGCGCTTTAAAAATTGAAATGAAAATAAAACAAAGAGTATTTAATTAGTTAGTTATTTATTTTTTAAAAAAATAGTTATGCATTAATGATGGAGCACAATTTCACTCATATGACCACCATGACTTCATTTGACATACTGAATTCGTTTAGTTCAATTTTTAGACACTCTTTCAAATATTTATTGTCCAATTTTATGAATTATTCGTTTAATATTTATTTTTAAAGCTTCTATTGTTTGTGGTTTATCAGCATAAATCAATGATTTCACATAACCCCACTAATAGAATTAGACTATATGATCTTAGTGCCCAATTAATAAGTCCATTATTTAGTTAATTATTTCCGTATATGTATGGTACCTAGCACCGTCCTATTAAAACCATTTATCGTGCAATTTATTTTCAATCATTTTTGGAAAAAATCATTAATCATGGTTCGGTAACGCACTCACTTTACTATAACATGATTTCCAGCTTCATTTAAAAAAAATAAGGTCCGATGACAACACCAGCATGAGCAGACAGTTACTTTTTGTGAATTCAGTGGTCTTTGTTCAATGACTCGTGGATTGCTTTCACTTCAAATTCTGCAATTTTCTTTATTTAGTGTTGACCGTAAATCTCAGAAATCGCACGAAAAGGTTTATGAACCGAACATTGATTTTTATAATAAGTTTTTACAATTTCTAAGCGTTGTTGAAATGTTAGAAGTTCCATGACAATTCACAAACAATTCCATCATTATTATAGTGATGAGGTATAAAATCTGATTTTATAATTAAGTACTCTGATATTTTGTCATGTGTATCGAAATGCGAATGAGCTTATAAACAATAAATAATTCTCTTATATTCAATTTTTGTTTAAAAATAATATAAAAAGTATACATGGAAATTAAAAGTGCTGTACTATAGAATATTTATATTATTATGATTCATACATAAATTCTTAACAAAGTATGTAAGATTTTTGTTCATAAATACTAGAATTATATACACTCATGCACAAAAGTGAATAAACAGGAAATATTTTTTTAAGAATGATTATTCTTTGCTCAGCAAGAGTATATATATCAATAAAAAAAATTCTGATAAATTTTTCACTATGGAAAGATTGTTTATATGTCTTTTTTTGGTCATTGTTAAAAGAAATTATGGAGTCCCCCATTAATATCATTTCGTGTGTACAATACTGAGTTGAAATATCAAAATGAGCTTAAAAAAAATTCAAACATAGCTGCCATTAGCTGTCACATTACTAACATTCTTATTGAAAAACCCTATGCAATATAAATTTTGAATCATACAGGTGTCCTAAATGAAACTGAAGGGTAGAAAAAATTGTAAATGACAATAAGCAAGTAAATGTGTATTTACATCTTTCAGTTTCATTTAAGCCACTTATATATATATATATATATATATATATATATATATATATATATATAATCGAAATTACAATTGTTAACATTTTAGATTAATTTAGTTTAATAATATAGAAAATATTTATCATTCGTTTGTTGGTTTTCACAAATAAATATTTGCTATTAATGAAATATTTTCTGTCTTTTTTTATGTATAAAAACATTTATATATATGTAAGTGTGTGTGTATGTTGCACAAAATGCATAGAAACTGAACTATATATCGTATGTAAATATTTGAACATAATCAGAGAACAAAAACGCATATTTTCATATATGGAAATATTTTGATGAATAGTTGAGCTATAGTAACAACTATTCAACATCAAGCTATTTATTAGGAAATTACCCATTACGGCGTGAATATATGCTACTGCATTGATTACATTGATGCACGAGGCCAATATATATATATATATATATATATATATATATATATATATATATATATATATATATATATATATATATATATATATATATATATATATATATATATATATATATAACGCGTATTTGGGATATATATATATATATATATATATATATATATATATATATATATATATATATATATAAACGCACATATCTCACATATTGTGTATATATACGTCTATCTGTTTGTCTGTTTGTATATAATGCGGGTTTGGATAATCGTCACAAGGGGGCCTTTCATCATCGTCATCATCAACAAACATCGTTCGCTTGTAATATGACGCATGCAGTGCTCTCAATAGTAACAGGACAGCAAAGCATTTCGCTCTGAACAAAGATTAATATTAATCAATGTATGTATCACACAAATCTGTCAGCGGCATTCGTTTTTGTTCCCATCGTCACGATCTAATCTGATGTTAGAAATTTACCTTCATTATATATATATATATATATATATATATATATATATATATATATATGTTTTTTTTAAAAAATATTCTAGTGGAAATTAAAAAAAATAATCAAAAAATCAGAAATACTACTTATTTTGTTAAAAAGAACAAATTTATTTTCTTTGCGTTGAATGATTTATATAGGGTCATCCAAATCTAGGCGTTACATTTTAATGTCCTTATATTATATTCATTCTTAACTTGCATTTAATTATATATTCAGTCTATTATAAAAATATACGAATTTTGATTAAATGTACAGTATTAGTAGGTAGATGTTTTTTTAAAATGTATTTTTTTCTTTTACACTTTATTTGTAACTATTTGTACATTCAGTTTAGTAGAAATTCGAAGTATGTATCATTAGTTATAATGCTAAATGTATTTATTTTATATTTGAACCGTTAAATAAGAAAGTGGAATAACTCAATTTATTCATATATTGAGATATTTAAAAGTTGCGTTTGAATGAATTAAAAAATATTGACAAAAGTTATTAAATTCGGGTTATGTTTTTAAAACTATAAACTTGTGAAATTTTATTATGTAAAAATAATTAATAAAAGTGTAAATGAAAATAAAAAATAATTATTTTTTTTAACTACAAATGTAGTTATTCCACTTTATTTTTTAACAAATTGAGCAGTTTGTTTTTTTAGCGGAATAAGTGCATGTATTCTTATATTGAAATAAAGGTTTGCGTTTGAATTAAACGAAAAACCGATTTTGAAATATATTTAGTTATATTACATAAAAATTTTTAAAAAACAAAGAAATTTTCCAAAAAATAATCATAATTTCAAAATGCAATTTTTTAAACCAAATTTTTAGTCATATTATAACTAAAAATAAAAATATTTAATAAAAAAACACGAAATCAAAAGGTTCAAAAAATTGCATTTTGAAATTATGATAATTTTTTTGAAAATTTTTTAAAAAGTTTTTTGAAAAATTTTTTGAAAAAGTTTATAAATAAACAATAATTATTTATTTATAATTGTTTATATAATATAACTAAAAATATTTCAAAGACGATTTTTTGTTTAATTCAAACGCAAACCTTTATCTTAATGTATGAATGAACGGAGTTATTCCACTTTTTAATTTAACGTTTTTGCGATAAAATTATACAGAAAATTCATTTGATTAATTTATGGGTATATTGTACACTCTTGACTGTGTTATTATAAATATAAAAAGAGGACATCTATGTATAACTAAAACTGTCATTAACTAATTTTTTTCTAAAAATGGAGTTATTCCACTTTCTAATTTAACGGCTCATTTGTCGAAAGATTAGCAAAAAATAAAGAAAAAAATTAAAGAAAATATTTACAGAAACGTTGAATTAAACTTATAATAAGAAGTTTTACCACGTACAATAGTTTGTAAGTGATTTTTTTTAATAAAATATTTTCCATTTCTGTCAAATTTGATTCTTGTTCTTCTATGTCTTATTTGTTTTCCTTTGATGCAAATATACTTTTCGTGCGATCATTTCGATTGAAGACTATTTTCAACTTTAGGTTTATTCCTTAGCTACCTTTCTAGACTATCTTTTGCATGTTAGATTTTTAGATATATTTGGCATTTGTTCATTTGGTGTTTTTTAAATATGATTCCCATTTCTTACTTCTGCATTTTATAAATTTAACTATATTTTATTTGTTTTACTGTGAGCTTATTTCCCCATTGACAATTCAGTATTGTAAAATATAACCTATTTTATATACAAATCTTAACATTTTCAATTCATTGATACGTGCTAGTTGTTTCGTCTTGTTTGTTTCTGCCCTTACTTTAACTGTGTAATTGATGACAGATCTAACAACATTTTTATATATTTTAATTTGTGCGTCTAGTTTTTGGTCTTCCATTTTTTACTTGTTAATAACAACTATTTTTTCTCAATTTTTTTACTAATATTTGTATTAAAGATTAATTTGGCCGATTATTTACACCAAAAAAATCATGAATTTCGCAAAGGGCATTTTACAAAGAACGCCGATTTTTAAAATAAGTTGTAATACTGTAAATAATTGTGCATTTCTGCAATGTATATCAATTCTTAATTAAAATTGTAGCCTTCTACTAAAACAAAAAGGCTTTTCATGTCTTTTGAAAAGACATGACGTGTAAACATTATACAGTGCTGACATACAGGTGTCACATTTCGATGACCCTGTATATATATATATATATATGTGTATGTGTGTGTGTGTTTTTGATGTATCTAGTTACGTTATTGTTAATTACTTCTATTTTATTAATAAAATAATCATGTCTCATGCTGGTATAGGACATTTTTTACGTACAGTTGACTGCTAATATCTTCTGAGAGTATCTTCATTTCAGCATAATTAAACTATTTAATATATATATATGAATATAATAATGTGTGTGTGTATAATGAGTGAAACTGATCATTATTATAATCTCATAAAAAAACGACAGAGTAAATTGGATGACGATAATATCAAATATTAAAATAAAAATAAAGGAAAAAATCCCAAGCATTGAAAAAATCTATTTCCAAACACTTGTCGTTCTTAAAGCAAGCGTAATTCAATTTTATCACATAATTAAAATCGTACGCCGTAGTCAGAACAATATAATTTAATGACGAAAACAAGACGCCACATCGGAATGGGAAAAAAGCAACAAATATCTACGGGGAAAAGAAAACGGCGCGCAAACAAATGGAAGAAAACGCGTTGTTATTAAAAAGAAATCTGCTCGAATGCTCATCATATTTCCCGCTAATATTGTCTGCCTTTTGTTCGTTTGTCTAACGCGTGCTTGTTCAGGTATAGGTGACGAGTTCGAGAGCAGTGCAACGTCGATGAGAAGATGAACAGTATAAAAAAAACGTGAACTTTCAAGATTATGTGACGTGCTCATTTTTAATGATTATAATCAAATTGATATATGAATGTAAAGTCGGGATAAATGTAATTATTTTAATTCTATTCGAGGTTCTCTTTATTAATTCAATTTTTTTTGTAGAAAAAAATTTAATATAATGATTTCAGTTCATAAGTCACTTGAGACGTTCTTCAATCAATCAGCCCTAGGAAAAATGTTCGAGTATGCAGAACGACTTTTAATCTTTTTTAAATAGGAATTAATGAATAAAATATTTTTTATTAAAAAAAAGGAAATTGAGATAAATTTAGATTTGTTATATAAATTAAATAATAATGGCTTTACAACAAAAAATATAATTTAGTACTATTTATTCCATTTTATTTTTAAATTTGTCGTGCTATTAATATATATATATATATATATATATATATATATATATATATATATATATAATATCAGAAGAAAATAAAGAGAGAAATGAATATTTTTCATTAAAATTTTAATATATATAATAAAAAATAATATATACTATTAATATTTTCAATATGGATGTTATCTGTATTTTAATGTTAGCATAATGAAAATTATCAAATTG
Source organism: Neoneuromus ignobilis (assembly GCA_029203775.1). Taxonomy (NCBI): domain Eukaryota; kingdom Metazoa; phylum Arthropoda; class Insecta; order Megaloptera; family Corydalidae; genus Neoneuromus; species Neoneuromus ignobilis. Next base: position 7,430,578 of record CP092088.1, read on the forward strand.
ATTTTGTATTAAATTGGAATTTCTGCATTTAATTAATAAGGTAATATCGATTTATTACTTTATTTTTAGACCGAATCTATTTTAAAACATTAATTATTTTTAAAATATATATTTCATATATTATTGGTATTACTTATATTTGAAATGCAGTACATAATTTAAAATATTTTTTTTATTTAAAAATGAAATATGACATTCTATTATTAAAATATTATTCATTTTCAAGTGTTTACTATCTGAAAAAATTGTTAATTTTTTAGGTACAAAAATTTAATTTTTAACAATGAAACATTTAACAAAATATTTATTCAGAGATTAATAGAATTAAATTAAAAAATAATTAAATTTTATTCCTTATTTTTGTCAAAGAAGATCTTATAAAGTTAAAATTAAATAAAATATCGAAATATATTTTAATACAAATGACAATACCATAAGGTAATGTTCACTTTTCAAACACCACAATATATATTAACAGTGACCAATAATTATTTATTATATAATTTATTTTAAATTATTACAAAATCTAGATTTTATAATACAGTATTTAATGATAACGGCACGGCCATCGAAATGCATATTAGTTTGAAAACAAATAAGAAAATCATAATTCTCATTATTAAATCTTAAGAAAAACATTTTATCTCATTAAATTTCTTACATATTAAAGTTTTTTTTGTATGTAAGAAATGATCTTTGTTTTCGTCTATTTCTTACAATACTTGAAAGTTACTTTCCATATATATCGTACTTATTCTTGTTAATCTCCTCCATATACACATATTTTTTATCATCATGATATTTTTCTCTTATCTGACAAGATTCCATATTTTGGATTTATATGTCAACGCAATTCAATCAAAAAGTCTTTATAAATATTTTTCCCATATCAAAGTTAATATAAAAATTAATTAATACACATTTCTTCATCTAAAATTCTTTTTTTATCAAATCTATTATCCTCTTTATATATTTTAAGTTTATCTTATTATAGTTAGGTTAAATATGCATTTTCGATTTATTTCAAAATAGGAAATTTTAATACAAAACTGACGACTTAAATAATTATTATTTAAATTTCGAATTAACCTTCTTATCAAATGTGATCAATGTATGAAGCAATACATATTACAAATATAATATTTATACTTATATTTTATATATATATATATATATATATATATATATATATATATATATATATATATACGAGGGTCGTTTGATAAGTATGGTAAAAAAGTAAGAAAAACTAAATTGAAAAATTTAATGAAATTAATTAATTATATTAAACAATAAATAAATGTACCATACTTATCAAACAACCATCGTAAATATATACATATATATAATATAGAGAAATTTATGCTGATATTAACATGCAGAAATAGTAAGAGAAATGAGTGGATCAAAAAAAAGCAAAATTTACAGAGGTTATAAGGTCAAAAGAAGTTTAAAAAGAAAATAGGTTAGTTATATAGTAAAAAAAATTTTGCTATTGGACAAGAGAAATTATTAATTAAAAATCTTAATATATGAAAGTCTAGGCAAAGATCCATGAAAAGGTGAAAAAAAAACATTATAAAATTTGTCTAAATGGACCGAAAAAAGTTTTATAAGATACCTTTATTCAGTAGTGGATAGACAGATGTTGATGGTATATTTATATACACTAGTAATAAATATGAAATAGTTCATTTAAATCTCTTATTAAAAATGTATGATATTGAAGTAAAGTCTACAAACTTTTAATTTTTAAACAAAAAGTTTATAAAATACTAAAAATGGATTATTTATATAATTTGTTTTTGCAATACCTACAGATATGCAACTTATATTGCCCATTTTGTATTCAAATAAAAAATTATTATTCATGACAACTTTCATGAACGTACAACGTTTGATAGTACACCATTGATGTTTATATGTAGAATATTTTTCTTATATACAGTGTCATTTGAATATTTATTTGAAATTATTAAAAAATCTTTATATAAACTTATATACATATATTTTTATGTTATTTGGAATTATTTAAATAATTTAATATTGTACTACTTCATACTATATATAATATATATATATATATATATATATATATATATATATATATATATATATTAAGTAAGACCTTGAATTGAATACATAAATTGATAAATAATTGTTTAAAAAATCTAATTTAATGAGACGTAAAATTTACAAATATATTTATTACCTTTATGAAATAAAATATTTAATGATTATTGCAAAATATTAATTAATTAAATAACATTACATTTTTGTTAGAAATGAGTTTTTCATACATTAGTAATTATAATAATTATCTTATTTATTTATTACATAATTCAATTTGAAACAATTCAAATATTTTTGTGTAATTTGATTAATAAAATAATTTAAGGAGTCATAAGTAATTTATTTTTATTAAAGATGAAAAAATGTCTAAATAACTTCCTTTGAGAATAAATTCAATTATTTATAGAATACTATTTTTATAGCAATTGCAATTTACATCATTAAAAAAATTTCTTGTAAATAACTTTCATATGACAGATATTTTTCGTTTTCGTTTCTGTGATTTTATTTGTTGCATTTATTAACTCTTTTAAGGGATCGTACTTAGGCAAGAGGTCGAAAAAAACGCTACTTGGAAATTTTTCAAGGACAATAACATGTTTTTTAACATATGTTTGGATATCTAAAAAAAGTTGTCATTTTTTTTTCAATAAAAAATATTTAAAAATAAAAGAAATATGGTCATTCTCTCCTAGGTCCTCTGCAAGAAGAATGTTTACAATGACCATTGGATAGTATGAAATCCAAAAATTAAGAAGTTTTATTTTATACATTAGATTATTTAGTCTTTGAGCGATCAGTTTTTCGAAATATTTATTTGGATCAAAATGATGCACATTCGAATTAAAAATTTCGATTTTCGATGAAAATTTGTTCGTTTTTAGTCAATAAAAAACTGTGCTACAATAAAAATCCTTCGTTAAAAATAGGATCTATAATATAATGTCTGCAAAATTGGAAATAAATCAAAGCAGTTGTTTTCGTGAAATTTTGGTCGCCGATTTTGAAAATGCGATTTTCAGAAAAATTAGTTTACACAAATATTTGTAAAAAAACAGTATGTTAATACATCTATTAATTTTAGTCGGATTAATTTGAAACTTTCAAGGAATTTTCTCTAGATATTATATTTACAGAAAATGTCGAAATCAAAAAATTGAATTTTCCAATCTTCTGACTAAGCATGACCACTTAACTATGAGATATTATTGTTATTTTTCTTTAAGTTTTTGCCCTACAACAGGTATTGTATATCATTTTTGATTATCTTTTAAATGACTGGTTTGAATTTAGATTAGGATTTTATTTGAAACTAAGTATAAATAAAACTTGAATTCCAAATGTAACTCAGTATCCTAAACACAAATGAATTATTACTACCAACACTACACGATATTGAAAAATAGTTAATAATTACTTGTTGTTCATTTTGTTTCTTTACAATAAATCACTAAGTATTTTGATGGGATTGACTTCGTTATCATATGAACATTTTATTTTTTTAAGATCTTGTGGTTTTGGAAATGATAATTCATTTTTGTGATAGTGAATTCGATAGAGTTTTAAAATAAATAGTATCTTAAAGATGATTTTATATTAAGATAAAAAAACTATTTAAAATTTTCGAAACTAGTTGTAACAAAAAAAAAAAACAGAAAATTTGTTATAAGATCTCATACCTAAAATAATAAAATAACTAAAATAATTAAAAATTAATTTTGAATTTGTCTTTGCAATTATTCGAATTTAATATAATATTTAAATTAGAGTTGTGTTCTCAAAAATATAGTAAATTAGCTTAAATTCTAATAAACGAAAAATGATTAATAACATGGGACAGCAATTAAAAATTTACTAAAAAATGTTCCTTTTTTTAACCTTACATATTTTGGTTTTTACGCAACTTTAATTATTCCAACGTAGAAGATAAAAATAAAATATTAGAAATGTTTGTCTTAAATAATATATTGGTCCATTTTATTATTTTTATATTTACTTAATAAATATTAATCCTTTGAGTGCCAACCAATTTCTTAGGAACTATGCTAAAATTGCCAAGGAATTTTTTTTGCTGATTTTGCAGTAGTTTAGGAAAAAAATTATGAATCGCAATTAAATAAAGTTACATACTCAAAAACTCAAGAAAATCTTTATTATATTTGTTTTCATCTTTTAAATATATTCTTTGCTGATTCTATTATAAAATATTATTAGAAAAAAATATTGAACAAAATATATGAGGAGCGCGATAGCGCTCCCGGCACTTTTCGTGAAAGACGAGAGGAGCACGATTGCGCTCCACGATATTCTAAGGGTTAAAGAAAGTTTGATAAAATTATGGATAGTTCTAATTATTTATTTTTTGTTCCTACTTTAAATTGGCAAAAATAGAAAAAATGAATTTTAATAAAATTGGATCTAATATAAATATTTAAATAGTCATTATTTTTTTTGTATTATAAAAATAAACTTTAACACAAATAAATCACTTATCTCAACAAAAAAATTTGATCAGTAATCATTAATTTTTTATTTTATTTACTGATTCCCATTTCGACAGTCACTTTACATTTTTCAGTCCATTGGATTATTTTTTTCTAATGCAGCCGTTGGATGATGATATGACCATTTAAATGCATATAAATGAATAAAGTGAACCAAAAATGATTTTTGAACACATTTAAAAAATATTGTAAATGATTCATTAGTGTTAATACAAAAAGTTATTTTATAAATTAAATAAACTCTAGAAAGTTATTTTACTTTAAAATAAAATTTTATTTTATTATAACAACTGATGTTTCAAAAGATCCAAAAAATATTTTATCGTATGTTAGACGTGAAAATAATTTCAATAAAATTTTAATCTAATGTTAATTCTTTTAATATTTTCTTTTTGATTGTCATTTTTAAAATTTTTTATTATTATTATTTTAAATTTGAAAATTATTATTCAATAATATATTAAATATAAGTAAATATTTTATTTTTTTTTACTACAAAATACACAATATGTAAATATGTATACAATTCAAAATTATTAAAACAGATCATTTAAATAATTATTAAATTTTCGAAACTTCGAAGTTACGAGTGAATAAAAGAAAGAATAAAAAATAAACAAATATTTTTATTCTCGTGAAAATAAAATGAAGAATCGACTAATCTTTTTATTATTAAATTAAAAAGTTCTTTTTAGTGCAAGAAATGACTATAGAATGAATGAAAAGCCATTCTAAAAAGATTCTCAGCCGGATTTACCATTCAAATGAAACGTTATTTCGTTTCATTCGAGCAAAGATAATTAAAAGAAAAAATAGTATTTAATGAACGAGACCACACTTCAAACGAAGTCCACTGACTCATAATGAATGTTGTGAAAAGTGCACATAAAGCGCGGGTGCAATGATGACGTAGCAGGAGCACGCGTTCTGAATAAATTCCAGCGAAGCGTTTAATTACGACGCCCGAACGCTGCATATTCGCGGATCATCTGTCAACATCAAATTACATTCAATAATTAACGATATGGAAATGAGGAAAATCTCATTAGAAGGTGTGTGGCTGATACCTATAACTGGATCGTATCTTTATTGCGCCCAAGGAGGATGATAAGTCGCGTCGACGCCATTGCAACCGCTCGAAATTAAATTGAATCTTCATAACATACAAACGCCGCAGACCGCAAGAAACGTCAATGTATCTCAAGAACAGGTCCGTGTTGGATAAATTCGCGTTTTTTGTATGAACGACTTATTGTCTTTATTATCCTATTTACAAATTAACTAAATTGTTTCAAGTTGTAATTACCATTTGAATATTAAAAATTCTTCTATAATCATAATTATAATTTGTCGCTTATTAATAAGGGCTGGATGCTTTTTTTAAGTTTATTATTTAAAAATAATTCATTTTTCAAAAATAATTGATTTTTTCTTTAGAAGCTCATAATCAATTTATTCCCTCATATTCCAGCATATAAACAAAATTGTCTCTTTTATTTGTTATTTTGGAACTGTGGTTGATTCACTTTATACAAATGAATTTTAACCCCAACACCACAAAAGTTTAAAGTGTTCAATAATCACTTATTGTTCACTTATTATTTATAATTATATCGGCTAATGCTTTTCAATGGCGACGCCATTATCATTAGAGCCTGATGGTGATGGCGTCGCCATCGAAATGCATCATCCAATATAATTATAAATAATAAGTGAACAATAATTAATTATTGAACACTTTAAAATATTATGGTGTTGGGATTAAAATTCATTTGTGTAAAATATCTCTTTTATACTTAATTTTTGTTTAGTTGTTGATGGAGAATGTCATCTAGCTTTGAAATATGCTATTTTCCTCACTACATTTTCATATGTAATCCACTTTTCATCTCCAGTTACAAAATATTCCAAAAATAGTTTATTTTTATTGCTTGAAAATAGAGACGAGCAAACGATTACACGATCCTGTCTGTTCCCAGTAGTCAATTAATGTGATACTAAACTTTTATACTTGTACATAAATCCAAGCTTTAGTTTTTTGCTGAGCTATATCGAGATTTTCTGTTATCTATGATTAAGAAAAAAAAGGTTTTATTCTAAAATGTGTAATGAATAATATTATAGATCACAAAAGGTCTTTCAGAGCATAGTTAGTCTTCAAAGTTAAAATTTCTATTTTCAAATTTCTCAAACAATCTTCTGCATGTTCTTTCTCATATTATAGGTGTTTTTTAAGCATGATAGTACTTTAAATTTAAATAAAATACAAACAAATTAACCAAAAGATTATTTATTTGGTATTATCCGAAAGAAAATTTTACGACATTAATATTTAAAAAGGAGTATTGGCATATATTAATCACGGCTATCGCTGACATACCACATTCTGTCAGTCCAATTTGGGTTACTTTTTCAAGCAAGTTGGAGCCTTATGTCCGAAATAACACGAGTTATATTGGCTTTTAATGACTCAATTTTTCCAGGTTTATTAGCATAAATCAGAGACTTCACATATCTCCAAATAAAATAATCTAGAGGCCTCAAATCACACGATCGTGGAGATCAATTCACAGATTTATTTCTGAAGATAACGTTATCGCCGAATTTTTATTTCAATAAGGCAATTGTTTCGGTCAAAGTATGGCACGTGGTACCATCGTGCTGAAACCACGTTTTTTCCAGATCGATGTTATGCAAATTTGGAAACAAATAATCATGATAATCGTTCTGTAACGTACACCATTGACTGTCACGCGCTCTCCGGTTTCATTTTGAAAGAAGTAAGATCCAATGATGACACCAGCGTGCAATCCGCACAATACGGTGTAATTTTTTGGATGTAATGGGTTATCAGGAATCACTTCGGAATTTGCCTCCCTCCAAATGCGGCAATTTTGCTCATTAACGCATCCGTTAAGCCAAAAATAAGCCTCATCACTGAACAAAATTTTGCGCTTTATAAGTTTGGCGAACAGAACACTGATTTTTGAAATAAATTTCCACAGTTTAGAATTTTTTCTCAAATATAAAACGTTCCACAATAATGTTCTAAAGTAAACATAATGCAAATATTATTTATAACGTGTAAACAGATGACAGATTTGACAGCTATTCTTGTCGAAAATTCTATCAGACCTCAAATAAATATTCTTTATATTTGCTCCAAAAACTATTAATACATTTTTGTTTCCAAAGAATTCTTTTCTTTTCGATTTTCGTAAAGTATACAATTCCATAAATGAACCATGTCAAGAGGCATCTTTTGTTCATCATTTATTGGTAAATATTTGTTTCAGCGTATATTTGAAGGACTCTAATCATAAAATATAACGATAAAAATTATTCATAAACCTTTCATTAAAGCACTTTTTTACGTATTTAAAATAATTGTGCGCTAAGTAGACAGAACTTTTAGTTCATTCAATATATATATATATATATATATATATATATATATATATATATATATATATATATATATATATATATTTATATTAGTATATATACATATATATAAATTAATATGTATTGTGTTTCTAAATAAATTTTATTTTTCATTTAACTACTACAATCGTGCCGTCACTTAAACTATATAGAGATTAACAATCAAGTTGACAATCTATGTAGAGATATCTTTATCGACATAATTTGCGAAAGAGCGGCGAATTTAAAATTGAATTAACTATTATACTATATAGACGTATATATATATATATATATATATATATATATATATATATATATATATATATATATATGTATGTTAATATAGTAAATATTTATATTTCATTTATTTTAATATATTTCTTGAATGTGAATAGGTTATAAATTTCAATTACCTAAAAGTATTTAACTGAAAATAATATTATTTATTGATGTAAATAAATATTTTTTAATAAATGCAATTATGATTTTAAATAAAGAAAAATTCATGTTCAGAAAATTCTGAATATAACATCTTATTAATTTTCCTTAAACAACGTCTTACTTGAAGTATTAACTCTAATACTAAATAATATTGTGCAGTCATGATTTATAGGTTTACAACTTTCACACTATTCGAAAACAGAGTAAGAAGATAATTAGAACGGGAATAAGACAAAGAAAGTATCAATATCTTATAGAAAATCTCTAGTTTCGTTCAAACTTAATAACTCTCTTCAATATTGCTATATTAGCAATGTTTAGTAATTTGCAGACTATGCAACGAACTCAGTTTCATTAAATTATAATTAATTTTTTTAAACTGGTATGGTAAATATTATTACAGTATTATATTTTTTTATAAATCATGCAAATAAAGTCAAGGACTTATTATTAGCCATTTGTTTTTTGTAAAATTATATTCAAATAATTAATTATTTAAATAATTTTGTTTTATTTCCAGTTAAACTTCTGAAGCGCTTATTGTAAAACCCTATATAGTGTATTATTAAATAAAAGCAGGAAAGATTATTGTCCTATAATTATATATTTTTTGTTATCATATTTTTGTATTTTATAATAGAAAATACATATTATTAATACATTACCTCATAATAACTAATACTAACAATTTAATATTAAACTAATTAATTATTAAATAAACTATTTTTATTAATATTGTATAAAACATTTTTTTTTTACTCAAATATAATTGACATTTTTTGTATTAGTAAGAATTAGTAACAATGTGATATTTTTTAACAAAAAAATGAATTAAATAAATATCAAATTATAATAACTCAGATAATTACTAATTATAATTATATTTTTCGTAGAATTTTATTGAAAATAAATAAGATTTTTTAAAAATTTTATAAACTTCTTAGTTTTGTAAACGAGATTTATATATTTACATAAAAATGAACTATTACCTCAACACCACAAGATAGTGAAAAAATATTCAATAATTATTTATTGTTCATTTATATATATATATATATATATATATATATATATATATATATATATATATATATATATAAAAGCTGATGCGTATTTCAAAGAAAATTCAATCATCATCAGAGTTCTATTTTATAAAATCTTAGATTTTTTAAGAAAAATATTATAACATAACATTCAGATGATAATACAGCCATCGAAATACAAATCAGTTTATAGACAAAGAAAAGGATTAATAAAATTAAGCAATTTTTAACATCTGTTGACACTAGGGCGATAGTTAATTTATTTGAAAGTAAATCTGCTTCAGTTCAAAAACAACTGGTGATATTTATATATTGTTTATATTTTTTGAAATATACAAGTTATTACTAATACATAAAAATTGAAATAAAAAATGTCAATTATATTTCACTGAAAAAAATTATTACATTAATAAAAATAATTTGTGTAGAATTTGTTTAATATATAATTAATTAGTTTAATATTTAATTGTTTCTATTGGTTAGTATGTGGTATTGATAATATATATTTTCTATTATAAAAAACACAAATATAATAAAAAAAAATAAATTATATAATTTCGGAACAATAATATTTCATGTTTTTATATAATAAAGTAATATATAGGGTTTTCTAATAAGCGCTTCAGGAGTTTAAATATAAATCAAAATTAACAAACAAAAACTATTTAATTATTTATTTATCTATTTTTTAAGCACATTCGAAGGCATTAATAATAGATACAATTTTAGTTATATGAACACCACGATTTCACTCGACATAGTGCATTTTTTTAGTTCTATTTTTAGTCATTCTTTTATATAACTGCGATCCAATTTTATGAATTACACGTTCAATGTTTATTTTTAATGTTTTTGCTGTTTGTAGTTTATCAGCATAAACCAATGAGTTTACATAACCCCACAGAAAATATCCAATTGAGTTAGATCACATGATCTTCGTGGCCAACTGATGGGTCCATTTAGTGAAATAATAGACTAATTAAATTTTTATTTCAATAAGTTTATGGGAGTTTTTAGTTTCTAAGCATTGTTTAAGTGTTAAACATTCCGTGATAATTTGCCAAATTATACTAAGTTGAAATGTAAAAATAAACTTAAAAAATCAAACATGGCTACTACCAACTTTTAAAGTTTTGATATTTTTATTAGAAAACCCTATATTTAATAAATGTTTTAAATACATAAAATAAAGTTTTAACAAGTTGTCAGTTGTAATATATATATATATATATATATATATATATATATATATGTGTATGTGTGTGTGTTTGTGTGTGTATGTATGTATGTGTGTGTGTGTGTATTCACAAGGAGTTTATTATAATACATCAAAACATATTTCTCATTAATAATTTATAAAAAAAAAAATTTATAATAAGAATTAATATTATGTTAATTAGATGCATGTTTACAAATATTTTTTAATAATTTGTTATATAAATATCTCAGACAGTTAATTATTATATGAATATCGAAATACGGATTAATAAAAAAAACAGTAACTGATTATTGAAATTTCTATAAAATTTTACAACAGTCATTCAATTCCATGATATTAAAATTGTGAATTCGAGGAAAGAATATTGTTCATGACTTTTAAAATCTTTACAAGGTTGTTCATAACTTGAAGATTTTTGGTTTTTATCTCATTTGGTTGCTGAATGTGGGGCATTAATTAATATTTAAAGAAATTTTTAAGCATATGTTAAAATTCTTAGTGTTTTTCTAAAAATAATCAAGAACTACTGGTAGAAGAAGAGACTAATTAGGGAGATTTAGTTGAAATAGCACTGAGTTTATATCAAATTATTTCAGGAATGATCGCATAGAAAATTATTTTCGAATTCAAAAGTTTACACTAAAAAGCATAAAGTCGTTAGATAATTTGTAATTATATTTTTTGAATAAAGATCGTTCTAATAAAAGAAGCACGAAATTCAAAAGAGAACTACAAAAATGTTTAACTCCTTATAATGAAATTATGAAGATTTGTCAAGAAAAATTAAGCACTCAAAACAATCCATTTTTTTATAAAAAGAAGATTTTTTTAATCTAAGTGTTGCAGAGAAAAGTTTAGAAAATAAAAATATTTTTCAATAAACAAAACCATTTTCGTTTAAATCCGTTGAGCGACGATGAATAAAAAAAAATAACATACACATCTGATATCTTAATGAAATTTTTAGTAAATTTATATCTGGAAAATGTATAAGCAAAATGATATATATTTGTTATTTGATAAAACCTAACCCTTTCATTTCACTAGTTCTTAATCCCGAATAATACGATTTCGATTAATAAGAATTTTTTTAGAAATCTAACCATCGTGTAGTATGGAGGTTGTTTGTATTTATATTTATTATTTAAAATATTACATACAACAAAGTGTACTCACTATAACTATTGTTTTTTACACACACACATACAAACAAACACTTACTCACACACACACACACACACACACATATATATATATATATATATATATATATATATAGAAAGAGAGAGAGAGAGAGAGTGGCCCACATGAAATTGGAAATTTACACATACATTTATTTGCTTACTAATATTTAATATTCTTTATTACTTTTCAGTTCTATTTCTCTCTCTCTCTCTCTCTATATATATATATATATAAGTTAATTTATTTAACGTGAAAGAAAATAGTGATAATAAAACATTTTTAATTGTGATAAACAAATATTGAATATTAAACTTATGTAAAAACAAAAAATATGTTTTTAATTAAATTAAGAACAAAATAAATTTTCCTCAACTAAATAAATGTTGCTATAAAATAAAGTAGAATTAAATGAATGATAACATTATTTTGATTCTCTTATTTTCCAAATTTCATATATTCAGTTATTGTTATTATATAATATTTATTAAAATGTAAAAATTACAGAAAGTGACAGCAAAAAAACAACAAGATCCATAAAAAAATGATGAAGTCTATATTAATAACACAATTATATACAAATTGTTTTTAACAACATCTTTTTTGATCGATAGACAAATTATATTTTACCATCTACATGAACTATTATATATTAAAATACTTTAAATAATCTCAATTAATTTCATTTATATTTTTTTAATATATTTACAAGAAAATGTATTTAATAATTAATCACTTTCATTAAAAAATATTATTAAGACTTGAGAGAAAATATTGTTCAAATAATATTAAAATTAATAAATTGACTGGCATTATTATTAATTTTAATAACAAAGTTTCATCAAATATATCGTTATTTTAGAATAACATGATAGAAATTAAATACAATTAAAAATCACATAAATTTATATTATACATTTGAGGTTTTATACAAAAGAATAATTAGGTTTGTAAATTTTAATTTCTAAATTTAAATTTAATCAATCACTGTCGTATTTTTATATGCTTATGTTAGTTCTAAATAAAAAAGTTATAATTTATAAAAGTTACAATTCTAATTAAAATTCATATAATATTCTAAATATAAATATTGAAATTTTATATTAATAAATGATTAAAATAAGAGTATTTATATATATTTTATTAATTTAGAAATATCTATTTTAAAATAAACATAAAAGTAAAGCATATTGCATCAAATATTCAAAAGTAAATAAATAATGGATGAAAAATAAGATAATTAAATTATAAATCATATGAGAAATTTATATTATATCAAGCAAAGTATTTTTAAATCACACACTCATATATATAAATATATATATATATATATATATATATATATATATATATATACATGTAATTCTTTTTATTCTCTTTTAAAATAAATATGAAACAACAAAACATTTTGTACGTTTATATATTTATTTTTAATGGAATTAAACTCCATTCGCCAAGTATACATTTTTAACGATAATTCTACTTGTTTAAAAACCATAATTCTGTTAGCATATAAGCGAATTCATTAATAATGAACACGGTAATTATTTTAAACATTTAACATATTGTGGTCATTTTTTCAATGGAGGTATTTGTTGATTTCATTACAATATTTATCTAATTATAATTACCTAAATGAAACTAAACAATTTTCTATAATTTTTTTTAATAATCAAATTTTGGCTTGTAAGTTATTGTTCTATAATGAGTCAAAAATTCATTTAATTTTATTAAATAAACAATATAATTAATTAGGTATGTTGTAGAATAAAACAATAACCATTAATGTAATTATATATAGGTATTATATATATATATATATATATATAAATATATATATATATGTGTGTGTGTGTGTGTGTGTGTGTATGTGTGTGTGTATTTGTACATATATATATATATATATATATATATATATATATATATATATATACAATTCTAAATGAACTTGAAAAAAAATAAAAAAAATTGGATAAAAATCTCAAAAAATGATCTTATGACAAACTTCAACGTGACTAAAGCAATATTAAATTAATTTACAAATCAAAGAAGTATCAAACTATAATAAAAAAAAGAGAAATAGACAAGTTAAAATTTATGTATATCTGGAATAACATATTAACACTAAAAAAATATTTTGTAAATAAAGTAATTACAAGAATAAAAATTATTTATTGACTATAGTATTAAATTACAAAATATTTCACATTATTTTAAATCAGACAAAATATTATTCACCAATAAAAAATGATTGTATTATATGAGCCGCCCAGGACCTAATGTGATGAAGTCCATTTTTTGAAATTTTCATATTTTTGTAAATTTTAATTATACAAATAATGTTCTTTTTATTATTAAATGATTTTAATGTTTCTTTTTATTATTAAATGATTTACTCGTTGTTTCGTTTTTTCTACCCCAGAAAGCCGTTTTTTATGACTTCTGAATATGTTGTATAATAATTTCAGAAGCCATTATGAATAAGTCCATATTTTATTAATATTTTGGTAGGAAACGCAGTAGGAATCTTGGAAAATAATA
>CP092088.1:7450006-7550006 GCA_029203775.1 Neoneuromus ignobilis
CAGAATTATTTAATTCATTGTTTTTATTTAATCTTTTATACGACCATCTGAATAAGGAAAACTAAACTTTATTTTATCACTAAAAATCAATGGGTTTTAAAATATTTTACTTATTAAACGAATTTTAATCTTATCTTTAAATATGATTTATTTTTTGAATTTGTAGTGTTTTTGTAGTACACTTATTTAATTCTTTTCTTTTTATAAATTTGATGACAGGTTTATTCCACAATGAGGTAAAATTTGTCAATTAAGTTCAGAGGCACTTGTTTTACTTGAAGCAAAAGACAGTCATGACTAATTTTATATAATAGTTTTTTTCTACAAATTCCTGTTTGGAAATCTATCCTATCTTCACTTTTATAACATTTTATTTTATGTTAAATAGTATTTCTAGGCAATTGAATCAATTTTGATATTATCGTTTAATTTTCAATTCTCATGATGATAAATTATTTATTGATACTGATTAAATAAAATACAATTATATTTCTTCATATTTTCAAAAATGTTAAATAAAAAATACTGTAGAAGTTATTCAAAATATTATTAATAATTTTACGACCTAAATAGTTCTGGTTCATTTTTAATTCTGTATTTGTTTAAATAATATATTTTTATTTTTTAATTATTTCACAGTTCTAATAAAATTCCAAAACATTTTCGGTCACAACAATAAAATCAATTAAAAAATATTTTTTTATTTTAAGTTTAATTCTACTTGTACTGACTGTAATTAATCTTTTTTTTCCAATCAGTGTAACGAAAAACTTTAAAATAAAATAAACATTGACATTTTATCAGTGTATTAGGAAAAACTTTAAAACAAATAAACATTGACTAAACAAACAAAATAATGTTCTTTCAGAGAAATGATTAATTTCTAAGAAAACATCCATTTCATTAGAAAGAAAAATATACCAATTAAACTTCATTGATGAGAAATCAACAGATTTATTGAAATTGAAGTATTTATTTTATTCTTATATTCAATTTTAAATGAAAAATATATTAAAATTTTTCTTTTTACAGAAAAAAATATTTTTATACAAAAATTATCATAAATTTTCTATTTATATTTTTAATAACACTATATTTACTATAAAATCGTTTTTAAACAATACAAATTACTACTGTATAACGTTGTTTTGATTTTATAGGTTAAAGACTATAATCAAATTTGACTTGTATGTCGTGACCACTCAATGATTGGAAATCCCTGATCATCATTCTCCCCACATACGGTTTGTTTAATACAAGGGAGATCATTTATGATGTAAGTATATCATATATCTTGTCATTAACATGTCACTTGACAATTAATTTTTCATAAAGTTCGACTTAACATGTCATCAGGTTATAAAATAAATTATATTGAACTGTGTATCTATTTTATATCAATAACTATATTGTTAATTTAACTTTAATTTGTTACAAAAATATGTATTTATTTATTACGAAAATTTACATTTAAATATTATCTTTATTTTTTTTTCAAAAAAATTACGTTTTATGTTTAATTTAAAATCAGAATTGTATTAAAATCATTATAAAAATGATTGTAGATATACAAAATGGAAGATATTGAAGAAAAGGATGGAAGAACAAAAATTATACATAAAACTATTGGAAAAAGAAATTATTTTTTATACCTATTGCAAAAAGAAATTATTCATTAAACGTTTCATAGAGTATTTAATTATAAATACAGCTGGGTCTGTTTTTGTGCGGATTATTTTAATGCGATTTTGAAGTTATGCGGTTCATATTTCTTCTTAATATCTTTTTATGCATTTTTTTTAAGAATTCCTTTAAGCGGTTATTTAATTCAACGAAAAGCTCTTCAGTTTTATGAACAAATGTAGGAATCAGAGCCATTTACTTCCGCTTCTCAAACTGATAAGAAATTTTCGGCTAGCAAAGGATAGTTAATGCCTTAAGTGACAATGATATTATTGCAATAAGGTTAGATACCATAGAAGATTTAGAAAAAGATAATGAAACAGAAATAGAACATGTTTCCTTCACTGCAAAAATGATTTGAGAAGGTCTTTAACTTTGTAATTAATTGGAAAATCATTTTCTTGTTAATGATACGAATTCTGAATGAGCTTTTTAATTCTAACGACAGCTTAATAATTGTATGTCTGAATATTGCGAGCTTCATAAATAATTAGCAAAATTATCGTCTCTAAGTTTAATCACAGATTCTTACATTGTCGCCAGAAAAATTAGCACAGAACGAGACAGAAGTCGGTGGTAATTCTGATAATTTTGTTTGTGTTTCCTTTCGTGACGAATCTGATTTTACACCAGTTCACAAACGAACCCGCATATTTTTAAATAGCATATTTTCAAATATGTATGAAAAAATGTGAAATAAATTACATATATGTACATATTACTTTAAATGAAATTAAATTGTTAATAAAAAAAAAAGGATATGTGTACTATATACACATGCCAGAAGTGAAACTTCTTATCAATAAAGTAATCAAAAGGTACATGGACAAGCGTATACCTAAAACTCGTAGATGAACAAATTTTAAGCAAATAACATATAGTATGAAAAAATTTAAGTAGAAAATGATCAATGTTTTAATTAAATTAAATTTTTACAATTATTTCATTATGCGGACAACGAGTCTCGATGATGATCTTTGTAGTAATAGTATGTCGTCGAGACGTTGTCCCCAACAATTGTTAAGTAAGATTATTAATTATTTTCAAATTAAAACTTTTATAAAATTATGAATTATGAGAATTTCTTCCATTTCCATTGCTTTCTCCGGTAATGACTGAGTAGGTATAAACGATACAATTGGTTTTTGATAAGAAAAATTTTTGCGCAATAGACATTACCATCTTAAAACCTGTAAAAATCATTTTTTTTAATTACTATTATTTGTATAATATATAATATACAATTAGATCAATGTTTTAAAAATTAAACAATTAAAGGAAATACTCACAAATAATATATAACTGCAATGAACAACATCTATTTAGATACTATTTATACATAATTGATAATTTTATAACCACATAAAATTCTATAAATCTTCAAAATTAGTTCATAATTATTGTGAGAATTTGTTACAAATACCGTTATAGGTTTCTTTTTTAAATACCATATGTTTTCAATGCTTTTATTTGATAAATAGATTAAATTGTATACATAATGTTATAGAATACTATATCTGTGTTTGTATACATGTAGATAACCTCAATTTCACGTTGATTTGATCAATTTTTAAATACCATGTGGATGTATTGTAATCTTATTTATTATTATAATATGACATTATATAAATTAATATACTTGCCAAAAATATCAATGTTATTACATTAATTAACACTCTTATTTAAACACAATTAAGATTGGTTGTCAAGTGACCTACTTAGCTTGCTTCTGATATAAACCAACGCGCATGTTATTATTACTTCTCTTTCAATGGTATTGCTTGAATTAAAATAGCTTAGCAATCTAATCACATGTTAAAAGAGTGCACATTTTTCTCTCTACTGTAAGCATTCAATACAAATTTAAATTCAAATAAAAATTTTAATCTAAATTATATATATATATATATATATATATATATATATATATATATATATACATAAATTTTACAGTAAATGAGATAATGAATCATGTGGTCTGTTATCTGTTAAGATATTTTACCAGTATCCAGTGAAGGTAGGTGTTTAATAGACCAAGAAAACATTAAATTGCGATAATCGCGTTGCTATGCAGCTTTCCGCCTCCGAAAAATGCGACAAGAGAAGTTTCACTTCAAAAATAAAGTAAAAAGCTATGTTTTGTATCAATTTTATTCAGATATTTGAAATTTTTTTAGACATTCGTTATTTCCTGATTTTTTATGCGAATTTTAGAGTAATTTTACTTTGTTGCTTTGGTTTTATGTGGTTTTTGAAAATTAAGGAACGTATTCCTAATTTTTCAATGTAAGTTAAGTCTTCTTTTGTGCGATTTTTTTAATGCGGTTTTCTGCGGAACGTATCTACCCCATAAAAACAGACCCAGGTGTATTGTAAATTATAAAAAATCGTTTATTGACATATCTACAATACTATTGCAATATATTTTTGAATATTATTCTTTTTATCAAATTGTTTATATTTTCAGTCGTGCCAGTTTGTTAATACATACATACATACATACAAACACATACACATACGTACTTATATGAATATGAATATATATATATATATATATATATATATATATATATAAAGGGTTTATTTAAAGCATGATAGAATTTTAAATTAAAATAAACACATACTAATTAACCGGATGATAATTTATTTGGTATTATTTTAAAGATCATTTTATGGAATTAATATTTAACCCTTAGAGTGCCGGGGAGTGCGATCGCGCTCCTCCCTTCTTTCGCCAAAAGTGCCGGGAGCGCTATCGCGCTCCTCATATATTTTGTTCAATATTTTTTTTTAATAATATTTTATAATATAATCAGCAAAGAATATATTTAAAAGATGAAAACAAATATAATACAGGTTTTCTTGAGTTTTTAAGTATGTAACTTTATTTAATTGCGATTCATAATTTTTTCCTAAACTACTGCAAAATCAGCAAAAATACCTTGGAAATTTTAGAATAGTGCCTAAGAAATTGGTTGGCTCTCAAAGGGTTAAAACTGATTTCAGGAATATGTGCATCACTGATATTTTTAAAATACTGCATTCTTTCATTACAATTTTGTGTCACTTTTTCAAGTAATTGAGGCCTTATGTCCGCAATAATGCGAGTTATTTTGGCTTCTTATATCTTAATTGTTGCTGATTTATGAGCATAAACCAGGGACTTTATATAACTTCAAAGAAAATAATTCAGAGGCGTCAAATCACACGATCATGGAGGTCAATTCACAAGTCCATTTCTGGAGATAACGTTATCACCGAATTTTTGTATCAATAACACGATTGTTTCGGTCGAAGTATAGCACATGGCACTATTTTGCTGAAACCACATCTCTTCCAGATGGATCTCATGTAAATTTGAATCGTTCTGTAACGTACAACATTGACGGTAACGCATTCTCCGTCTTCATTTTGAAAAAAATAAGGTCCGATGATGACACCAGCGTGCAAACCGCACCATACGGTGAATTTTTCTAGATATAACGGGGCTGCCATGAATCACTTCAGGATTGGTTTCACTTCAAATGCGGCAACTTTGCTTTTTAACGCACCTGTTAAGTCAAAAATGAGTCTCATCACTGAACAAAATTTGACGGTAGAACCTGATGAACTGACTGACAGAACACTGATTTTTGAAATAAATTTCCACATTTTAAAAACGTTGCTCAAGTATAAAAACGTTTCATAATGATTTTTCAAAATATACTAAATTTAAATGTCACTTAAACTGACATTCGAGTTGACAGCTATTTCTATATGAAGTTTTATCAAACCTGAAAAACGCCTTATATATATATATATATATATATACATATATATATATATATATATGTATATATATATGCTTAACATAATTTATTACTTTTATGCAAGCGAATTATCATCCTCAACAACACAAAATTTAATAAAGTGTTCAATAATCATTTATTGTTTACTTTATTGTTTATAACAACAATATACTAAACAATATAGCTGTTCCAAGAACAGAAACAACAACAACAATATATTTAGTACTTTGTTATTATTACCAAATTACAATAATAGTTATTAATGTTGTTGTTATTTGATATTATTACAATATTGGAAACAAAAATGTTAAATTAATGCAAATATGATGATGTAGTCATGAATAAACGCAATGTTAATACAAATTTAATTATTTAAAATTATTAAGACTTGTAAACTAAATCCTCTGAACGTGTATGTCAAAGTTTTCCCCCTAAGTTCAAGTTTCTTTGTTTTGTAAATAGCGCAGCCGACGTTGCTATTGCATACGTGATGCACATTCTTCTTCCTCTACAGTGCAACCACAACAATCGAGTTAAAAGCGTTACACTTTCGTCAAAGTTTCTGATCTATTATTACAAGGCGAACGTCTTTATCGTCGTACGTCTATTATAATAGAGAAACACTTTCTGACGCTAAAATACTAATCGCCGTTTGTCTTTACAACAGAAACTATTTATACACTAACTAGCACTGATACATAGCACTGTAATATTTTCTACAAAATCAGACAACGTTACGTTTCGTATACATAAAATACAATAATTAAACAGACATATACGTATTTTTCATTACAAGTTTATTTTGGTTACACAGATCAACGGTTTTAATGCGAATATTAACTAAAACAATCAGCTTGAAATGAGAACGTATCGATATTAGATTCGTAATGGGTTATATCTACTGTTCAGCTCTTTGTTTCGACATGGAGGAGTAAGTCGGCCGACAACCAATTAGCCCTGCAAGTAATTTGCGCTGGATAAATGGCGTGCCGATGGTTATTAATTAAAGCTCTTGAACTGAAATTAACATTCCTGACGCAGCAGAACGTAAATACTCATATAGGCAAGCAAAGTTGTAAGCAGTAGTAATTCGACAAGTCTAAATGAGATTGCGCTGCTATAAAGCTTTTATGTATACAAATTATTCATATATATATATATATATATATATATATACATATAAAGTAAAAGTAATAATCATTAAATATATATATAGAGAGATATGATAATTTTATGGCACGATTATTTCATATATTACTTCTCTAAATATATACATTAGTCTTTCATATTGATATATTAATTACTCAATACTTGATAATTGTATATATGTACACATACATACACACACAAATATATATATATATATATATATATATATATAGAGAGAGAGAGAGAGAGGGAGAGAGTTTAACAAAAATGTCAGAACTTTGACAGCTGGTGGCAGCTATGTTTGAATTTGCTTAAGGTCATTTTCAAATTTCAACTCAATATAGTTTGGGCAATTATCATGAAACGTTTAACACTTCAATAAAACTTGAAAATTGTTAAAATTCAATAGAATTATTGAAACAAAAGGTAAATGAGTCTATTATTTCACAAAACGAACCCATCAATTGGCCATCAAGATTATGTAAACTAAGCCCATTAGATTATATTTTGTGAGGTTTTGTAAAATCATTGGTATATACTGATAAACCACAAACAACAGAAGCATTAAAAATAAACTTTAACGTGTAATTCATGAAACTAGACTATAATTATATGAAAGACCGTGTGGAAAAATATTTTAACTTAAATGGAACATATGTTGAAAAATAAAAAGCTTAATTCAATTTTCTGTATTTTTATTTACTTTTTCCGGAAACTTTTTGAACACCTCTCTCTTTCTTTCTTTATTTCTCTCTCTCTCTCTCTCTCTATATATATATATATATAAATATATATATATTATAAAAGACATGAGTTTTAAATGTCAGAATAATTCAGTAACTTCAAAAATCATGAAAAAACATGAAACGATGTATGTTAACACATCGTATGCGGTAAACGTCTAAACATGTCTTTCGCGTACTATCACTAGAGAGCGGGAGCCGACAAAAAACGATTTTTACAAATAAGTAGTATGGTGCGGAGAGTGTGTAAACACGGGTATTTCCGAAGTAAAAATTATGCATCTTCTGTTTTTAATTTTATTTTAATTTTTATAATTTTGCGCGCATATTTTAAGAAATCGCCCGCTATTCGGTTTGGATTGGTGAAAAACGCCCGCAAGCAATGTGTTAAGAATAAAAAATAGCGAAAAGAAAATAAATAATTGAATTTATTAATAAACAAAAATGCGGAAGTAAAACTACAGAGTAACGTTTAAAATGAAAATGGTCCTGTAATGAATAAAAAAAAGTCATAAATAGACAAGAGAAGTTATCATTTAGAAATTCAAAAATATAGAAAGGCTTAAGAAAAAAACCATGTGATTGTGACACGAAAAAAATTGTCGGTGTGGAATGGAAAAAAACGTTTAATTGTTGTCGGTGAGAAGCTTTGGGAGAATCTTACTACTAATAAATTATTTATCTACTAATAAATACAAGATATTACAGCTGCTGATATATATATATATATATATATATATATATATATATATATATATATATATATATATATATATATATATATAATATATTAGGAAAATTGCAAAAACACATTTCTAACAATGTTTAATTTTATTTATGAAAAATATCCCTGAGTAGTTAGTTTTTTGAATGATAATAATGGTTATATAATTTTAATGGTGATAAAAAAAATTAATCTATGATGATAATAATTGATTAATGAAAGTTAATTCAGACTATTTACTAACGTATTTACTAAAAAAATGTTTTTATGATTCAATATAAATATAACAAAGAAAACTATGTAAAATGTTATCAATCTAAAATTTACGATGATAATCTTTAAGGATTATAAATAATCACTAAATAATATACGGAAAATTTTAGACATTTTAAGATTTTTATTGCTGTAGATGTAAAATACTATAAAAATTATGCATTATCAAAATTTCTCAGAAATGAACAAATTCAAAAATTAAATTTAAGAAAAATATTATTTAAATACAAATTTAGTGCTGTTATTTTATGTGAAAATTATTTATTTAAATGTTTTAAAAATTTTATTTTTTTTACTATTTTACAATAGTTTGTTTTAAAATAATAAAAACAAACTATTAAATTGAAGATAACAAACTACTTAAGTCATATGAGTATTTATTTTAAAATGATTTTCTACAATAAATATTTTTTATAAAATGATAAAATCAGTAATATTTAATTTAAAATATTTAATCCGAATTAATAACAGACAATAAATATATGTATATATATATATATATATATATATATATATATATATATATATATATATGTTTATATCTTTTAAATATATATAAAATTAACATACCTATTTATATATTTAAAAGTAAAATTTTCAAAATTATTCTAACATACAAATTTATATAAATATATGTTTATTTAATTATTTAATGAAAACCTTACAAGTAACAAATAAAATATAATAAAAAGATGAAATATATTCAAAATGACTAAAATAATATTTAATAGAATTTTGAGTGTTACTTAAAATTTTCTAACTATTCCACAAGATAAAATGAGTTTAGTACTAAAAACGATTGTTTAATGTACCATATATTAGTAGTTACTCCATTCTCATTTAGACAGACTATGTTGAACTTAACATCCATATCTTTTAATTCCCATTTAAAAGACAAAGTTTGCAGTTACGAATAACGATGGTTAGTTTAACTAATAAATATATTTTATCTAATAAATATAAGAAAATGTATATTCATTAAAATTTGAGAAATTTTAATGAACATGTACTTTCTCGAATACAAACACACACACACACACACACATATATATATATATATTTACACGAGGGTTGTTTGATAAGTATGGTAAAAAAGTAATAAAAACTAAATTGAAAAATTTAATTAAATTATTTAATTAATTAAATTAAACAATAAGTAAATTTTATATACTTAACAAAAGACCCTCGTATATAATATTGAATTACGGCAATTTAGGTGGAAAATTTTTGGGTGTAGTAAAATTGATTGCGATTTTCATAAAAAAACCTTGATAGGAGAAGTAGATTGTATTTAGGATTACAGTATAACTATTACTGTATAGGCTAATAGAAATAATTTCTACACGTAATTTAATTATAAGTATCTCAAATTTCACAGCAATAGAATAAAAAAATATGGAAATTGACTAAAAACACATAGTGTTTGTTTTTAAACAGTGGCAAATTCACTTTAATACAAATCAATTATCACCCAAAATACCACAATATGTTATAAAGTGTTCAATAATAAATTACTGTTCACTTTGTTGTTTATAACAACAATGAGCTAATGCGCATTTCGATGGCGATGCCATTATCGTCAGAGCCTTTTTGTTATTAAATGTACATTAGCCCATTGTTGTTATAAACTACAAAGTGAACAATAAGTGATTATTGAACACTTTATAACATATTGTGTTGTTGAGGGTGAAAATTCAACTAGATTAAAAACGTATATTTTCACTTTACGAGTTTAAATTTGAATAAAGCGCAACATTATTAACAGTGGATTTGAAGTCGATACAAAAAGTAAACTAATTACATAGTAAGAGTTCAAAAATGTTCAATTTAAACTTTGAAAATGAATACTGTGATTATCTATGACCAACCATTGATATTTATGAATTAGTGCATTAGTGGAATTTAACTCATGCCAATTTTTAATGGATACTGCAAAGAAATTAGGCGTGTATTAATCGACAGTTTCTCATCACTTCCAAGGACATGCAGAAATCAAGAAGTTAAAAATCAAGAAGTGAAATAAACTAGTGTCTTATGAATTCACAAAATAAAGCATAATATACTGATAGAAAGTTTTCAATTTTCTTCTTTTCCGAAACAGAAACGAGCCATTTTTGAATAAAAAGTGCCATATAATGACAAATGAATTTCATACAATAATCATTGATATACATAATAGCCGGAAGTTGGAAAAATCTCGAAACATTAATAAAAATTTATTTTATCTGAAGAAGATATGGTAAATGTTGGTGGTTTAAAACTGGTGTTATTTACTAATCGATCTTGAGATTGGTGATACCATTAATATCGATAAATACTGTTCCCAGTTAAAAAAATGTGTTAATAATTACGTGATAAGTAACATGAATTTATTAACATACAGAAAGTTAAATTGTTTTATGATAACACTCGACTACATTTTTCAAGAATAACAGATTGTAAATTGTAATATATGTAGTATAAAACTCATTCATTAAAAAAATGATCACATTCTCAAAAGTTTGGATTATTTTTTGACGAAGAAAAAATTTCAACAATGAAAAATAGATTTTTTATCGCAATGCTTTAATGATAGCATTGCCATCGAAATGCATATCAGTCTATGTTTTAATAAAAAAATGAATATTAAGTAATAAAATAATCACAAATACGACGGTCATTTGATAAGTATGGTAAATTTTATTTGTTTAATTTAATTTAATTTTTCAATTTAGTTTTTCTTACTTTTTTACCATACTTATCAAACGACGCTCGTATAATGTGGTGTTGAGTGATAATTTATTTGTGTAAAAATGAAGAAATAGTCAAAAATTCCTCGAAGAAATTTCCTCAGAGTAAAAATTAGAATATCAACAGAACTGTCACCAATGCAATTTTATTTTTTTGGAAGAAGTATATTGCGTCTAATTGTATATTTTTGTTTAATAGAAAAACCAAGCTTTTACAAAAATTTCGTGCTTAAAAATGGAGATTTTGTATTGTTCTAAGTCGGATGAAAGTTAAATATTCATACATTTCCACTATACAACTTCCATAATATATATATATATATATATATATATATATATATATATATATATATATATAATATATATTCAAGTAATGTAAATACGTATGATATATATATATATATATATATATTTCCTGGATATATTATTTTATATGAAAAATGTATTATAATGATCCAAATGTTCGGCAGCCGTATAACGGGATTATTTAAATATGATTCGGTTTAGTACTGAACGCTCTAACTGGTGAATGTAATCAGGTTGCAATCATTATAATTGTAAAATGTGATAAACTTTTCCCCAAAATAGCCACAAATTTGCGAATATGTTCAGATACTGAATCGGATTTCGAACAGAAACCGAACCAAGACAGCAAAAGACATTACTGTCGAGGTACTGAATGGGAAGAATTAGGGAATGGTTGTGTTGGTAGATTGAAGTATATATTCAAGGATACTTCGGGCCCAACTGATAAGCGAATTATGCTTGGTAATGTTAGTAGTGTATTTCGGCTTAATTGATAATAATTATGAGCTACATAAAAGCTTGCACTGAGCTACAGGCCAGAAACATTTTACAGAACAATTGGAAAATTATTATGGACGAATTATATTAATAACATGGAATAAAATGATCATATCTTATAATTATTATCGAAACAGATTTTATGAGATGCAGTAATATGATGTTCGCTTACGATACAAATGATTAGTTTCCGAAATATGGAACGCTTTTATTGATAACTGCCAATTGTTAAAGCCAGATCAAATTTAAGCGTAGATGAACAACTGTTTCCCACAAGGCAAGATGCATTTTTATATAATAAACCGGACAAATTTGGAATTAAGTTTTGGTTAGCTGTAGACGTGCGAAGTAAATATCTTATAAATAGCTTTCCGTACTTAGGCAAAGATGAACTTAGACCATCAGGAGTACCTTTGAGTGAATTTGTAGTTTTTAATCTTGTAAAAAACTATGTAAATTGTGGAAGAAATATAACAACAAATAACTTTTTTACAAGTATAGAACTCGCAAAGAAGTTACTGGCCAAAAAAACAAGTCTTGTTGGAACTATGCGAGCAAATAAGAGAGAATTGCCGAAAATAGCTAAAGCTAGAAAAGATGACATGGCTGTTTTCTCCACAAAGCTCTACAAATCCAATGATATTGTTCTAACGATTTACCAAAGTAAGCCTCGCAAAAAAGTACTACTTCTTAGCTCTAAACACAAATCTGTAAAAATTGCTTCTAATCATAAACAAATTCCTGAAACTGTATCGTTTTACAATGAGACTAAGTTTGGAGTAGATATAGTTGACCAAATGGCCCGCAAATACAGTGTAAAAACAGGGTCACGTAGATGGCCTTTACAGGTATTTTATAATATTTTGGACTTGGCAGCAATCAATGCGTGGATTTTATATAAAGAGACTTGCGATAAAAATATAACAAGAAAACAATTTTTGTTTCAATTATCCGAAGAACTCTCCAGTGCATATAGTTGCTGCAGAAAAGAAGCCTCCTCCCAAAAACAAGAACGGAAAGCAATGGATTGTACTCCAGAAAATTAAAAAAAAAATCCTTATGACCGCAAATCTTGCGATATTCGATTGTGCAATAGAAACAAAGCGGTTTATACCTGTAATGCATGCAACAAATATGTTTGTGGCAAGTGTTCATCATAGATAATATGTATTTGTAAAATATGTGATTCATAAATGCAAATATTAGGTTGGCAAGTATCTCCCTTCCGCTTTTTTTTTATTTTTCTTTTTTTTTCTTTTCTTTTTTTTGTACATAGCTGCGAAATTCAAAAGACCAGAAGGCGGAAGGGAGATATTTGCCAACCTAATATTATAATATAAATGCAAATAGAAAGTGTTTTTGTTTGTTTTTTTTGTATTAATAATTAATAAATTATTATATTAAATGTTGTTTTTGTTAAATTATATTCTTTTATTTACATAAACTAAGTGAAAAGTTAAAATGAAAGCCATGATCAAAAATACGTCAATTTGACGCGTGCGGTAGAACTAGGTATATATGTAACATCGGTAGTTCTAGTGTTAATAGAAAAAACTTTTACAAAAAATGGAGATGTTTAAAGTCGGATGAAAATTCAACATTTCCTATACAACAACCTAATATATGTATATATTAACATATATATATATATATATATATATATATATATATTGTAATAATATATATATATATATATATATATATATATATATATATATATATATATATATATATATATATATATATTATTACAATAGTATTGTCAGAAATTAAATGATTAAAATATTATTACAATAGTATTACAGAAATTAAAATTATTTAAATAGGTGACAATTATAATAAACAAATTTATAATTATTTCGTTTAATTTTAATTTACTTTTAGAGAACATTATATAGAAGTATTCGATAATTAAATATTACACACTTGATATTAATAACATGGAATAAAATGATCATACTTATAATTATTATCGAATTTTATGATGCAGTAATATGATGTCGATAAAATGATTATTAAAATATTAATACAATAGTAATAAAAAGTGAACAAGTGATTTTTAATAGAATTTAAAACATTTAATGTTGAAATGTTATTTATTTGTATAAAGTAAACATAGGTTTATTTTATATAATATTACGCGTCTCATCTCTTAAAAGATAAAATTAGAATATATATATATATATATATATATATATATATACATATATATATATATATAAAATGTCATTCACATGTAATGACTAGATTTGTGTTTTATTGAAAAAAAGTGTGTACAGGGTGGTATATAGAAAAACACATGTATAGTTTCTTTTTAATAAAACACAAATCTAGATGTCACATTTAGATGACCTTTTTTATATATAAATTAATATATACGAGGGTCATTTGATAAATATGATAAATTTTAAAATTTATATAAAATTTATTATATTTTTAAATTTTATGGTAATTTTTTTATCATACTTATCAAACGACACTCATAAATATATAATATAAATTCCACTGTTATTTAATTTTTTCCAACTATTTGTCTAGATAAAATAAGTTTTCTTCTATAAATAATTGTTAAATATATATTTTTGGTAGTTACACCAGACATAATATATATATATATATATATATATATATATATATATATATATTAGGTTGGCAAGTATCTCCCTTCCGCTTTTTTTTTTTTTTTGTACATAGCTGCGAAATTCAAAAGACCAGAAGGCGGAAGGGAGATATTTGCCAACCTAATATATATATATATATATTTCTACTTTTCAGACTTTTAAGTCCCATGAAAAAAATAATATGCGTTATCAAACAGTTATAATTAAAAACTAATAGCTAATTATTATAGTTAAATATTTTCTAAAATAACTGATTATATATTTTAAAACATAAAAATCCTATAAACTAATAAATAGGTTTGATTTCTGTTAAATATAACATAATTAATATTTAATTAATTATCTAACAAGCAAAATAAACAATGTAATAAATCAATTTGAAACTAATAGTGATAAATTGTTTGTAAACTATTTAAACATGATGTACATTAATCAAAATAGAAGTAATTTATTCAATTTTTATTAAATAAACAGCTTATTTTGAATTTCCATTAATATTGTTTACTTATAATACATATATTATTAGTTTTAATATTAAATCACTGATTTTCTTCACCTATTCATATATATATATATAAATATATATATATATATATATATATATATATATATATATATTAGAAAATATATCTTTAGTTTAAATACACGTAGAGACAAAAATGAACTATTTAATTTTATTTTAGTACTATATGCATAAAATACACTTCGACTTATTAAATTTCTAAAGGCAATAAGAAAATATATTGTTTGTATATACTCACACACACAGGCATATATATATATATATATATATATATATATATATATATATATATATGTGACAAAGAGAATAATATAAAAGAGTAAAGAAATGAATATAAAATGGATTATTTAAACTTGTACAAAACATGCAGATTGTATATTGTAAAATACATACATGCATAAATGAGTATATATATATATATATATATAATTATTTCCTTGAAAATTATTAGACGATTATAATCTCTTAATTATAATTAAATGCGTACATTAATTTATTTTAAGGTACTCGTATGTAAAAAAAATTCTGATTTAAAATCACTTTATTAACTTTATTTTCATTAAATGTTTTATATTAAGAAACATGAATTAATAATCGATTTCTTAATATAATTTTCTGTAACACATACACACACACACACACACACACACATATATATATATATATATATATATATATATATATATATATATGAAAAATGATAGAATTTGAATATGAACTCTTACAATGTTAATAATAATTTCGTGTTTTTTTTTAATGAAGTTTTTATTCATTTTAAAATATATATAAGGAATTATTTTTTTATTTTAATGGTCATTTTTTTTGCTTAAAATATTGCTGTTTTATGTATTAAGAAATTTAATTAAGGGTTCATGTTCAGTCAGCAGGTCGAAAAAACCGTGACTTTTGGAATTTTTTTAAGAACTATAACACGTTTTCCAACAAATGTTCGAGTGTCTAAAAACATATAAATGAAGAAAGTCTGCATATTTAAAAAAAATATATTTAAAAATAAAAAATATATGGTCGTTTTCCTATAGGTCTTCTGAAAAAGAATGTTTGCGGTGACTGTGCAGTGATTTTATGAAATTAAAATATTAAGAAGAATTATTTTATACATAAAATTATGTAGTCCTTGAACGATCAGTTTTTTGAAATATTGATTTGATATAAAATGACAGACATTTAAATTTAATATTTGGATTTTCGATAAAAAATTGTAGGTTTTATTTAATTAAAAAAAACTGTGCGACGGAAAAAATATTTATGCAGAAACTATTTTTTTTGTACTCATATTGAGCATACAACAAAATTTGAAATAAATCGATGCAATCGTTTTCGTGATATTTTGCTCACCGGTTTTGAAAATGCGATTTTTAGAAAAATGTGTTTAAAATTTCAAAACTAGTTTACATAAGTATTTATAAAAAAAATAGTATGCCTATACCTCTATCAATTTTAGTTGAATTAATTTGAAAATTTTAGGGAATATTTTCCATATATTATATTATGAGAAAATTTTAAAATCCAAAATTCGAATTTTTTGACCTTTCGACTGAGCAGGATGGACTCTAATTTATATGAATTTCTTATTCTTTTTTAAGTTATAAAAATATTTTTTACAGAAAACGTACAAATCTAACAAAAAAGACCGATTATTTAAATTATTGAAATAAACTAATATAATAAATTGATTACAATTTTAAAATATTTATTTATTATATTAGTGGTTTTATTTTGTAAATAAATCTTATCACTTCCTTTGATTGAACATACAGTTATTTATTTTTTAACTATAGCAAATTCAATTTCACTGTATTGAATTATCAGTTCCAGTACTACAAAATATTATAAAGTATTCAGTAATCATTTATTGTTTACTTTATTGCTTAAAAAACACTAGGATAATGCGCATTTCGATAGAAATGTCATCGTCATCGCAGCCATCATCCACATTTGTTATAAACAACAAAGTGATCAATAAGTAATTAGTAAACACTTTATAATATCTTGTGGAGTTGGGGGTTATAATTTATTTGTGTAAAGATAAATTTTTTGAACAATATAATAACAGTAATAAACTAAATAACAACATACAAATTTATTAACAATCAATTGAATTAGAGATTTTGATAATTATAGTAGAGGTCATTGAAATCGCGACACTCTAACAACATTGTTTTTTCAAGCAGTTTCAGCAAATAAAACGAGGAAGTCCCTGTTGTTTGCATTGTTTTTATGCAAGTATAATAAATTACACTTTTCCTTTCATTCTGTAATTAGTGGTTGGTAAAATAAAATTGTAAGTGAAGTTAAAGAGTGTGAAAAGTATAACAATAACAAACGTGAAAAATATGACCGAAAAAGATAAACTTAATATTATGGTTTTATCAAAAAAGAATTTAAATGTTCGTAAAATGGCAAACTTAAAAAAAATAATCAGATTCAGCAAATCGTCCGTAGCTGAAATTTTTAAAAAATTGCAAAACATGCTTTTTTAGTCAGAAAAAGGGATCCGGAGCAATGAGGAAAACAACGGATTACC
The DNA here is from genome assembly GCA_029203775.1 of Neoneuromus ignobilis. Lineage (NCBI taxonomy): Eukaryota > Metazoa > Arthropoda > Insecta > Megaloptera > Corydalidae > Neoneuromus > Neoneuromus ignobilis. Next base: position 7,467,589 of record CP092088.1, read on the forward strand.
AAGATCGCATCCTAATCAAGCTGTCTTTGAGAAATCATTTCAAAACTGCAGCGGATATAAGAAGAGAGTTTGTGGATGGAGGTCGATTGGAAATAAGTACGCGAATTGTTAGGAAAAGCACAATTGTGAGTTTTAAAACCCGCCAAAAGTCTATAATCACAAAAAAAATTTCAAAAAAGGACTTCTGTGATCTAAAACACTAAAAGAGTTGTATGGATTATCCAATAAATGTTATACGAATAAATCACGCAGGAAATTTAAAAAAAAATAGTTGATTCTATGCCGAACTCTATTAAATTCGTTATTTAAATAAGGGGAGATCTAACTAAAAATTAATAATAAGTATTTTTTATGTAAATGCGTTTACAGTTGAAAACAATTTAATTTGTAACAATTTCAGGTCCCCATTAAATGATTTGTTAAAGCTTTGTTCATTGAATAAAGACTTCAATAAGACAGAATTCCTTCACTTCGCTCATTTTAAAAAACACTCCTATAATAAAATGTATACTTCTGTCCATTTTAGAAAGAGCATAGGCATACAAAAAAAATTCTAGATGGCAAATTTCCTTTATCTACTTACATGGAAGAAAAATACCGAAAAAAGGGTTTCATTTACGTATCCAGATTTCAATAGTCGCGACTGTTTGATAAACCATTCGTCATTAAGTTATAATTTTGAAAATATTTTTTGATTTTATATTTAAATAAAATAAGCATTTTTAATATTTATTAAATTCTTGAACGAAACAAGATCACTTGAAATAATTAAAATGTAACTCATAGAAAAGTAGTCAATTGTGTTTATTTATTAGATATTACACATACTGAATGTAATATAACCTTTATAAATTTTTACCCCAAAAAAAATAAATTACATTATCGATCGCTTGATATTTAATTCAAAAAAGGTTGAAAACTATTTCTGAAATAATACAATAAAGGTATTATGTAAATGCTGAAATACTTAAAGTTAATTATGAATTATTTTCTTAAAATCTGTACTTTGTATAATGTTTACATACATACATACTTATGTATATATATATATATATATATATATATATATATATATATATATATATGTATATACATATATATTCATTTTAATTATGTACATACATGTAGTATAAATTGAGGAATTATTTTAAGTACGTTCTTACTAAAACTCCTGCACGTAATGGCAAAAATTGACATTTCGTCTTATCGTCGGAACTACATAGGCAAACAAACAGCGGATAAGCATTTGATATCAATTTATGAAATTGAAAATTGCGGTAGGTCACGCAATGTTCCAACGAAATTGCCTGCGACATGGAGCCTTCTCATATTGACATCGATTATAAAACTCTATATGTATTTATGTGTGTGTAATTTGTGAACTCGTGTACATTCTATACATTTGAATATATATATATATATATATATATATATATATATATATATATATTAATTCATATACACACACACAAGTATATTGTTGGTAAGTACTGTAAGTAATCGTTGACCAATCTGTTATTTATTCGTAATATTATTTACGTACACGATTTCTATCGACGGTTTTTATGTTATTACACTTCATTTAATTGACATAACAAAAGGAAATGTACTACTTAATATATCGATTTCGATCTGAATTAGTAATTTATCAACGTCTATTATGCACGTTCAATTATACTTATTGGATATGTTCATAAAAACTACCAGGTAATTGAGGTAATTTCATATACAATTTAGGTTATATGTGAAGTTATTCATTACTCTTGTTTTCCTATGCTAGAAAATATTAAATTTTTAAATTATATATTTTAAAATCATTTTTGTGTTTGTATCTGAAATTGTATTTATAACTTGTAATTTTGAATATATTATTAATACGAATGTATGTTTATATTTTTTAGATACAAACATTTTAATTTGAAATAATAAAACAAATTATTTTGTTAAAATTAATTCACAATTTAAATTATACGAGAGTCGTTTGATAAGTATGGTAAATTTATTTATTGCTTAATTTATTTAATTAATTCATTAAATTAGATTTTTCAATTAAGTTTTTTTTTACTATTTTACCATACTTATTAAACGACCCTCGTATAATTAAAAAGTTTTAAACGTTATACGAGTATGATGTGATAGTGACCTCTACTCAGAGATTATGTAAAAATTTGAAAGAATAATTATACAGTGATGGAGAAAAATATTTATTTATTGCGAAATTGAAGTAAAACGAAATTTAAAAATTATATTTAACAAATTCAATTTATTTTCCCAACAAAATTATTCTTTTATTTATCATTTATTGAATTTTACAAAAAAAAACGAATAAAATACAAACACAAAAAATATAAGTTCATCTAAATGAGACCCCTAGATTTGTGTTTTATAAAAAGAATTATTAAACACAAATTAATTTTCGATCAACTTGATAATATATATATAAGAACAAATTATTTTCTACTGCCATTAATTAATCTTAAATTATTGAAAAAAATATCGGTTTAATTATTATTTTTTTTATACAACATTATTTTCTAATCATTAAAATTTCATTTAGATAAATATTTAGGTTTCTATTGATTAACTAAAAATCAATTTGTGAAAAAGAAAACACTAAACAATTAAATTCAGGTTGAGATATATTAAATCAAAAATTAATTTTCTTATTTTAAATAAATTTGCATAATTTGATAATTAATACTTGTTTTTAAATTTAAATACTGTTACACAATATTAACATTATTTCAAATAATGGTTTGTATAGTTTTGCTTTTTATTCATGTTAATTATTAAATTATTTGTGTTTACTGTGAGAATGTTTTAATTATATGGCTAGATATGTAATTTAATTTAACATACATATCCTATATAAAGTACAATTCTGTTAAGATCGTTGAGTTTATTTTTTACATCACTTTATGTGATGTGTTGATTACTTTATTGGTCTGTTTCATTCAATTATTTTTATTTTATGTTTACATTCGTGTATGTTTTAATGTTATTGTACTTTTGAAATGTATATTGTATCTTATATCTCAATATTTATATTAAAATTTAAATAGAAGTAGCAGATTGCATATTTTGAAATGCTTAAATTTAAATTTGATTTATCTATAGTTGCATTTTAATTCCATTTTAATATGTTTTATTTTTAAATGATTAACTATGATATTTTATAAAGTAAAAATATTTTCAATAAACCTAAGTTGATATTTTATAAGAAAATTATTACCTTGATATAATAAGACATTATTAAGATGTTTAATAAATATTTACTGTCAGCTATTTGGTTTATGTGTTCTTTGATGTAATTTTATTACCTCAAGGGGTAGAATTTTTTTATATTTTATTTATTTTCTTTTAAATATGAAGATAATGCCATTAACCCTTTAACTACCTTACGTTTTTTGAATGTACGGTCTAAAAATACCTTGGAAAATATGCAATTTTGAGAACATTTTTAAATTAATATATTGTTCTCAAAAATAAAGATAATTGCAGGATTTTTTTTGTAGTTTATTTCAAAATGTATGTAGCTTTTAGCAAAAATTAATTCAATTGATATTAACCTGTATTGTATATGTATGTTATACATTCAAAATAAAAAGCCGATATATCGGCTCAGGGTATTTCTCGCAAAAATCGCAAAGCCGATAAATCGGCTTTAGGATAGTAAGAGGGTTATTATAAGCATAGATTAAAAAAATTACAATGAGTAATTATTGATTATTTTATGATAATATTCCATGATATATCGATTCTTTTATAAAAATCAAACAGGTCAAACTGTTAAACAATGTATATATTGTGTAAAATTTATATTTTATAACTAAAATATTTAACTGTAGAATGGAATAAAATAGATTTATTGATATGTGATTTTTATACATTTAGAATATAATGATTTTAATATATATTTAGCTTACTATATAATATATTATATTATGCTATTCGATAGTGAAGACAATACATATTTTGGTTAAAATTTATTATTGATATTGTTTATTGTTTTTTTTCACAGGAAGAATAATAGTCTGTGACTGCATGATAAGAACTTAATTTTATAAACTCCATTGAATTATAGGTTAAATAAATCAAGAAATTTTTATTCAAATACCAAGGATATTATTTATTGAGAGTTTTTAGCATTTTTATTCTAAAAAGGATAAAACATTTACCAATAAGACAATGACTATCAAACACACAATTCATAATAATTATCAATCGTTTAAAGTGAAGGAAGAAAATTATTAGATTTTCTTATAGAATTACAAGAGTTAAACCTAATGGAATATGTTTGGAATTTGGTTAAAACAATTCATAAATTTTTCTACAGAGCATAAAAATTTGGATAAGTAGTGAAAGAGAACCTGTACAATTTGGAGGAATATTAAAAAATAAAAATAATAAAGAAAATTAAAATATTCTCAAAGAATAAAACAATGTATAGGTTTTTTAAGTGGGGTAGAACTTTAAATTGAATCCTTATCAAAATTTCTATCTAATTAAAAAAAAACACCTTTATATATACATGTGTATGTGCATGTATACATAAAGGTATGTTAAAGTGTTTTTTTAGGTTAGATAGAGTTTTAGATAGAAATTCAATTAATAGTTCTATCATACTTAAAAGCACCTTATATTTTGACAAGACATTTAAAAATGTTGCAATAAAGTTTCTAAACTTTGTGTAAATTTTATAATTCGTTTTTGAAGATTTTTGTTGTAATAAAATTTATCAAATTAATAACTGCATTTAGTAATGTTTTTAAAAAGTAAAAAAAATGAGTTGTAAGGAATTGGACCTCTGGCAAAAAAATCTTTTTCTTTCAACAGTTCTATAACTTTCTCTCTCTCTCTCTCTCTACATATATATATATATATATATATATATATATATAAGTATATTAATATTCTTATTACAAATTAATTATTCTTCGCAACACATTTCAGTATTATGAAAGAATGTTGTCTTAGTATAGAATAAAAACGATAAAAATGGTAAAAAATATACAAAAATACATCTGTAACGTACTGGTTGGACAGACGTCAAGACCACCAGCGTTGATATGACAGCATGATATGACTGACAAAGTTAAGTAGTCGGTAGATCTTTTAGTACTCACCTGGAACAAAAAATAAAAAAAAAGTTATTATTATAATAGCCCTGATAAATATGGAATATATAATGGCCAGTACATTAAATATACATTTATTAAAAATCAACGTCGAATAATGTTTAGAGCATATGATAAGAATATGTAATTAAAATATTTATACGTGTATAAGAAAGAATTTTTATTAATTCATCTACAAATATATATATTATTGACTATGCATAAAACATCACGTCGTTCTCGAATATATGCGTCTATTCGTAAATATGTTTATTATTAGAAGTTGAATTAATATTAATTGAATACTTTAGAATTCATGGATACATAAAGTAAGCACTAATCAGTATTTAACTCATATCTCTCTTGTAATATATTTTATTTCAATATTTTCATTACCTTGAGTGTTTGTATTAAAATAATTCATAGAAAAATATTTTATGTATTATTTTACTTTTATAAAAATAAATCGCTCATCTCGGCATCATAAGATTGTTTAAAAGTATTCAATAATCAATTATTTATAATACAGGATCATCTAAATGTGACGTCTAGATTTGTGTGTTATTAAAAAGAAATATGTGTAACGTTTTTTTTTATTTCTTTTTAATAAAACACAAATCTAGGGATCACATTTGGACAATCATATATATATATATATATATATATATAAATATATATATGAATAAAGAAATGTTAATTTATTTAAAAATTGCTGACAATATTATTTTCTCAACAAATACAGAAGAGTTCTAAAAAAAGAATAGAACATTGGATAAAACAATAAAAAAAATGTTTTATGTTAAACTTCAGCAGGACAAAAATAATGTTCAATGAGTTTTCAGATCAAAGAATAATTAGTAAAAAAAATTAATAAAAAAGAATTAAGAAAAAGAAGAAGATGAAAACAATATACGAGGCTCGTTTGGTAAGTATGGTAAAAAAGTAAAAATAAATTGAAAAATGTAATTAAGTTAAACAATAAATAAATTTGCTATACTTAATCAAATGACCCTCGTATGTCTGTGACAATACATAAATACTAAAGGAACATTTATAATTGAAGTGAATTGAAGAAGAAAAATTGAATGGTGTCATTTTGAAAGAAAATCTCATATTATGATTTTGAATATTCATCTAGGTTTAAATAGACTTTTGTTTAATGAACCTTACTTATTTATGATAGTAAAACATGAGTTTTAAATATTAGAGTAATTCAGCGTTTTAAAATAACACAAAAATGGATGGAAAGATACTTGTAAGGAATATAACATGTGATAGAAAGGGAATCAAAAGAATCAAAAAAAAAAGTTATTGGTGTTACGGCAAACGTAAAAAAATTGAAATAGAAGTGGATCTGGTATATAGCAAGAAAAGAAGATCGATGGGTAAGAAAAAGTATTGGTTAAGAATATATAAATACAAGAAAGCCCAGAAATAGAATCATGGTTGGATGTGACAGAAATATAAGGAAATTTGTCGGAATGTGCTGAAAAAAATGCATTGAATCGTTAAAATGGAAAGTTTTGAAAAATCTTCATTCAGCTGCAAATAAAAGAGGCTGCAGTTGCTGATTGATATATATATATATATATATATATATATATATATATATATATATATATATATATATATATATATATATATTGATATATATATATATATATATATATATATATATCAATATGTGTATAAATAATTATAAATACATCCGAATTTTATACGTTTTTTTAAGTTATTCTCAATTATTTTTAATTTTTACCATTAAACACTACATTAGTATAATCTGTATATTTCAATTTTAAAATTTACCTTGAAATTTATTTCAAAACACAAATTATAACTTTTTTTAGATAATTGTATTTTTAAACTTTTATAACAGTCATTTAAAAAAAGCGCCTACATATTTCTTTTCAATAAAACACAAACAATTTGGATTTTTTTAAGCTGTTTTTTATTAAAACTATAATTAATTACAATTATAAGTGGAACAGAATATCGTTCAAATGCCCATCACGACTGCGTCTGCAGGAATCAATTCGAATATCGAAATTTTTATTAACTTTTCAAAATGTTGCTGAATTTATTTCACGAATTGCAACTCGAACTTCGTTCTTTAGATCATTAATTGTTTATGGCTTGTTAGCATAGACTCAACTTTTCAAAAAAACACAAAAAAATCTAATGGTGTTAAATTGCATGATCTTGGAGGTCAATTGAAATCTGCATTTCGTGAAATTACACGTTGACGAAATTTCGATCGCAAAAACTTTAAATTTTCTCGAGTTATGTGACATGTAGCACCATCTTATTGAAATGGATATCAAGCACATCAATATTATTCAATTCTGTCCATAAAAAAATCACTTAACATTCATTTATATCGTTCAGAATTCACAGTAACAGCATTTCCAGCATTATCTTTAAACAAAAATGATTGATTCAATTTGCCCAAAATGCACATTAACCAGTGACTTTTTGCGGATGTAGAGATTTTTAATGAATAGCACGAGGATTTTCATCACTATAGATACAATTTTTCTTATTAACGAATTCATCCATTGTGAAATGAGCTTCGTCTATAAACAAAATTTTGTTTGAAAACAATGGATCTTTTGTTCATTATTTAATAATTCAACCAGCGAAATGACGACGTTAAAAATAATCTCTTTCTTTTAATTCCTGAGTTAATTGAATTTTATACGCTTGTTATTGCAATTATTTATATAAAATCGTTCTTAAACAGCCATAAGATATGCCTAATTCTTACAAACGATGTGAAATTTTTGTTGTCTGTTAATTTTCAACACTTTCACTTACAGGAACAAATTTTCTTTTGTGGGTATAATTTTTGATCTTCCACTTTTTGGTTTATTAATGAAACAATCAATTTCTTTAAATTTTTATACTAATATTTGAATTGAAGATTGATTTGACCGATTATTTACACTAAAAAAACTCACGAATTTTAAAATAGATAATTTTCAAAAAACGTCCATTTTCATAATAAGTTTGAATAATGTAAATGCATTGCTACAATGTATACCTATCCATGGTTTAAATTGTAACCTTCTACTAAAACAAAAAGGCTTATTATGTTATTTGAAAAGACATGATGTTTAAACATTATACAGTATTACATATAGGCGTCACATTTGGAAAACCCTGTATATGTGTATATATATATATATATATATATATATATATATATATATGTGAGTATGCGATATAATAATGATAATCGCGCTACTAATAAGTGCTCTGATTGAAATTGTAAAATTACGTACAAAAAAAACACAATAATAGTGAGAATGATGAGGGGAAAACGTGTTGCCCATTAAAAGTAATAGCTGCAAACCAGTTATCCGTCTTTTAGATAGAAATCTGGTTCGTGAAAGTCGAACGATTTTCTACACAAAACTCAATTTCCACAACATAACGTGTTCACATTACGGTCACCGCTACCGTAGCCACTAGTGTGAGCACCTCGTCAGACGTAGAGACGATGTGGGTGGTGAACCCACGAATAGCATTCGAACGCGAAACGTACAGAAATGAAGAGACCAGTAACGTAGAGAGAATGGATGGGTAACGTGCACGTGCAGTTGTGAAATGTAGGTGGTCGAACGGAGGTACAGGGCTTGACTTAGCGACAGATCACCATCTTCGAAGGAACAACCTTTTGTCTAGTAGATTGATACCGTTGACACAATTACTCAAATCTTCACCGTACGTGATTTCAAACAATATTGATTTTGTTGTTTATCTATTTTAAACTTTATACATTAAAATTATATCCTTTGTTTGTTAAAACAGGTAATCAATAAAATTATATGATAGTATATAATTTAATTAATGTAATAACTTGCCCAAATAATTATTTAAAATATGTATATATATATATATATATATATATATATATATATATATATCAAAGGGCTCTGCCCCCTACTTGTTTTATTCGTCAACCCTTAAACTTGTTTTTGTTTAAAAATGTAAATATGTTATAAAAAATAAATCGTCTACAAAACGATGTTACTACTTCTTTGTAGACGATATTTATTATAGATTACTGGTTTGGTGTGCATTCAAATATAATGCCAATATAATTAAAATTTATTTTGTCAAAAAACTGTCCAAAAAGTCTGCCCAAAAATCTCTCTTTTTTCATTTTTGTATGATAAAATTTGTACTTCGGTAATTTTCGGAAAACTTCGGAAAGTTTGAAAAAGAAATTTCAATCGTTAAAGTTCGGATATAATTGTTCACGTTCGGAGTAGCATGGCATTAATGGCAATAATTTTACGATGGAATTTATATATATATATATATATATATATATATATATATATATATATATATATATATATATATATTATATTATATATATATATATATATATATTTATAATATTTAATATTATATATATATATATATATACAGAAACATGTTTTATAACTTAGATAGAAATTTAGATAAGGATTCAATTTAAAGGTCTATCACACTTAAAAAAACGCTCCGCCTCTCTCTCTCTCTCTCTCTCTCTCTCTCTCTATATATATATATATATATATATATATATATATATATAGGTAATGTTATAAATAAATCAGATTATAACATTTATGTTTTCTAATTATTTTTATAATTAATCAATAAAATAATTGCTGTTGAAAACTATGTTCTTGAAATTTCAAAAATATGAAAAAAATATATCTAATATTTGACAATGCAATTTATTTTTCATAATTTCAATGACGTGATATAATACAAATGTACATACTTTGTATTAAAATAAAGTAAATGGTAATTATTGAACTTATGAATTTATTCAACAGTTACTTAGTAAAATAATCACATATATGATTTATAATAAAATAATAAAAATTTTCAACATAATTTTGTAACTGAATTAAGTGTAATTTTATCTGATTTAAACAAAAATGTCTTTATAATTATAATTTTTAATTTATTTTATTACTGTAATTTAAAATTATTTTATTTTTAATTATATTATATTCATAATTCAAAATAACGTTGGATATAATTTTGTAATTGAAATTTGTCCAATAAAATAATTGATTTACTCTAATAACAAAAAATACTATAATCACAACAAAAATTAATAAATTTTTGTCATTTACTGCCAGTAATTATAAAATATGCGTACAGAAATATCAATCTAATAAATATATTTAAAAATCTGAAATTATTTTATTTTATGATGTATTATTTTATTTTGATGAATATTTTAAAAAATATTAAAATATTTATAAAGAAGGTCTATTTAATTTTTTTGTTACAAACTTATATATATATATATATATATATATATATATATATATATATATATATATATATATATATATATATGATAAAAAATTGATAGTATTTTAAAATTGAATAATAATCACTTAGTTAATATATTTCAAATTTTTCATCTAAATGTGACAACTATATTTGTGTTTTAATTAAAAGAGAAATGTGTATAGGTTGATGTATAGGAAACATATGTATATATATATATATATATATATATATATATATATATATATACTATATATATAATGCTATATATTCACCATGACCAGGCGGATATAATATATTCGGGGTATATTATTTTTAAAGATATATCGGCCTTTTCAAAAAAACGAGGGACACAAAATCAATGTCACATATACCCAGTCGGTATATATCGTATATATATTATATATATATATATATATATATATATTTTTAAAATATCTTTGGATGATCTTTTGAATGTTAATATTACAACATATTGTAAAAAAATATATAAAATTGACGAAATTAAAATAATATTAGATATCGTATTTAAGAATAAATCTGTTAAAATTAAAATATTTTAAATAAATATTTTTTAATAAAATAAATTGCATCGATATTACATACATATATTCTACAATACTAAATAATGGTTTCAAAAATAAAATGGTGGGTAATAATATCAATAAAAATTAGTTTACTGACAATGTGTAATTTATTATATTAGTTCAAGGAAATAAAGAAAAATATTATTGAATATTTGAAAAGAAATCTATAAAAATTATTATGAATTATTACATAAAATAACATCTATAAAACTGAAACATATGAATACATGCATATATATATATATATATATATATATATATATTTATTTGTGTGTGTATGTAATAAAGCTTATGAGAGTAAAATATTGGTCTTAAAAGTCACAATATTTCAATTACTTAAGTTAAAACAAGCAAGTGTTAAAAATGCATGAAGTGTAAAGTAAAATTAGGCTATCCATATAGCAAGGAAAGAATATTACCTACTGGTAAAAAAAATATTGATTAGAATTAAAGATGTGAAATATCTAGAAAAAATGTATTGATACAAAAAACAGAGTCTTAAGAAAATTCGTCTATGTAGAATGAATATATGATATATGAAATCTATGTTTCGTTTGAACTTCGTGAAAATATTTGGAAATTTTAAAATTTGAAGTAATTTATATTCTTTATAAAAAATACATACTGAAAAATAGGACAAAAACATATTTGTTAACAGTTTGACATGCTCGTAACTGGACAATGATCGTTTCAAGTTTTTATACAGAATTTCACAAATTCACATTGTGAAATAACTGGCATAACAACCATAACAGGTGAAATGATCGTCGAAAAATATATTGTTATATATAACAACAGTAAAAAATGTGTAACGATATATATTGGTTATATATAACTACGTATATACAAACTGTGTACGGAAAAGTACAGATAATAAATTCGTATTTTTTTTTATTAGAAAACATGATAAGTAATAAATTAAAAGGTAAATAAAATAATGAATTTTTGCAATTAATAGTTTTTTATTTAATATAAAAGGATTTAATGAAAATAGAAAGTATGAAGCTAAATAATTATTGTTCAAACTTTTTCAAATAAAATTATAATACCTATATAATGAGAACAGGGAAAATGTAGAGGATTAGTATTTATAATAAAGATAGTTTTATTTTTTAATAAAAATAATAAACTATTATACGATGTATAATAGAAAAAAATTAAAAAAATCGAAATCAGTGAATATTTAAATTAATATAAAATTTAAATAATGAACAATATAAAATTCTTATATAATTAATTGATACTAAAGTAACAAACAACATTATTTTAATCTTATTGTCAATCTCTGTATATGATTTTTTGCAGTTAATAAAGTTCCTTTTTTAATTTTTTTTGTTATTCAAAAATGTATATGGGAAAAAGAAAAATATGTTGTTATTATATAAAAATATATCTTGTTATGAGTTTGATCTTATATCGAACTGAAAATTAAATTAAATTATAATGTTGTATACGCCCATCCAAATGTCACGCCTAGATTTCTGTTTTATTAAAAAGAAACAAATTTAATTACAAACATATTTCCCTACACACCACATTTTGCACATGTTTCTTTTAAATAAACACAAATGTAGACGTCACATTTGGATGATTAAATATTTTCAATAAAATTTATCAGAGAAATATATAGTTTTATTGATAATTATAGTTACTCTTACAATAACAATAAAATCATTTGATTGTAATATTTACAATAATTTACAAGAAAAATATATGATTTATTCCGTATTTATAATATATTAATGAATATTATTGATTCGAAAGAGCAATTATTGAAAAAAACACACAAAATATTGTTAGGTTTTTTAATAAGGTAACTTTAAATGTTAACACACAATAAATCAAAATATTATAAATAAAAATAAAACATATTAAATTATTATAAAAGTTAATGTAGGACCATATAAATAATCGTGCTGAATTATAAAATTCAAAAAGAAAAAAGTGAATGAAATTTATATTTTAAATATTTATTAATTTTTTTTATATACATATTTATGATATTATTTACTAGCAATGGAAATAATATAAGATTAACACTTTGATGGCTGCTGTTACGTAATCATGATTTCACTAACCAGAAGTTATCAGCCAGAGTAGACGTGAATTCGCACTGCCAATTTCATAAGACATTTTATAGGGTTTTCCAATAAGAATGTCAAAACTTTGATAGCTAGTGCCAGCCATGTTTGAATTTTTTTCATTTTGACATTTTAACTCAGTATAGTTTAGCAAATTATTATGGAACGTTCAACACTTCAACAACGCTTAGAAATTGTAAAAACTTCAATAGACTTATTAAAGGAAAAGTTTAATGAGTCCATTATTTTACAAAATGGACCAATTAATTGTCTATCAATATCATGTGATTTAACTCCATTGGATTACTTTCTGTGAGGTAATGTGAAATCATTGGTATATGCTGATAAACGGCAAACAACAGAAGCATTAAAAATAAACACGTATAATTCATGAAATTGGATCACAATTATGTGAAAAAGTGACTAAAAATTGAACTAAATTAATGCACTACGTTAAGTGAAGTCAAGTGAAATTGTCTTCCATCATTTATTTCATAGAATATTCTTAAAAATAAAATTAAATAATCACTAATTAAATAAATACTTTTTGTTTTATTTCCATTGAAACTTTTGAACCACTTATTGGATAACCCTATTTTAATGATTTGATTTAACGGATTTTGTGTTTATCTATTAATGTATATCAACTATTTTTGTTCTTATTTTTCAATTGATTCAAGAGTTGCATTTTTCAATTATCTATAGAGTTATTTAAAGGATCCATTCATGCCTTTATTTAGTTTAGAACAAGTCTTCGCTACTTTTGTAACGTTATTCAAATATTATCAAATAAATAAAAAGAATTTAACAAAAACTATAAGATATAAAAAAATTCTATCAGTTGGGTAGATTCATGGTGCAACCGTAACGAATGAACCAGAAATAAGTAAAATGTTTTCAAAAATTTTATAATTTACACTAATAATTACACATTTTAAATGGATATTCTCTCGATCCATATTGGAAGAATAACGAAATATGATCTACCTGATAAGCTGTATATAGATATATATTTAAAAAACATAAAATTATTAAAATTATTGGACGAAAAAAAACTGAAAATCAATGAAAAGCTTGTAAAATATGTACTGATGTAAAAAAAGAAATTCCACGGTATTTATGTTCTCTTGTTGATATATTCCACGCAGGAAAATGTTTAGAACAAATGAATTTTTATCTCCAACATCTCAATGGTAATGAAATGTTCAGTAATCACTTATTGTGCACTTTTTGTTTATAACAATGTCGGTTAATGCACATTTTGATAGCAATGCCATCATCGTTAGAGCCTTTTGTTGCTTATTTGATTGTTTTTTTTTAAATATTATCGTCTACTTTTTCATTTGCAATTATTATTAATATATATATATATATATATATATATATATATTATATAAAAGTATATATTATGTTTTCCGTTTATTAGCATATATCAATGATTTCAAATTACCTCACAGAAAGTAATCCAATGGAGTTAAATCACATGATATTGATAGACAACTAATTGGTCTATTTTGTAAAATAATGGATTCATTAAACTTTTTTTTCAATAAGTCTATTGAAGTTTTTACAACTTCTAAGAGTTGTTGAAGTGTTGAACGTTCTATAATAATTTGCTAAACTATACTGAGTTGAAATGTTAAAATGAAAAAAATTCAAACATGGCTCACACCAGCTATCAAAGTTTTAACATTCTTATTGGAAAACCCTATAAAATGTCTTATGAAATTGGCAGTGCGAATTCACGTCTACGTGACTATATATAGCGATTTTCTACTATTGAAATGCGTTGTTCAAGCGTATAGTTTTTCATCAAAAAAATTTCCCAATTTTTTATTAAACAAATATTAAATAATGACGTTCAATATTTGACATTGCATCTAATAATAGCAAACTTATTTCTTAACCTCAAATTTGGACACTAGATATTAATAAAAATGAATTATCACCTTCAAAACAAAAAGATATTGAAAAGTGTTCAATAATTAATGATTTATAATAATCTTATTGCTGTTATAAAAAAAGTGAACAATAAGTAATTATTGGACACTTTTTTTAGGTGATAACTGATTTGTGTAAAACTGAATTCGACAGTTTCAAATCAAATAAAAATTATACTAAACTATTTTAGCTAAGTCTATAAATCTATTTTTATATTTAAAATATTGAACTAAATTTAAATTTTGTAAATATATTTTTAGATATAATAGTTAAAATAATAATCTGGATAGATTTGTAAAATTAAAAAAAAATCTCGAACAAATTTCTATAATTATCATTTAAAATTGAAATAATTACAAAAAAATCTTTCCGTAAAATTCACAATTAAAAATTAAACGCAAATTTATGTGAACATTTGATGACCTGTAATTATTTAACGTTATGATAATTATTCCCAGTCCGACACTGGTGTTTGGTATGAGCGGGTGGTTGATTCGTTGGTTGGTCGGCTGATATATACACACTTGAAAACTTGATAGTTATAAATGTCGGCCGTTGCGTGTTGACGTTCGGAATAATAACAAATCTGATGGCATGGATGGTAATCATACTTCATCCAACAGGCAGGCAGACCGACGGGGTTGACTGACTGGATACCTCCCTGCCTGCCTATCGAGCTAGTGGCATGCACGTTATTATATAGCTCGGGTAACTTCAAATACCAATGACGATCATAGAGGGTGAAAGGCACGTACGTCATCATATATTCATGTTACTTCATTGAACTATAAGAAATGTTGTTTTCTTTTCATGTGTTTTTATAAGTCACATTTTTAAAAATCAGTTCTAGAAATCATTTCTTTTACTAGGAATAGATTATGAAATTATAAAAATAAATTTAATAACGTGACTTTCCAATTCGAATTTACCCAAAATAATAATTTTTAAATAATTACATCAAGAGAAAAATATAATTATTTATGAATATATTTTCATTGAAACATGAAAAAAGTTTATAATTTTTTTTAACAAATTTAAGTTGAATTAAAAAACGTGAAAATTACCAGGAATAATATATAATACATCAAAGACGTAACACAGATGCCCGAAATTGCGGATGGTAACAAATCTTACATACGAGGGTCGTTTGATTGATTAATTAATTAATTAAATTAAACAATAAATAAATTTACCATACTTATCAAACGACCCTCGTATAGAAGTTTCCAAATAAAATATCAGAAATTTGACAGCTAGTGGCAACCATGTTTGAATTTTTTTCTTGAGTTTATTTTGATATTTTAACTCAATATAGTTTGGAAAATTATAATGAAATGTTTATAACTTCAAAAACGATTAAAAATTATAAAAACTTTAACAGATTTTTGAAACAAAAGTTTAATGAGTCCATTATTTCACTAAATGACCCATCAATTGGCCATCAAGATCATGTGATCTAACTTCATTGGATTATTTTATATGAGGTTATGTCAAATTATTATTTTATGCAGATATGCCACAAACAACAGAAGCATTTGAAATAAATATTGAAGTGTAATTTATGAAATTGGATTACAATTATGTAAAAGAGTGACTAAAAATTGGACTAAACAATGCATTATAAAAATCGAAATCCTGATGGTCATATGAGTAAAATTGTGTTTCATCTTTAATGCCATGGAATATGCTAAAAATAAAAATTGTAATAACTAATTAATTTAATACTTTTTGTTTTATTTCCATTTAAACCTCTAAAGCGCATTTTGGAAAACCCTATATAAGTCGTTTTTCATTTACATATATGTCTACGATAAATTTTAATAAGACATTACCAACATTAAACAATAATTAAATTTATTGTAAATTGTTATATTTGTTTTCTCTCAGTCTGGAATAAACAGGATTCTGACATTTTACGTTAACCTTTAGGGAACTATGGAATGATGAAAAATTCCTTTTTAATATACACTGTTTAAATACATTTCTAAATTTTATTTAACTTTTTTTAAGCCTTTTGAGAAAACATCATGTTAAGCAGTTGTTTTTTCTTTTTAGCTAATCAAACAATCATTGGGGAGGTTTTAATAATTTGATGATTTTTTTTTACTTTTAACGTCGATATATTTTTCCAAACTTTTCCAATGTCTATATTTCTGGTTTTGTGTCATTTTATTCTTTCTCATTTTCCTCTTTCTCTATCGATGAATTGGTAAGTTTTTCTAATTTCTTATTCAATCAACATTTCTTGATGTTGTTCGATATATTTTCCCACTTATTTATCAATCATATTTCTACTTGTCTTGCTACGTGAATGTTTTTCTTCACTTTTCTGTCGATAATTGACAAACATTAAAATCATTCATAACTTCACTCCTTCAACAAACTCTTATGGTATCTGATTTTAATTCATCCATTGCGGCATTAATAAATATTATTGCAAAAATGGTTTCCAGCATTCAGTAATTTTTAGGTTAGGCTCTGTATCAATTGCTACTGAAATCCACTCAAATACAAAACGAGTATATATGATTCTGATTTACTGGATAATCATCTGGTCTACAGCTTGAAGCAGTAAGGTTGTGTTTTTTCCAGAAAACACAACATTGACATTTTTATTTTTTTATGGCAATAGATGTTGGATGGCCAGGTGTACACTTATTCTTGAGGGCGTTGGGATTTTTCATTCGATTAAGTATCCCTGGTTTAATTATATGCTCTGCAGCAAAGCTATATAGTACAAGAGTTAACCTATGTATAAAATGGTAAGATGTCTGTGTATAAATGACCTTGATACATTAGATTATCTATCGGTTTAGAAGCGGAAGTAGTGATATTTTGTTTGGTAGCAAAAACACAATCTTAATATTTTAATTTTTTATGATAATGGATGTTCGATGGCCAGATATATTTTTGTTTTTGAAAGCGTGAGATCTCTTTACTCGGTAAACCACGCCTGGTTTGGCCGTATACTCTGCTGTGCTACTAAATAGTACCATAGTTAATTTGTCTTTCTAAGTTTATAATCCTGATGCTTGCTTTACACTTTTATAAATATGTGTTCTATTGAGTATCTTTTTCCAAAACAAGTTAGTAATATTAAATAACTGAAACCGTGGAAAATAAATTCGCGTAATACGGCGATTTTACTGTAATTTCCGGAGATGAGTTTAATAATACTTGTATATTAGATGTGCTACAGTTGATAATTATTTATCTTAAAACTGTGACAAATTTACTTTAACACAAATGAATTATTACTTCAACATTACCAGATGTTATAAGAATATTCAATAATTGCTTGTGATTTTAAGCTGATGCACATTTAAATGGCTATTCCATCATCATTAGAATACATATTATAAATTCTAGTTTATAAAAGAATATTATAATTTAGTGACCAAATTCTGAATTTATAATAAGAAGATTTTATAGTGCAACACTCTGATAACAATTATATGGTCATATAAATGCATGTCAATTTTAAAATAAATAAAATGAATAGTAATGCTTATTAAATACTATTATATATTGCCTTGTTGGGAGGATAATTCATGTGTGTTATTACGTATTAAATTAAATTTTTATGAATATTATTGTTTGAAAATATCTTATTTTTACACAGAAAAAAATCGTACTTATATTAATTCACATATAATTAACATTTGTAAAAAAATTATATACAAGAACAAAATTCCATTCAATAAATTAAATTTACTTTGAAAAATTACTTCTTCAAAAATTAATGCTTATTAAACCTATCTATTTTTATGTATTATAAATTAAGTTATCTAAAAAAAATATATAAAAATCTTTCAACGTTAAAATAAAGATATTAAAAAATATTAATAAAAAATAACACTTCATTCTTATACAATACAAGAATTTTTTAATATATTAACGATAATTATTAATTAAATACATATATATATATATATATATATATATATATATATATATATATATACATATGTAAATTTCAGCAGAATATTTTCATATTATATTTATTTTATAATAATTATATTCATATTTATTAAATAATGTTTAATAATTAAACAATAATAGCAAAATAATTTTATATTTTTCTTCATTTAATATTAATTAAATTTCAAAATTTATTCAAGTTTAATCAAGAACATAAAGGGTGTACTGATATAATTATGAAACACAAAGAGAAAATTAGAAAACTGAAAACTGAAAGCTCGCGTTTAATAATAAACTTGCGAATTGGTCGGTAATAAATGTAAAAGAATATTTTATGTTTTATAAAATAACAATATGTTTTCTATTTCGTATATTTTAATATAGAATATTGAAAATATTTAAAATTAAATTTTAATAATTTATTATTTTTAAAATAAATATATATGCACGTCTATCTCTTTCTTTTTATTTATACACACACATATACATACAAACATACATACATACATACATACATACATACATACATACATACATACATACATACATACATATATATATATATATATATATATATGTATATGCGTGTTTGTACAATTTATTTTGTGATCAGAAACAAATTTTTAAAAATATATTTTGTACATTTATAGTCAACTAAATTATTATAAAAATATAGATATTGAACTTAATAATAATTATTAAGATTTGGAATTATTTTATTCTGAATATAATATATTAATTATTTCTTATTACATATTTATTATTCTCTTGGTCTAGAAGAAAAATAAATTGATTATATCATGTTTTAATGATAATTCAAAAAAAAATTTAATCAACGAATAAATATCCATAATTTAATAGATAATATGAGTTGAAATTATTATTAGAATGATTTTTTCACAAAATAAATAATTTTCTTTTTATGCAAGTGTTTATTTATTTTTACTTATTCTTAATTCTAATGATAGTAGTTATTTTTTTTTTTTACTTTGACACATAAATTATTTATTTCAATTGTACAATATAAAAAAATTACAATATATATATTATTGTATACTTTATTCAATGATGTACATATCAATGGTCATAAGCTTATAATCAAAACACTGTAATATAAATAATTTTATAACGAAGCAATCTGATGATGATGAAATGATAGTCAAAATACAAATTAGAGAATAATGTAAACAATAAACAATTATAAAATATTTATTGTGTTCAAACGAGTAATTTATATCAGTTATAGTAGATTTGTTATAGTAACAAAAAGAATGCCTAAATTTATTTTTATGTTACAATTTATTTTTTTAAAAACATATCTATTCTCAATCAAAATTTTTCTCTAATTTTGTAATAATGCATTGGTATATATCACTCAAATATGGGTGAGAATTTGTCATTATCATCTTTTTATATAAATATAAGTTTAATTTGTAATTAATTTTAATGCACAATTATAATATATTTTCTATACTTATGTAGACAATCAAAGTTTTAAATATTTAGATTAATAAACGGTATTAAAATTTTGATTTTGTGAACAAAAAGAATTCTTTCCAGCAATATTTGTAAAAAAATAATATAACTTCTTTATATACCTTATATATATATATATATATATATATATATATATATATATATATATATATATATATATATATATAATGCAATTGTTTATGAAAGTAAGTTCGATAGAAAAGTTTTGCATTTTGAAAGAAATATTTACAATATTATATTTTATCTCTTTTAATTTGATTTTTAAAAGGCTTAATTGATGTAGGTAATGTGTTGAAAATACTGAAATGAAGAGTATTCTAAGCACAGATATATCTGTGAAATATAAAATTTTTCTCATTTTGTTTGTTGTAACCTCACAACTTAATTTTTATCACCTGATCATTTCTGATACAGAAAAAGAAACAATTATACTTTAGTTCAAATTTGTTGATTTTGTGTACTCCTTTATAAATTAGTTATGTTCTAAATTTGGAAGCTTTCGTCTACTTTCTGAATTTTCCCATCCAAACTTCTTAATCATTTCATTAGGATTATACATACTGATGTGCATATTTAACAAGAATTTTTTTCAATTCTTTCTATTTTCGATTTTTTGTTATTGAATGTGTATACTCTTATAGTACTCGATAAAAGGTTTAATAAAAATTAAATATAATTTTTCAAACAGTTGTACTATATTTTTTCTATAATAAAGATAACTGCAATGTGATAAATTTACATGAAATTGAAATTGTTATCTTTACCTCGTCAATAAAATAATATGAACAAACATAACTTTTTCTATTAGTTAATTGACTATAAACAATTTTTGATATATTCATTTTCATTCTTTTACATTTCGCCCAATTAATAATTTTAATTATATAATATGCAGGAGATTGAACTGTGATACAATTTTTATAAATAATACAATCGTTGGTAAAAAGTCTAATTTTTAATTTGTAATCTTATTTGGAAAATAATTTTTAAAAATGATAAACATAAAATGATAAATTCGATTATCTCAAGGCACATATGAAGTTACTATAAGCCATCTTATAAGACATTTTCTGTTCTAACCTTTTATTTTTTTTGAAATAATGTTTCAGTTTATGGAATTATTTGAGTATTAAAATAAAGGAAAAAAATGTTTTTAATGATTAAATTATCAGGAAATTTAATCAAAGACCTTAAAAAGTTCTGAAAAAAGCATTTGTTTAGCCTCCTATATATATTTATTTAAAGTTGCTTTATTTACAAAATAGTTTTTGTTCAACAGAAAAAAATGTGTACATTATTGCGTTTAAAATATTATTAGATTAAAAATTAGTGATTGTTGTTTTTTCAAGAAAATTTTGTTGGATTAATTAAACTCAAAAACATTTTTTCTGACAGAATAATCATGAACAGAATGTTCATATATATTCATTAATAATCATGAATAAATATGAACATAAAGTTGAGTTATTTCCTAAAAATTATCAAAATTTGATTTGAATAAAACTTGTATATAATCTAAGCCCAGAATTTTTATAAAGAGTATCATAAAAAAAGTAAAATAAATTGATGTAGATTTACTTTCTTAATAAAAAATGATAGTTAGTCTTCATAAATAGAAGTGGACGTCTAACAAATTTTGAATTAAACCTGAATTTTACATATATATATATATATATATATATATATATATATATATATATTTGTATATATAATCACCAGATTTTTTCTATCTACTGGATGAAAACTTCTCCATAAACATCCCACTTTGATCGATCTAATGGCTTTTCCCTCTAGTCAACTTCCTTGAATTTTCTTATGTCTTTGTCCCATCTATCCATATGTGTTTTTTAGGCCTTTCTTTATATTTAAG
Organism: Neoneuromus ignobilis; assembly: GCA_029203775.1. Taxonomy (NCBI): domain Eukaryota; kingdom Metazoa; phylum Arthropoda; class Insecta; order Megaloptera; family Corydalidae; genus Neoneuromus; species Neoneuromus ignobilis. Next base: position 7,489,907 of record CP092088.1, read on the forward strand.
TTCTTAATCAATAAATTTACTTATCCATCGATCTTATTCTCTTTTTGTTGTATGATCAGCTCATTTACAGTTTAAACCCTTGAATTTTGTAACAGCGTCCATAACTTTGTTTTCTTTTTGATTCATTCGATTTTTATATCTCTTCGTATTCTTTCTGATATACATTTTTTTTTATTTTTGTTAATGTCGTGTGGAGCCATTAGATTTTTCTGGTATTTAAAACTCATATATATATATATATATATATATATATATATATATATATATAATACTTTATTATGAAATTAATTAGTTCCTTATTAGATTATTTAAAATGATTAGTGGTAATATAAAATTTGTTTAAATTAATTTTGAGATTCTTATTTTTGTAATTATTTATAAAAATCGTTAATAACTTATGAGAATTTCATTAATATATTGAATTATATTCCAAGAAAAATTATGTAGAAAAATATTTCATGTTTGTTGTATGACATATTTATATCGATCAATAAAGTAAATTATATATCCATAATAAAAGTTAGTAGTGTAAAATTGATTAAGTAATAACATTTTATTATTTTTCTTTATATTTTTTGTATGATATTAATAATATTTAATAACCATAAAATAAATTAATACGATATATTAATTTTTAGTTGAAAAATATTACATTTAATACTTTGTTAAACTTTGATAACTACATATTATTATTACTCAATAATGATAAAATAGTCTAAAACCATATTTGGCAACGACAGTCGACACATAAAATGGGGATAATGATATCGCATCAGTTAGTGATTACGACTTCGGTGCTCGTGCCAAGAGGTCGGTGACGTTGTTACTATTAGATTCGTTGTTCAATAACGAGATTCGAAGTATGGATAGAGTACATTATACCCATAGTCAGGCAGGTCAGGCAATCGAATATTCGACGTGTCAATCAAAAAATCATATTGCATGTATGTGAAAATTTATGCGTGTATTTGTGTTTGTGCGTACCAGTTCGTACCAAGTCCATGCGCTCGTAAACGTTTTCCTGCGTTTTTTTCCTCTTCCTTTTCTTTTCTGTTCGATTCGATCTCTTCCGGTTGTAGGCGTTGCCTTATATGCTTCTTTATCAGAAGTAAAGATCTCATTCAGGAAACTTTTTACAGAATTTTACTCGCTATTATTTTTAATGATACAGTGTAGATACACACGTCTACGAAAATGTGTTTCGTTTTTTTTTCTTTTTTTTTCGTAGAACGAGATTTTATTGAATCGTTTATATTATAAATGTATTTTTTTCGTTTTTATATATACGTCGTATGTACACATACACACACATATATCTACATATACGTGTAGATATATACATAAATAATTTATTTTAAATGAGTATAAAAATATTATTTTCCAAAAAAAGGATCTGAAGGAAAAGTGTATATTCAAAACTTTTTTTATTTGATTTTAAACTTCTGGTTTGAATTATTGTATTAATTTGATTTGATTTGAAAATAAGTAATTTTCTTTATGTTATAAAATAAATAACATTTCTTACTTTCTGCTTTTTAATTTTTAATTAAATATCATTATTCAGTACTCAAAACAACTTAATTTATATTTATAAATACGCATGACACTACTTTTAGTTACAATTCAAGTTTAATTTAAATAAATCTTCACAAGAATTATTTGAATTGATTTTTCAATATATTTTCTTATGGAATTTTATTACACAATTTCTATCTATGAAGACAAACTATCGTTTCGTATTAAAAAATTAAGTCGGCAAAAATTTATTTTACTTTTTTTGTGATACTTTTTACAACAATTCTAGGCTTAGATTATATAAAAGTTTTATTTAAATCAAAATTTGGATATTATTAGGAAATAACTTTTTTTCTTTTCATAATTATTTCTTCTCTCCGACAAAAGGTTTTTGAGTGTAATTAAATGAACAAAATTCACTTAAAGAAACACAAACACTAATAGTTATTATAGTAATATTTTAAATGCAATAATAGGCATATTTTTTCTGTCTAGTAAAGACTATTTTACAAATAAAAACAATTTTTAAATAAGTCATATAAATAATTCTGTCGCAAAAATATTCTTTTAATTTTTAGTACTTATTTCAGTTGAATATAGTGTTCGTAGATTATTTTAAATTCTAACAACAGCCCTGTATGTACAAACCAGTTTATTTACTTTAATTCAGGAAAAATTTTTTTTTTGTACTAAAGTAGTTTTAATCTCAATAAATTCAATTTTATGCAAGTTTTTAAAAAAATATGGCCACCTCCTCCATACTTACCATAATTATTTCACTTCTTTGTATTAAAAAAACCTTTAAGTTTTTTTTTACAAATTATTATATATTATATAATAAAATTTACCATTAAATTCAAAATTATTAACCATTACCATAAAAGAGATAAAATAATTTCAAAATTTGATATTTATTGTATAGGGTCATTCAAATATGTCGCATAGGTTTCTGTTTTATTAAAAAGAAACAAAAGGGACTACACACATGTTTCTTTATACACCACCCTATACACATGTTTTTTTAATAAAACACAAATATAGGCGTTAAATTTATGAGAAAAAAAGAGTTGTGTACTTATGTACGTACACCAGAAGTGAAACTTCTTTGTCATAAAGTAATAAAAAGGTAAATGGTTAAACCTATGCCTAAAACTCGTAAATATAAAAATTCGTCAGAATAAAGCAAGTAACAAAATGAAGAAATGTAGTAAAGAGAGGTGGTAAATACACAGGACAGAAATTTAAGTAGAAAATGATCAATTTTTTTAATAAATTACATTCTTACAATTATTTCATATTAAGTAGGATTAATATTCTTTTTCAAAATAAAACTTTTATAAAATTATGAATTATGAAAATTTATTAGTTTTCGTTTGAAATTTAACAATGAAATTATTCAAAAAGTAAATACAGCGTGCTGCCTATTGCTTTGCAATAATAATCATAAGTTAACATAGCGCGCATGCGTGTTGGGCCTCACTATCCCTTTACCCTACCCTTTATATATACTATGTATACTGAAGCTATTTTTCTATTTCTCCCCACTTTTTTTTGTTGAATTTCGTGGTTGTGCGTACGTAACTTCCGTCGCATGTAAAAATTAACCCCAACGCCGCTAAAGAAGTTTTACTTCAATATATATTATAAAATATATAAAGAAATATTTCTATGACAATGAATTAAATATATCTATATATAAAATTAATTTATAATTTCGTAAATTATTATTACTCAATTATATATTTATATTGTTTTCAGTTATAATAATTGTTTAATATGTTTTTCAATATAATTTCTAAAATGTAAAGTTGAAAACAAGTTCACATTACTTGTATAAATGTTGTGGCTACTTTTAGTAAAATGTGGTCTATTACGGTCCTTCTCTTAGAACGAACATTGTGGCTTGTCTAAATATATCATGACGGTACAGGAAGGAAGTACAGCATGCTTCTTCGGAACATTGCTTCTAGCTTATACATACGCTGAGTATAAGTAAAAGCATAGATGTGTGTATAGATATCTGTATATCTGTATATTTATATATGCATTTATGTATGTGCGTGTATATATAAAACATATTACATATACAGACACGCATACATATATATATATATATATATATATATATATATATATATATATATATATATATATATATATATAGTGTGTGTGTGTGTATATGTATAAACGTGCGCGTGTGTATACAAAGGTAGTGTAGGAAAGGAAGTAAAGACAAAGTTTACGTTGACGGACGACGCAGACAAGAATATTACTATTATTGCTGTCATGTTCAAAGAAAACAACATGCACGCAAATGGATAGTAATGTGTTGAATGGGTGGACCTTTACATGAGTTATAACTCCTTACCTCAACAATGCATGTTAAAAAAAATTAATAAAACGTTACTTTCTTTGACAAATGTAATTGTAATATTTGGAAGATGTTTATCTCACTTAGAAATATTTCATTTATTGCGATGAAGGAATTCATGATTATTAATTTTTTTGTTTATGTCTTGCTAGTAACTGCGAGCTTATGTAAATTTAATTAACTGGTACAAGTTATTTTGTTCTGTTATTAAAAAAATTAAACAGGAAAAGTAATTTATGAATTGTTAGATTGTAAATGTGGTTAATTAGCTTTTACATAAATGGATTAATTACAACAATACACATATATTTTATAAAACAGCTCAGTGATTTGAAATATATTTCGAAATGAATACAGAGATATATAATGAACGATTTAATTTAGATTTTTTTTTAGATTTATTGAGATTTTTAAATGTTGCAATCTGAAAATAATAGCATGATCATTGCATTGCGTTTTAGATATGAAAAATAAGTAGATATAAGATAAATCATTTATTTTTTCACAAATAATTTATACATTTCAAAAAGGTTATTACAGTTGAAGTAATGATTAAATCTTATAGTTATTTTATTAACAATTAAGAATTATTTAGTTATGAAATGAATATTGTACTTTAATTAAAAATATTCAATGATAGATTAAATATATAATAAATTATTTTCAACTTATTATAATTTGGTATTTGTTTAGCATTGAGACTAATTAATTTTTCCTTAAATTAATCATTCTTGAGTTTTATAACGCAAAGATCTGATGACGGTATTATTTCCATCGAAATACCCTTCGACTTATAAACAAAAAAAGTGGATAAGAAATAATTATTAAATACTTTTTCTATATCTTGTGGCGTTGGAGTGAAAGTTTATTTGTGTGAAAATGAATTGATTTTATTTCAAAAATAAATAACAAATTATTAAAACGTTTTTATAAAATCTCGTGATATTGAGATAAGTAATATATTTGTACAAATATCAGAAGTCGTACTAAAATGTACTTATAAAAACTATCCTTGATATTTACGCAAATGAATTACTCACACCATTAATTTTTGTTATCAGCACAAAAGAATCACTCAAGATTTTCTAAAAAATGTTTAATAATTACTTATTGTTCACTTTATTCACTTAGAAGCTGATTCATAATTTAATGGAGCTTGCTATTATTGTCAATGCGCTGTATTAAAAAATCATTACACTTTTATAAAATATTTTAATGTTGGAAGTGAGTTATTCATTCGAGTTAAAATGATTTTTTTATAATAACAAAATTGATAATAACCTTTTATTTTGAATGAATTAATTAAAAGTTTGTATATATTAAAAAATATTACAATTCAAAAATGTATGAATTACACATTCAATGTTTATTTTTAATATTTCTGTTGTTTGTGGTTTATCAGAATAAATCAATTACTTCGCATAACCTTACAGAAAACAATCCAATGAAGTTAGATCATTTGATATTAATGATCAATTGATGGATCCATTTCGTGAAATAGTGGACTCATTAAACTTTTATTTCAATAAGTCTATGAAAGTTTTTGCAATTTCTAAGCTTTGTTGAAGTGTTAAATGTTCAGTGATAATTTGCCAAACTATACTGAGTCATAATGTGAAAATGAGCTTAAAAAAAATCTAAACATGGCTGCCACCAGCTGTCAAAGTTCTTACATTTTTATTAAAAAAACCCTATATGTATATATAAATATATATATATATATATATATATATATATAGGGTGTGTGTATATTGTGTGTGTGTTCCATGATAATTTTCCAAACTATAATGAGTTGAAATTTCAAAATCATCTAAAAAAATTCAAACATGGCAGCCATCAGTTGTCAAAGTTCTGACATTCTTATTAGAAAATCCTATATAACTTAAAAAAGACAAAATAATTTGCGGTATAAGAAAAATAATACGATGCAAACTAGAAAAAGACAGAAAAATTATATAACAAGTTATAATAAATATTTGAATCATTTGAAATCATTATTATTAACAATTGCGGTGTCAATAAAGACGTAAAATATCACGCAACTGAAAATTAAGAATATTCGGTTTCTTGAGAAGTATTATTTGGAAAATTAAATGTATGATGTTGAAAAATAAAATAAAAACTTCAAGATCATATTAGGACCAATAACGATATATTGTGAAAAAATCCATTTAGAAGCAAACAAAACAAAACATATCATTAGAATAGCTGAGATTAGTACTCTGAAGTATATAACTGTCAAAGCTAGACTATACAGAGTTGTAAAGTATAAAAGTAAAGGAACAATATATTAGATTGTTGTATATGAAATGATTTATTTCGAGGTATAGTAAAGTTGGTTACGAATTTCATAATAAAAATACTTTTGCAGAAAGCATAGATTTTGTTTAGTATGACAGTATAACTATCTATCTTTGCACAAAATAATGAAACAGTTTCGTCTCTAATTTCTTTGTAAACAGATAGAAAAAAATTAAAAATATGAAAATCATCCAAAAACGTATACTTTTTTTACAACTTTATACTTGGTACAACACAGCAATGACAATAAAAAATATAGACAAAGAATTTGAAGCTGATAAGATTAGAAAATAAATCACACAATAATAATTAAAAAATTTTCAATGTAAATTTTGAAATGAACCTCGTGTATATATAGAACCAGTCATCAAAAACAACGAATTATGTATATTAGTAGAATCCAAATCTCTAAGAGTCATTGCAGAGTAACTAGATATGCTCTAGTAGACAGTTTTTCGTCATTTGTAAGCATGAAAAAAATAATAAATTACATTAGTAGGCCCTTCATTAAAGAAATATAACGTACTGAAAGGAAATTTACAGTTTTCTATTTTCTCGGAATTGAAGCGAGTCATTTTTGAACGGATTAGTGAAATAATAAATAAAATAGATTCTATAAGACAATCGTTGCCAATCTGCACAATGGCTGCATGCTGGTGAATCCTCGAAACATATATCAAAACAGAACCTTTATTTGAGGAAGATATTGGCAACTGTTGAATCCATTATTATTAGGTGGTGTTATTACTATTCGTTCTCGAAACCTGGTAAAATTATTAATATCAAAAAATACTATTTCCACTTTGAAAAAATTCATCAGTAATTACGTGTTGAGCAATTTTAATTGATCAACAGACATTGATTTATATTGCTTCATAAATTTTTCAAGATCAACAGTCCACAGATTGCAATAGTTAGAGTATGAGATTTTTTCTTATCTATCATATTCACAAAAAAATTCGTCAACGGATTATTAATTTTTTAATATTTGGATCATTTTTGACAGAAAAAAATTCAAAAATGAAACAATCAAAAACACATACGATGTATATTTTAGGTGTGAAATCTATATTTCTTAGAAACTAGCATGAATGCAATAGAATGTCGATAGAAGTATATTGAGATTGATGATGCTTATTTTAAGTAATAAAATTAAATTTTAAAAAAGTTCAGATGTTTGAAGTTTTATCAAAAAAATCCATCATTTTATATCCAATAACCTATAAAAAAATGACAAATTAAAATTTGCAACAAAAAAAAAATTCATCATGGCTGTAGAATAATAAATGATTGATTTTATAAAAGTACATGAGATTTGTAATCAACTATTAAGCGATACTTAGGAAAATCGCTAGAGATTACTAGTAAGTTGAGTATCTGTGTTAAAACTGGCAGCGTAGAACGACGTAAAGATTAACAGGTAAAAGCCTAAAAAAAATAAAACGAAGAACGAGTAACTTGCTTGTAAAAAATCTATAAAATTCACAATTTTCCAAAAACTTATAAAAAATAAAATTATAATAGTAAATTTTTGAATAAATGAGTTGTTAATATTTTAGTAATGAAAAAATCTAGCTTAATAAAAAATATTCCACACAGTTATTATTCAAAATTTTTATTTTTTTAAAAAATTCTATAACCATTTGTTTTGAATGAAAATCCTACTTTGAAGTTAATATTTCAATAAATCAATAGAGAGATAAATAAATTACAACGCCTAAAGCTCTTATACAATAGAACTGATGCTTTTGGTAATGGAAATAAGATAACAGTGTTAACTACAATGTAGATATACTATGCTGTTCTGTTTAAGTTTTAACAATAGACGACACTAATCCGAAATATGAATGTAATCAAAATGAATGAACACACTGTTAAATCATTATATAAAGTTATATATTTCTTAATGAGAAGATAATTGAAAAAATAATTATTTTTTTGTTAACAGTTTTATTAACATTTAAAAGAAAGTTATTTTAATAGTAGTTATTAACAAATTGTAAATAATAATTCATTGAACGAAATAAAAATCATTACAATTATTAAAAATAATATGTAGAATGAGTATGAAAAAATATCAACTTTTTTTCAAAAGAGATTAGGAATTGATACACACTTTTTTTAAAAAAATTGAGAGAATAATCATAGTTCAATGACCACTGAAGATTTTACTTATTTTGGATCAAAATACCAAGTTTATATTTTTTTGTAATTTAGAAAGTTACATAAAAAAATATTTACAGTATTTTGTAAAAAATATTCGATAAATAATTTCGCTGTGAATAACTGTTTCCAAAAAATGAAATTAAATATTTCTAAAATTTGAGAAATATATGATAAAAAATTATGTTATATAAATTTTAAAATGTCTAAGTATACAATAAAATTAAAGTCAAACATTCTAATTATTTATTTCTTTAAAATTTTTCTGATCGTATTTGTGATTTTTTAAAAATCTAGTATTTCTATGTTTTTTTGTCTGTATAATTTTCACTCAAAGCTGATTTCGAGTTTTAACTTATCTGCTTATATTTTTTAAACACGTTAATTTATTTTTTTTGTAATATGTTTATGTCACTGAGTGATGCGGTGATTAAAATCAATCATGTTCGTCATTATTTTTTACAGACAAGGGTATAAATTAATATCATAAAAGTTATGTAACATTATGTTTATTAAATTATCTGTAAAAATATTATCAAGTAGTTTTAATTATTTTCAAAATTAAAATGTTTCACTTAATTATACTCATGTCTAACATCTCAAAAAAGGAAAAAGTTCTTAGAGAAAAATATACAGTAGACTGAAAATACCAAAAAAATATTTAAATCATACAGCAGCTAAGAATTTTTTAGTTTCTAAAACATTACAATTTCAGTTATGTTTATGATAAATATCATACTTCATCTATTAAAAAATTACTGGAACACTCAGCTTGTTTTTATTTTTAAATGAGTTGAATGAAATTCTTCTGTTAAATGAGAACAACTGTTGAAATAATCATTCATTATATTAAATATTATTATTCAAATAAAATATATTACATTTCTCTAATGTAAAAATAAATTCCCAATTTTTTTAGAAATAAGAATATTTCATTTTTTTTTAAGTCGGCAAAAAATATGTCATCAGTTTTCAATAATGTTAATTAATTTTTTTTTACATTTAATTATTTCGATAGAAATGATATGATTTATATATATATATATAAATATATATATATATATACAAATACATATATACATACATATAAAAAATGTTTTTTTAAGTTAGATAAAACTTTTGATAGGAATACAATTTAAAATTCTATCACGCCAAAAAAACACACACATATACACACACACACACACACACACATATATATATATATATATATATATATATATGTGTGTGTGTGTGTGTGTGTAAAGATTAGTAAGAAAGAATTAGGGAAATAAATAATGAAAAAATATGAGAATTAAGACAACAAAAAATCACAATTCTATTATTATTAAACTTAAATAAAACCTATTTAACTCGTTTTTAATTAAGAAAATCAAGAGTTCAAATTAAATGTAATATAATATGTGAACAATTGTTATATTAATTAAAGTAGTCATAAAAAATGTATATTTTTATAAAATAATTCATAGACAATAAAGAACGTATATAATTTTAACTTTAAATTACCAATTATTAAATTTCAACTAATTTAAAACGAATATTATATATATATATATATATATATACTCCATCAAACAAAGAGAAAATAAAATTCATGTAACAAAATGAAAAATACAGAAAAAATCAACAAAACATACTTGTCGATAATTTATTCATTAAAGTTAAATTTAATTACTGAAACGATTCATTATATTAAATTGAAAAGAACGCGTTTAATGAACGAACTTTGATCTTTGAATATAATCTAAATTAAATAAAATTGCGACAAGATTAAAATTTAATTAGACGTTTGAGCTGCACTTGAAAATTTTAACAACGAATTTACCTACACATTTTCATTAAAGCTTTCACACATACACAACATATGTATTTTTAAAAATATACACATTAACACGTAAATATATTCATTCATACATATGCATACACACACACACATATGTATATATATATATATATATATATATATATATATATATATATATAATTTCGAAAGAAAAAATAAAAAGAAAGAATCATAATCGTGTTTGTGGAATGTGTATAGATGATAGACGTCGTACATACGTATATCAAATCGAATGTAATGTTACAAGGAGAACGTTTTTATGATGATCCAACACCAGATGAAGCGAACGATGGCAACGCCTGCACTCACCGAGTCAGTCGCTTTCATATTTCATATTTTTTTTTGCGTGCGCGTCTCTATTTATTCCGAGCTGCTGGCAATTCCGACGTCACAAATGAAGGTTGTTGAGACGACCCCGTATATAAATGAGTATGTGTGAGTAAGCTTACAGGCTTATCGTTTCCGACGACGTCGAAAAACTTTCACTAGTATCATCTGAGGTTTGCATTGTAAACGTTGATAAATGTCACTGTATAGAAACGAAGCTCGACTGTTTAGAAAAGTCTCTAATTAAATTCTGCTATGAAAAAATGGATTTTTCATTTTTTTATATTAATGAGATTACAACATTAACTCAGTTTTATAAAGACGTATATACATGTACATATATGTATTTAATATATAGGTTTTATGTACGTAACTGACTACTGAGATAGAATTAATTAGAAAATTTCTACCTTTTTCCTCAATTTTTTCTATGAATGATATTGATTATTCTTTGATATTTTTCTATCTCTAATTTTTACTTACGTCGTTCATTTCATCTCTAGATTTTCTATCAACATTTTAATTTAGATTTTCTTCGGCATATGTATTTTTTTGTAATCTATATGAGTATTTTTGAAAAAAATTATTCATTTTTTTATTATTTTAGTACAGCCACACTATTTAAATATTTAACTTGTATTATTTTATCATTATTTTTATAAATCAAGACGAACATGTATTTTAGATATTTAAAATTTAAAATTGTTTAAAATAAAAAAGTATTCTTTATACGATTTTTTATAACAAATTACTTTATCAATTATATAATAAAAAAATCTTCTAGCAGTTTAAATTGTCTATTCTATTTTCGTAAATTATAAATATGGTTCCTTTTCAAATAAACCTGAATCTCTTTTTATGCAGTAGATACGTTCCGCAGAAAACCGTATTAAAAAAATTGTACAAAAAATGACCTAACTTACATTGAAAAATTAGGGATATCTTCCATAATATTCAAAAATCGCATAAAACCAAAGCTACAAAGTGAAATTACTCTAAAATTCGCATAAAACATCAGGAAATAAAGATTGCCTAAAAAAAATTTCAAATATCTGCAAAAAAACATCCTTTGCTAGCCGAAAATTCCTTATCAGATTAAGAAACGGAAGTAAATGGCTATGATTACTTCATTTGTTCATAAAATTTAACAGCTTTTTGTTGAATTAAATAACTGCTTAAAGGAATTCTTTAAAACATCGGCATAAAAATATACTAAAAGAAATATGAATCGCATAACTTCAAAATCGCATTAAAATAATCCGCACAAAATCAGACCCAGCTGTATATAAAAAATTACAAACAAAAGTTATATGGGCTGAAAATTGTATAATTTTTATTTATATAATTCACTTGGTAATCTGATTAATTTACTTTTTCACAAACAAATCATTCGCTACAAGATTTTAATAAAATATTTAATAATTTATTTTCATTTTTTTTATTGATACGCATTTCCACGGTTACTTTGTTATCATCAGAGCGCTATGACATTTTTTTATTATTGTTAGGTAATAAAATTTCTAAGTAATTTTAAGAATTGTTCTCTTTAGACGACACATAAAAAATTAAAAAAAAATTTAGGTACACAAAGTCCAATAATATTATCATTGAACAGATATTTCAGTTTGAGTAGTTTAAATAAAATAATTAAAATACTCGAGTTAGACCTTATAATAAAGTAGGAAACTTACGACTTAATTTTGTGTATTTGAAACATTGATTAAATGTAGGATTTTCCAATAAGAATTTAAAATTTTGACAAATGGTGGCGGTGCATGTTTGAATTTTTTTAAGTTCATATTGATATTTCAAATTAGTATAGTATGGAGAATTATCATGAAACGTTTAATACCTCAGAAATGTTTAGAAATTGTAAAAATTTTAATAGACTTATTGAAACAAAATATTAATGAGTACATTATTTCACAAAAAGGACCCAATAATTAGCCACCAAAATCATAAGATCTGACTTCATTAGATTATTTTTTGCGAGGTTATGTAAAATCATTGGTTTATTATGATAAACCACAAACAATAGAAACATTAAAAATAAACATCAAATATGTAATTCATGTAATTGGACCACAATTATGTGAAAGAGTGACTAAAAATTGCATTAAAGAAATATACTAAGTCAAGCAAAGTCGTAGTAAATTATAATCCACCATTAATGCCATAGAATGTGCTTAAAAATAAAAATAAATAAATATCTAATTAATTAAATACTTTTTGTTTTATTTCCATTTAAATTTCTAAAGCGCTTATTGGAAAACTTTATATTTGAGACGAGAGAGTTTTAATTAAAGAACGGTCTCTGATTGTTAAAAACATAAAAATAAATATAATAAAATTTAAAAATAGAGAAATAGAGAAATTAAATTAGTCAAAATTCAATATATAAGTTTAGATTTTTCATTTAAATATATTCTCAGCCATTATTCTACTATATAAAATTTTAGAACGAAAAAAAAGTAATAAAAAAATCATAACATTGATTTTTTAACACTTTATCAATTTTTTTTTAAATAAATATATTTATATTATTGTTACTAAAGACAAGAAGATTTGATATATTAAGATAATAATAAATAAATATATTTAAATTAATTTATGAATGAATTAAATAAGTACTAATATTTTTAAATACATTGATCATTTCCACATATAAATAAATTATAAAAATGTTTGGGAAGTTTCAATTGAATTGAATTTTACGTATTGTTGGACATTTTCTTATTTTAATTAAAGTCAATATTATTAAGTAATAATATATATATATATATATATATATATATATATATATATATAAATAAATAACATATATGTACTCAGATTTCATTGTATATTTATAAACTGGTCTGGAATAAGGTGAATGGAATGTTAGATTTTCCTTCGTACAGACACTTTCAGATGTCTTCATAGAAATCGTGCCGTCTATTGAATTCAGCGAATAGAACGTCGAACGTTCATCCTGTCAGAACGTCAAAAGCATTGGCTTGTTGGTGAAGCCGTATCCTAGACGAGCGTAAAAAAATTCCCGACTCAAAAGACAATCGAATGTAATGTATAGCATGCATTACTTACTCTAACTACAGATAAGGCTGCGTTTAAAAGACAATGCCATGTCTGGGTTTGAACGTAAGACTGTCATTAGTTTCGTTGAACATAGATTTGCATCTGCGACGAGGAGATTTCATTTTTTTATATTTCTTGTCTTTAGGTATGTATATGTATATATATATATATATATTACGATGGTGAAAAATTTTTATTTTGATGTATGAAATAAAATATATTTTTATTTCAATCGATTACATCATATCTATTATTTCTTTTTAATGCACTCTCTTAAGAAGTTTGTTTATTCTACAACAGATATTTGAATACAAAAATCTTCAATATATGATTTTATTTCTTCATAAAAATTCAATTTTTTTAATTAATATAATTTTATAGTAGTAAAAATAGTCTGTAATCCATAGATAACAGATTAGATGAATATGAAAGAAATATTAAGTTTTCCCGATCAATATCTTTCATTTTTATATAAAAACTAAATAACAGGCATTCGTTTATTATCTTTATGAAAATTAACACCCTTTTTGTGTACCAATTTTTTTTGAAGTGAAACTTCTTTAGCGGCGTTGGGATAAAATTTCTACATACAACGGAAGTTATTTACCGAATCTACACAGCGGAAATCTAGTATACATAGAGCATATGGCAGAGGAGTAGTGAGGCCCATCACGCATGCACGTCGGTTTAATATGATTGAGCAATAGGTAGCACGTTGTATTTGCTATATTTTTTCACTGTTCTGTTATTAATTATTATTTACAATTAGTCTGTGAATTGTGCTTAAATAAGAGTGCTATTCAGTGTGATAACATTGATATTTTTGGTAAGTATATTAATTTATAATATCTCATATTATAATATTAGGCTAAATAATCATACAAATAAGACTACATTACATCCACGTAGTTTTTAAAAATTTATCAAATCAACGTGAAATTGAGGTTATGGGCATGTATACCAATATATAGATATAGTATTTTATAACATTATGTATATACATTTAATCTATTTATCAAATAAAAGAGATATTTTTAAAAAGACGTGGTATTTAAAAATTATTGAAACCTATACAGTTTTGAGGTTATCTGTTACTTTATTTGTAACAATTTCTCACAATAATTTTATTTATAATTATGATCAAATTATTCTACACTTTTATCAAAAAATGTTATATTGAAATTATTATGATTTTTTTGATCTCAGGTGTCATTTTGAAGATTTATTGAATTATATGTGGTTTTATAAAATTATCAATTATCTATAAATAATATCTAAATAGATGCTATTTATTGCAGTTATATATTATTTGTGAGTGTTTCCTTTAATTGTTATATTTTCAAAACATTGATCTAATTGTATATTATACAATAGTAATATAATAGTAATTAAAAAAAAAATTTATATGCTTTAAAATGGTAAAGACTATTGCACAAAAATTTTACTTATTAAAAACCAATTGTATCGTTTACACCTACTCAGTCACCACCGGAGGAAGCAATGGAAATCGAAAAATTCCAAACGAAAACGAATAAATTTTCATAATTCATAATTTTGATCATCGTTCTGTAACCTACACCATTGACAATAACTCGCTCTTCGACTTAATTTAGAAAGAAATAAGAACCGATGATACCACCAGCGTACATCCGCACATAGGGTGTATTTTTTTGGATGAAACGGGCTCTCGTGAATCTTTTTAGAATTAGTCTCATTCTAAATCCGTCAATTTTGTTTAATAACGCACCCGTTAATCCAAAAATAAGCCTCATTACTGAAAAATTTTTTGTGGTTTATAAGCTTGGCAAACAAAACACTGATTTTTCTAATCAATTTCCACAATTTAAAAACGTTGCTCAAGTTTCAAATGTTTTATAATGATTTGCTAAAGTATACTGAATCTAAATGTAACTTATAACGCGAAAAATGACACCTAACCCTATTTAAAGTTCTATCTAACATAAAAAAATACTCTTAACATATAAATTAAAAAGTGTAACGTTTTAGGACTAACAAATACATTTTAATATATAAAATAATAGTCAATAAAGTAACTTTTTTACTACAATAATTATTCATAATAACAAAGAATATTTAACCAGAATATATATATATATATTTATGTATATATTTATATATATATATATATATATATATATATATATATTTATATAAAATCTATAAATCTATATTTAGAAATATATTTTTATGAAATATTAAAATAATTCTATGTTATCAATCTTATGATAAAATATGCACGTTACTTTTTACTTAATTACATTTATAAAATATAATATTTATTATATTTTATAAAATCAATGCTTAATTTTATACAAAATATATTTACCTGCTTTATAGTAATTGATATTCATTATTAATATATATATATATATATATATATATATATATATATATATATATATATAATAAATTTTATATATTTAATATTATTTTGAAATCAAAGTCTGCTACCATTATACAGATACACATGCAGACAAATATATATATATATATATATATATATATATATATATATATGTATGTATGTATGTATGTATAATACAATCACGATACCAGTCTCTAAACGACTACAAGAAAGAAAGCTTTCCACTCATTTTGTTATTCGCGTGCGTCGAAGCGTTTTGTTCATCGCCTGACCGAAACCGACTAACTAATTAATGAGAATATCGATCTTCTTAAAGTTTTAAAATGCTCAACAAACAAAGACGTATAGTAGTCGCCGTACTGCTCTTCAAACACTGATTTTCTTTTCTTTTAATATTTTATAAATGCGACGCGATAAAAACTGTTCCAAACGAAGTGAACGACTTGGGTGTGGTACATTTTCATACAAAAATAACGCGATTGGATTGAAATGATTGTACTGATATACTTAATATGGTCGTAAAGAATTCTTATAAATTTCATTAGAATATTAAAGAAACTGGACGTTATTTTTATCGAGAATGATATTTTAAACGATTTTTTTTTAAATTTATCTTTGTTAAGATAATATTTTTTATACATAAATTTTCTTAGGTCATTTATTCTGTCTTATATTAATAAAAATCATATTAATCTAAAAATTGATTAGTATTTTTAAATATTAGAGGAAATACTTCATATTAAAATATGTATTCAATTTGATTCTTTATCTCATTAAAATTTCCATTTATTTAATATTTTATTTCAAATGAAATATAAGATTTATTTTATGTTTCTTTGAAAATTAGAATTATTTTTTAATTTTATTTTACTACAAACAATATATATTACTTATATATGTATGTATTATATTTTTACACATAAAATAATAATTACAAAAGATTTTGATAACTAATCTTAATTATATTAAAATCAATTTTTAAACTCTACTTTTTGTAACATTCCAAATTTTAGATATTCGTATATATCTTTTTGAATATTTTGTAATTCTATATATAATTTGTAATAAAAAATCAGTGTATATTTTCAAATTAATAATAACACTTAATTTCAACTACCATACATTTAATAATATTTGTTAATTTGCTTTTTACATCAAGATAAATAAAAATGACAAAAATAACATTTTCAGACAACAAAAAGTTTCCATTGGTTGTATTTCTAATTATAAAAAATAAATATTCTATGATACACACACACGCTCATATATATATATATATATATATATATATATATATATATATATATATATATATATAGAAAGAGAGAGATAGAAAGAAAGTTTTTTTTAAGCGTGATAGAAATTTAAATTTAATCCCTATCAAAAGTTCTATCTAATCTAAAAAAACACTTTATCTTATCTATCTATCTATCAATATATATATATATATATATATATATATATATATATATATCACACACACACACACACATACACACGTGTATATATTCATAATCTAAAAATATAAGTCTTGTCGTTACTATTTATAGGTATTTGCTATTTCGAAATATTATATTTGATTATTAGGAAATAATGAAATAAAAAATAAATCTTATATTAAAAAAATATCAAATCAATTACAATTTGGGTGTGTTATAAAGACAGAGTAATAAATTTTGACAATTCCTAATATTTAAATTTATTTGTAGATATTACTATTTTTAATGAATTCCAATTAATTTTTGGGAAAATATCAATTATTTCTTCCAAATAGTCTATGTAATTTTTTATACCACTTACTTGAGAACATTCTCTAAGCTAATGTTCGACATTAAAAGTGGATTCTTGGGTTTATGTCTAATTTACTCGATAAAATCTATATCTAATTAAGATTTATAGGCAGATAAGTTCAGATTATGACAGATGTTCAATCAATTTATATATTTTGAGATAATTTGTCTATACAAAGTGAATATAAAAAGAAAATCTATTAATTATAATAATAGAGTGATAAAGGTTTATTATTTGTACATACGTAGGTTTTAAATTGTCACAAAATAGCGTATAAAATTTTATTTTATAATTTATATATATTTGCTAAAAAAAATTCTAATAAAAATTCTTACAATATTTTAATAAAATAAATAAATTTTCTTATTACTTTAAATAGGTAAGCAACTAGAAAAATGTAAAAATAATATAAATCTTTAATCTGTTCATTGATATAAATAATAACAGGGTATCCAAATGCAACGTTTAGATTTGTTTTTTTTTAAAAAAAAATAAAATATTATACATATGTTTTTCTATACACCACCCCATACATTACTCTATACACATGTTTCTTTTAATAAAACACAAATCTAGGCTTCACATATGGATGATCCTACATAAGTATTGCTTGAAATAATTATTTGAACAAAATAAATTAATCGACATTAAAAAATTATTACATATGAAAAATCACAATATGTGATATGTTAGAAAAATTACAAATACCACACCATTAAGAGGGTCGTTTGATAAGTATGGTTAAAAAGTAAGAAAAACTTATTTGAAAAATTTAATTAAATTAATTAATTAAGTTAAACAATAAATAAATTTACCATACTTATCAAACGACCATTGCGTATATATATATATATATATATATATATATATATATATATATATATATATATATATATATATTTATATATATATATATATATATATATATATATATATATATATGTGAACCGGTAATTATGAAAGTGGTCTAAGTCAAAAATTAAAAAGAAAAAAGTATACTGCTAGTTTCATACGGCAATGATTTAAGTTATAATAAACGAAAACATTTTGTTTCAATTAAAAAGTAATGTTTCTTTTAATTTAATGAAATTCAATTTGTTATTATTTTGATAGTAGTTTAAGACACTTCTTTTATTATAAATTTTAATTTTTTGAAAAAGTAAGTACTGTTAGGTTATTTTGTAGTGGTGAAAATGTAAATGAAAAAGACAAATTGCCTGTATTGTCCTTGAAAATTTTTATATGCTAATATCTCAATGTTATAGAAAAGCTCCATTTAAAGTACATAAGAAAATACAAAAAAATTTTTTTAACAAAAAAGTTAGAAAAATCAATTATAAAACGAACAATAAATACTAATGGAATAGAGTATTAATTGGTGACAGATACAATGGATAAAGGTTTCTAAAAATTCCCCCTATATTTTATAGAACGTCATTAGATGATGAAGTAGAATTTCACAGTTTAGTTCTTACACTCAATAGAGGAAGACCAAAAATATATATAAAAAATTAACTATTGCCATTATATGAAGATTTCAGACTAGTAACGAAGAAAAATACAAAGATATGATGGATTTGCTACCATATATACTACCGATTTATAACAACTATTTTAAAGTTCTAAAAACGTCACAAATTGTAAATAAAATGAAAAATGGAGAATAATTATAATTTTTAAACCTGAAAATTTATTCTGTTATTGACTTTTTTTAATAAATTCTATTACTTTTTCATACAAGACTTATTTTTAAAGAATGAATACATTTATTTTTTATGTTTGTCATCAGAATAAAATATTTTTTTAAATAATTCAAACACTGTAAATAAAAAATCTCAAACGAAAAATATTGACTTAGGCCACTTTTATAATCACCAGTTCATATATATATATATATATATATATATATATATATATATATATATATATATATATATAAAATTCAAATATATGAACTGGTGATTATAAAATTGGTTTAAGCCAATATTTTTCGTTTTGAGATATTTTGATTTCTGCATTTGAATAAAACGAACAATAAATACTAATAGAATAGTATTAATTGATGACAGATACAACGTATAAAGGTTTTAAAAAAATCCTCGTATGTTTTATAAAACGTCATTGGATAATGAAGTGGAATTTCATATTTTAGTTCTTCTAAACTAAATAATAACTTCTAATATATATATATATATATATATATATACATATATAAACGTTGAAAATATTATTTAAATTTATCTAACGTTCTACCAAAATAATAATATTCTTTTTGAAAATTAAATACAATTTGTGATTTTTTTATATAAAATGCTGATATTATTTTTATATAAAATGTGTTCCTTTTTGGATAAGCAGTACAAACCCTTTTTTTCTAATAACTTATTATTAGAAAAATTTGAAAAAAAATATATTTTAATAATTTTGAAAGCAAATATCTAAACACACATTCAATATTTTTAATACGTAAAAAATTAGAGTTATATAAATAAATATATATATATTCATCGACGTTAACGTTCTTGTTTATTATTGTGTTAAAAAAGTGTACGATACAGCTCTTGGTGCCTATGTATTCTGCACAGAAGCGTTGTACATGTCGAACAGACCGAGTCGATCAAGGGTGGAAATTCTTTCTGTTCCATTTTTCACGATTATATTCGCTGTAATATGCGTTGCAGCCCCCTGGATTGCTTTGTCGTCACTTCGTCGAATAAAAGAGGATCGATAAGGGCACTAATGAATTGTGCGGTTAAATGAACGGAGACCTCTTCTTTTTCTCATTTCGCGAGGACGATGGCGCCGCGGTATCGGCACCAACACCAACCGGGTTGATAACGACGTGGTGGCGACAGACTAGTGAACGAATGGTATGAGTATCGGTTAGGTTACTGGTGATTCGCCTCCAGACCCCTACTTCCACATAGATGATGAAGATGCCCGCGATCTTGTTCGTGGCGTAGGCGTAGCGGTTATATGGAATATAATGCGTTACGTTCTTTGCGAAATGAAAATTTCAAAATTGATTGCATTTTTTACCGGTCTTTTTTGCAGCTCGTACGTGAGACTCGAGTAAAATTGGACGTAAATTCTCGTTTACGACTGCGATGACTTTACCAAACATGCGTGCGTACGTTGGTTTTAGGTAGCTGTCATTGTATTAAGTTTTACTAACGAAAAAAGTAACGTACGTATGAATAGCATCACCTGGTCACTTATTACGTCGGATATTTTTTAAAATGAAATTAATTTATGGAAATTGCTCGTGTATATAAATGAGAAAAAAGGTTTAGCTTTAACTATTGAAGTTTGGAAAATGTGTGATTTACATAAAGAAACCAGATTTGATTTAGTGACTTTTATATTTTTTATCAGATTTATTTTGAACAAACATCGTTTTAAAGTACTACTTTTTTAAAACGAATTTCTGAAATTACCTATTGTGCACGTTGGAGAAATGTATGTCAATTAAACTTTATTCATTTATTTTGAAGATTAACAGAAAGATTAGAACTATGACAAAGATTAATGGAACCCTGTTTAATAGATTGAAATAATAGTTTAGTTCTTCGAATAATTTTTCTTTCACAAATGAATTTACATTTTATCTGACACGAGTTTTTATTTCATCATAATTTCTGATAATTAATAATTATCGATGTTAATACTCTAAAACTTATTTTATAATTGTGCAGTTACTTTTAGAAGATAAACACAGATTTTTATTTCAAACTTAGTTTGTTATAGTTACTCTAAAAATAATTTTTAAATAATTTAAAGTATAATACAAATATATATATATATATATATATATATATATATATATATATATATATATATATATATATATATATATATATATCAGTTTAAATTAGGTCTATTATCTTGTAAAAATAACAGAAGGAGTAAACCCCGGCCTCACCAATGAATGTTAGCCATTGTGGCTTTCGTCCAGTAGTGGACTGAATGTTACTATTCAAAGTATTTGGTTGAACTCATCATGTTGAACAAGCAGGTTGGTGAGGATTTATTATTTAGGGGTTCTTTCCTTAGGCATGTTTCCTTCATCTCCGTTAAAGGGCGCTATCAGTTTTATATTTCCGAACGAGAATCGAACACTCGTGTTCTTCATGACAGTCAGTGGTGCCAACCATTACACTACTGGTTGGTTTTATGTGTATATATATATATATTACATCTAAATTTTTTTTAATATATTTCTTTGAATACTAATATAGATAGTTAAAAATTTAAATTTGATAAAATTTAATTAACTTATATGGAAGACTATGTTTGATTCTTCGTCGGCGAGTCTTACAAATTGAAATTAAACATAAGGTTGACAATTTTATCTTGTAAAAAACTTACGAAACTTTTACAAGAAAAGTTCTACTAATTTTTGTCAAAAGAACTGCAAGGTCTATAACAACAAGAATTATAAAATAAATTACATATAATCGAATATATCATCACTATCAGTCTTCTTTCTAAACATTACTAGATAAAAGCCTTCTCCAAAATTATTCACTTCGACCGATCCAATGCCTTCTCTTATAATCCATTCTGACTAATTTCTTTCTATATCCCCTATCTATTCATGGATCTGTTTCTGGATCTTCTTATATATATATATATATATATATATATATATATATTAGTTTGTCAAATATCTCCCTTCCGCCTTATGGTCTTTTGAATTTCGCAGCTATGTACAAAAAAAAAAAAAAAAAAAACGCGGAAGAGAGATACTTGCCAACCTAATATATTAAATCAGTTTTCAATAAATAACTCATTTTGTTCATCGGTGCACTAATTTTTTTACTATATGACCAATTAAGTTCCATTTGAAACTTTTTACTTTTGTCACTATCTATAACTCTTGTTTTTTTTCTGATCCATTAATTTCTTTTCCTATTTATTTATGTCTTAGCATATATTTTTCCTTACTTATTTGTGTTGTCTATAGTATCCATTTTTTTTTAACATTCAAGACCTATATACCATTATTACGGGGGAGAAAAAATAGGAATTAAATATATATATATATATATATATATATGTATATATAATAAAACTACAAAATTAGCCGATTATTGTTAAAAACAAAATTAAATATTATGTGGTTATTTTGATTCAATAATTTTGATTCAATAATAAACATATTGAATATATTAAACAAATATTTGATAATATAAGCTGGACTAAATAAGAATAAAGAAGAGTGAGAAAGTAAGTAAGTAAATGTATGTTTAAACTTTTTAATCTCATTTGAGTCACCTATATAATATTATTATTTATGAAATAAGTATATATATATATATATATATATATGCATGTATGTGTATGTGTGTGTTATGTATGTATGTATATTCGTATACATGAAGTAAAATAATTTGTAAACTTAATTATATATAGTTTCTTAATGAATAAATTGTATAATTAACAAAAATGTATTTTTAAATATCTTTGATATGCAAGTTTATTTCTTTTTCATTAGAATCAATAATTGATATTTTTAATTTAAATTCAATTATATATTTTTTAAATAATATAAAATATATAAATATTTACATAATTGTCACTTACTCAAAGACTAAAATATTACTATTTGTTTAATATTTTCTTAATGTTAATTTTTTCTAATAACACATATGGAAATTGTTATTCCATCGTCATTATTGTCAATATAATTGAAAATTAAAAATTCTATAGATTTTATAATTATATGCACTGATAATGATGTCACAGACATGAAAAAACGCATTAGTAAACAAATTAACAATAAGTGAATACTAAACATTAAAAAAGCTTGTGCTGTTGGGGTGAGTAATTAATTTCTACCGAAGTCAATTAGTACAGTGCCAAACCAATTATATGAAATTTCTGGCATATTTCCAATTTTCACAATTATAAATAACATTTGAGAATTCTGTATTTTTATATATACATTTTTATACTTATTTCCTATCAACACAAATCCTTCCTATCAATGACATTACTCAATTTTCAAATATAATATCCAAATTTCATTTCAGAAAACTGAATAATCTTATTTTAATTTTTTTTAATATTAAATATGTTATTTGTCAAAAGAAATGTCTATTTGGTCTCTTATATCGAAGTGAAATTTATATTATTAAATGCAAATAATAGCAAATATTTTTATAATATAATTAAATTGTGCTAAATTATTTGCGTAATACTTTTAACTCCCTGTCGGCCACCGATAGCTCCAATGGAGTAGGAAGACAATTATTTGTTTTGAAACTGTGACCAATTCATTTTAATACATATGAATTTTTACCCCCAACACCAAAAAAATAATAATAAAAGTGAAACAAAAATTATACAATAAGTGATAATTGAACACTTTATAACCTAGTGTGGTATTGGGGGTAAAAATTCATTTGTGTTAAATTGATTATGTACTTAATGCATTGTTAAGAAGAAGTTGTATGTCCTACTGGAATAGTTACAAGAAGACCACAACACAGAATAAAAACCAAATAATGAGGTACATAAAAGTACAAGTTAATTTAAAAATTGTTAGAAAAAAATATTGAAACATAGTAAAAAGCTAGCTAAAAATTGTATTTTAATTGGCCTCCGAGATTATGCGATTTAACACCATTAGATTTTTTTGTGGGGTTTTTAAAAAATCGAGTCTATGCTTACAAGCCACAAACAATTAATGACCTAAAGAATAACATTCGAGTTGCAATTCGTGAAATAAATACAGAAAAATGTCGAAAAGTCACTGAAAATTTCGATATTCGAATTAATGCCTGCAGACGTAGTCGTGGTGGACATTTGAACGATATTCAGTTTTATTTTTAATTGTAATAAATTATATTTTTATTAAAAAAACTGCTTGAAAAATTACATATAGTTTATGTCTTATTAAAAAGAAACATATAGGCGTTTTTTTGGATGATCCTACATAATTAAAAAGATTTTTTCGTATTCACATGTATAGTTATTATTTTAGATCATTCTCTTAATAATAATTATATAAGCTATATATATTATCGTTTTTTAAACTTTATGCAATTGTACTGGGTCTATTATTAAGAGCAATCAGTGTTTTTAACGACGTCATTATTATTTATGGTGACAATCACTAATGATCTGTCCGACAATCAACGTGTTAAGATTATTGATTTTATTTTTATAACAACAAACTTTATTAATCTATATTAATTTTTTTAAAAAATATTTATAATAAAATCGCTAACATCCTCAATTGATATTTAAAAAATCTTATTTTTTAAAAATAAAAATTCATGTAATAACTGTTTTATGTCAGTTATGTTATACAAAGTTTAACAACAATATGTTCTTTATTCTTTGCTCCACTTTTGTAACAAAATTTACTTGTTAAATATTATAAACTTTATTGTGTCTATTTATAGTTGGAACACAATTTTTCATTGAATTAAATTTAATATATTGAGAACAAACTTTTACTTTGCAGGTTCAATGAAACTTTTTCAAAATACAATAAGTTTCCTTTGATGTTAAATTATGATCGAGTAATTTGATCATACGATTTTTCACTTAACTACATAATTAATAAAAGAAAAAATATTTGAAATTAAAATATAGGGCAAATATTATAACTAACATTAATTTTTTGTGCCGATAATGGTGTACTAATTTAATTAATTTCTTTTTATAAAAACTCATATTTTATATGATTATATGAATATTGAAAGCTATTTGTATAAAAGAGGAAATATTATATATTAAAACAGCTTTGCGATTTAATTGAAACTCATTTTTATTCTCGGATATATTATAATTACATATAATTCTTGGAAATATAATAGTATATTAGTATAATTGAATTTGTTCGAAATGAAAATGAAATATTTTCTTTATTTAATATATGTATATATTGTACATAATCCAATTATAAAGAGTTATAAGAAATTATAATTCAACAAAAAATGACGAAGTTTTTAAAATCAAAGTCCAATTAAATACCTAATTGACAATATTATAATTTTATATGAAAATTCTTATTATCTAGTAAAAATTAGCGAAAAAAATTAATAGAAGAAAATTTGTATATTATAATTACTTTTGTTAGGTAACAATTTTAATTAAATCAAAATAATTGTTTAATGAAATATATTTAAACAATTATTATTTTATAGTAGGTCTACCGAAAAGTGTTCTCTGCTTAGCACATAATTATTTTGAGCAAGTAGAAAAGTGCTTTAGTAAATGATATAAGAGTAATTTTTTTAAGTTATATTTTATTATTGGTGTCTTACAATATACACTGAAAATCATCAGTATTTACTAAGGATGAATGAAAGAGAGATATCAATAAAGTTTATTTATAACACTGTATTACTTTACGAATATAAAAAAAGAAAATAATGTTGCAGAAGGATGTAGAAACTTGTTAAAAGTTTTTGGAGTAAACACAGTATCTGAAAGAACAAGCAGAAGATAGTTTGAGAAATTTAATGATAGAGATTTTAACCTCAAAGAAGAACTACGTTCTGAAAGCCCTTTATTATCAACATTAGAGATAGAAAAAAAGCTCTATATAGCTCAAAACACAGTTTAGGATTGTTCGGTAGCTTGGATTCGTGTAGAAATATGGAAAATTAATATCATATAAATTGGCTACTGGAAATAAAGAGAATCGTGTATTCATTTGCTCGTCTCTATTTTCAAACAATAAAAAGAAAAGAATTTTGGAGCCCTTCGTAACTGAAGATGAAAATTGGATTACATATAAAGATTTAGCGAGCTAAAAGTATATTGCAGAGCAGAACAACTCGTTTCATCGACATCACAATGGAATTTAAGTGTGTAAAAACAGTGAATGTTGTTTATATAGTAGGATATAAAAGAACCAATTTATTATAAATTTCTAGAGCCAAGAGAAACGATTAATTCTGAAAAATATTGTCAAAAATTGGACAATTTAAACAATTAACTTAAAAAATGTTTGGCTTTTATTAATATAAATCAAATTATCTTACAACTTGTTAACTCAAGGTTACATTTTTTCAGGTAACTTAGAAAAAAATAGCAAAAGTTAATTGGAAAGTTCTAACACACCTAACATTCTTAAAATATAGCACCTTCCAAGCACTATTTATTTTGGGTTCTACAAAAAAATTTAAATGGAAAAAAATTGATGAAGATAGAGATGTGAAAAAGAACTTGGATGAATTTTTGGCTTTTAACCAGTTAACTACGTTTGACGTATATACACGTCATTTTAAAACCCAAATTTGATACGTTGGTCAAGTATGTTCGTCATATAAAAAGAAAAATTACCATTTGATCTGAAAGTATATAATTTTTGTAAAAAGGTAAAAAAAATTATTTGGTTGTATATTTTATTTATATTATTATTAAAACTGTAATGTTCAATGACTGTGTTCAATTTTTATTAATATATTTTTGAAGTGTTGTCAAGTAAAAGCAAAATCTTGTAGTATCTCTTTTCTTCTAATAAACTTGATTGATTATTTTCTTTAGTATATTGGATATTTCCCGATTTGTTTTGTAAAATATTATCTCTTTAAAAATTTAATGGAAACTCTACTCTAAAACTGTATATTGGGTATTTTCTAATTATTGAAAAATATATAAATAAGATACGCAAAGTCTCTATTTCATTGAAACAAATTCTTTCATTGAAAAAGCTGATTCTTATAAGATTTAAAAATAGTTTTAATTCGATCTTTTAAAGATTTCCTCAGTTATTATGAAAATAAATTATAAGGTAAAGTGATATAAAAATTAATTGAAAAAATAGTTTGTTATTGTTAAATTTTACCCTCTAGATGGGTGAATTTGATAGCGATATACACTTGTATATATCAGAAACTAAAAAAATGTGTCTCGCCTGTTGACATCTTCTGACGAAAACAACAGTAGTGACTCAAAAAAGCATTTTTACATGTAAAACATGTAAGTCTTCTTCATTTTGTTTTAGTTTTTTATTAAAATATATAATAGGTGTATTTGACCTGCGTTTGACGTATATACTCGTCATTGCTTAATTTTAATTAAGCGCTCCACAAGAGATTTTTAAAACTAAATTCCACAGTTAACAAATTAAACACGATTCTTTTTATCGGAGAGGAATTCGAAAATTTCAATTAAGATGGAAAAGTTGGTAATATTATTGAGAAATAAATTGTTAATTAAACAGGAAATAAAAATGATATATATATATATATATAAATAAATTATTTTCTTTAATTAAAAAAACTGTCAAAACTTTTCTGTACACCTAATATTACATATTGTAATTGAATAAAAAGTAATAATACACCGTGACCTTTAACGTATTTCAAAACAAAATTAAAAAAATAAATAAAATATTTTCATGTTAGAATCATAAAATATAAATGTAAATTTTATATAGTTGAATCGATTGAACAATATACGGATTATAAAACTTCTTAATCAAAGTTTGATTTATAGTTGAAATGTAAATTTTTCACATTTAATTAACAACTTCTATTCGTAAGTTCAAAAGAAAAAGTTCGTGGTCTCTACTGTGGTTCATTATATTCAAAGTTGTTATTTTAAGTAGACAATAGTTTCATTGAAATTCAACGAATTGGTATCAGAGAATAAACTTTTTTATATAATTTAGCTTGTTAGGAAGTTTTCTAAAGATTATAATTTTTAATGAATTTAGTTTTACTATTGAAATATAATAAATAAATATTTCCTTATATATGAACACATGTATGAGACATAATATAAAATATTTTTTTTATGAGTCAAGAAAAAGAAATATTAATTATAATAAAAATAACTTATGATGTGATATTTTTCTGAAATATGGAATTTATTTACTATCTGTCCGATAAAAAAATTTGAATTATGTCATATCAATCATTGGATGACAGTATCAATGGAATACAATTTGAGAATTAAAATTATTAAAAAAGAAATCTATTGTATTTCAATTATTTAAATATATATATTGTCAATATTTACCCTAAAATACTAAAAATAATATTGGAAAAATAGAAAAAGTAGCACAAATTTTACAATTTATCATATAAATAATTTGTTTATAAAATAAATTATACGAAAAATCAGACAAAATAATAGATAACTACAAAAGTCCTGTCACTTTTGAGATTGAAATAAAAACGTTTGTATATTTTTGTTCAAATTAACTCGATTCGACAAAATATTCACTTTTACATTAAACTACACTTTCCTAATAAGAAGATAATTTATAAAATTTAGAATTTTATGTTCACAAAAATTGAGAAAATTATATTTTTAACGCTGTATTACTATTAAACTTTTAATACAGATATGGTTATCCAGAGACAAAAATAAACGGGAATTCAATAGTGAAATATCTAATAAATACGGAGGATATGGGAAATTTTCCATCCCAAATTCATTATTTTTTCCCTTATCATTATCGTAACATGTAAACAAATGTTGTCACATAAAAATAAAACTCGACGATTCTTTTTGTTTTAATTTACAATATTATGTACTCTTTGTAGCTATTCACTGTAAATTTTCTCTGTGAGGATTTGACCAACTTGTACATTTCGATACTAAATAATTTTTATCAAAGTCCACCAAACACAAAGAATTTTTTCTAGAGTCAATTTTACTAGAGCTATTTGTGGAAAACGATCATTTAATGATAGCTTGTGGTAATTACGTTTAAAGTTGGAATAAAATATCCATTTTTTTTTGTTACGGAACAACATTTATCCAAAAAGTTTTGTAATTTCAGCCATGAAACAAGAGATGCATAAATGTTAGTACATTGGAATTTTTTGCTGGGATTTGAAGTGTATGGCAATCATTTATTTAATTTTTATCTCTTTCTCAATTTATACAAATGATTTCGTATTGTTTAATATTTACTTTAAATACTTTAGCACGTTGTTGATTAGTTAATTTAAAATTTGTTTTATTGTCTGTATTTTGTTAATATTTATGTTTGATTATCTGCCTGATCGGGCTTCATCTTCTAACGATTCATCCTCTGAAACATATTTTTTAAATGATTCTAGCATTGTTTTTCAGTTAATTATCAATTTTCTAAAAGCGTTACAATTTTTTCTCGAAACTTCAACTGCTTTAGAACGAAATTTTAATTTGTAAAGTAATTATTTTACACAAACAATTTAAAGAGTTGAAATTATATTTTTAATTAAAGTAAATATAACAAAATGGAGTGATCGAATAAAACAAAGCATGTACTTTATTACTCAGTTAATGTGCTTATAAACAATTCTTGAAATTATGATACATGAAAAAACGACAGAACTTTCTAATATTTTATTTATCTAATATTTATAAAATTTAAAAATATTTCATAAAACATATTATATTTACCTAACATTCTCTTTAATTAAATTTACTAATAATATAACAAGACAGAAGATGTAATAAATCCAGATGAGAATATTTTCTTGAACATTGTGAAAGGAATTTATATTATTTAAAATTGTATTTAAAAGTTAAAAAAATATTTATTTATTTTTATATTTCAAAGCCCTGTCTTAGTAGTTATTTCTATATAATTTTATTGCAGTACAACTGAATAATTTTATATAAAATATAGTGCTTGGATACCGATCAACAAGAATATGATAACATCATTTAAATTAATTGAATATTAAAAAAATCTATTTTTGCCCTATCGGAAGAAACGATTAAGAATACCAATTGTTAGATGGAATGATAAACGAGGAACAATTTAATTATGTATGCGAAGGAAATTACGATTACGGTAGTCAATGTTTTTAATTCCATTCACAGTTTTATTGATTTTCAAATGATATATACGAATGATATTTAGATAATAAATTCAGAAAATCTGTACAGGATAATATTAAATTTATTTTAATACATACATATATATATATATATATATATATATACATATATATATAAATAGGGTCATTTGATATGTATGGTAAATTTATTTATTGTTTATTTAATTAAATTAAATTATTCAGTTTAGTTTTTCTTACTTTTTTACCATACTTACCAAACGACCCTCGTGGATATATATATATATATATATATATAAGCAGTTAATTTTACAAGTGACATGAGTCTCTTTTTGAAAAAAAATTTATTCCTAACTCT
This sequence comes from Neoneuromus ignobilis, assembly GCA_029203775.1. Lineage (NCBI taxonomy): Eukaryota > Metazoa > Arthropoda > Insecta > Megaloptera > Corydalidae > Neoneuromus > Neoneuromus ignobilis. The sequence goes on from CP092088.1 coordinate 7,520,801, forward strand.
TTCAATTACAATTCCTTTCAAAATTCTTACTATTTTGTTAATAGAAATTTTACTATTAAACAGAGGTGCAAATATTTATTTTGAAAGTGGTATAAGTTAATATACATTTTTTTTGTAAAGTTATGTTTTATATTACATCTATTATCATATATACAACGAAATTAGAACATTTTTTTCATATAAAATAGTTCGTTTTTCAGTAATTTGAGAATTTCCCGTTTAATAAAAAAAGAATATGAAATCGTAACTACATTTTTATTTTATAGTCGTTAATAGGAAGATAAAGAACTATGATACTTAGTGAACTGAATTTTTTTTTATTTCTATAAATTGGCAAATATATTACAGTTTTGTAAAATATAGTGTTATACAATAGGTTCTATTCAATACATAAGCATTTATTAGAATTTTTTTTCGTATAATTTTATCAGACAGTGAATCAGGTAAATCATTCTCGTATTATTTACAAGGGTATTAAATGGCTTTAATACGCATTTATTTTATAAATAAATTACCTATAATACGAAGAAATGTTAATCATAGAAAAAAAGAATGTTAGTATATTTGAAAAGGAAATTCAAGAACAAAAAATGTAGACCAAAGTCGGGTCAATTAAATAATATTCTATGGATAACGATTTTTCATGATCTTTTTTACAAAATGTTTTATAAACTTACGAGTATTCTAGACAAAAAATGCAGAATTTCTAATTTTGGATTTTTCACAAAAAAGTGGAAGACTAAAACATATTTACAAATAGAAATAAATCCGTTATATAAAGATTTTTATCCCGCAGCAAAATATAAATATATAATGGATTTGCTTCTCTATGTAACCCAAATTTACCATAATTATTTTAAAAATTTAAAACAAAGTGAAATGAGCAAAAATTTTATCACTCCTATTAATAACAATTAAGAAATGCTTGAATAAACTTTTATATAAAATAAGTTATTTAAAATACTCATATATTGTATTTATGAATTACCTTATTAATTATGAACTATATTAATATTAGTGACAATGAAGAAATACCTCAATAAACTGTTATAAGGATTACGTTGTATAAATTTTTATTTTAATATTATCAATTTACTTGAATTACTTACTGATTAATAAATCGTCACTTAAGTAAAAAACATCACACAAAATTAACATAAATCCAGTTTTTATAAACTGTCAATTTTGAAAGTGGCTTAAGTTACTTTACAGTAATGAAAAATGACAATTCGTTAACAACTGTACGAAATTATTTACACTAAGAAAAATTTAAGTAACTGTGATAATAAATATATGTATAATTTTTAATAGTAAACACAAATATTTTTATGCACATTAAAACGCAAAATATTTAATATTTTAAAATAGAATAAAAGTGACTTTTGTCACTTTCAAAATACACAAATCATTATATATGATATATATATATATATATATATATATATATATATATATATATATATCATAAGGAGAGCTTTTGTAAATAAAATATATTTCATTTTAGCGCATTTCATTTTAACACATTATTTGTAGAAAGCAAATATTTTATTCGAAGAGTGTTTAAAAAAGTAAGATTTCAATATCATATATGCATAGCGGGCTACGTAGATAATATTGGAGCTTTCTGTTAATATGAATTGTCTTTTATGTATCTAGTAGAACTCGCGTAGATCCTTGTTCTGTTATAAATTTCTTTTATTTCATTTTTCTTTATTTTTTGTTGTTAAAAAAACTTTCCTAATTGTTATCATCCATCTTGCTTAGATATAAAAGCTTTACAACTAAAATGATTTCAATTTAATATTTTTCTAATCAAAGTTTTACATAACGTATGTATTATATAACGAATTTTCAGTACAAGTAACCCTCCTACAACACGGTTTCGCACTAACATGTTAAAAAAGTTGCGAAAACCTTTCTACAACCTTAGATAACACGATTTTTATTAGAGAAAATATGTTCGGAAAATTTTAAAATAGTAAATAATTACAAAATAATAAGTATTGGCTTGTAGTCTCATATAACACGATTTTACACAATACGGTATTTTTTAAGAACCTATCTACCGTGTTATAAGAGAGTTAGCTATAATTTAAAAATCCGCTACCATAAATTATCCAATCTGTTAAATATATTATTGTTTATTCTATAATCTGAACAAAATTTTAAATGATGAGAATTTTTTCTTAATCACAGTTAATTCAGCATTTAATTCAAAATAATTATTTTCTTGCACGTTTTAAACAAAATTTCCGAAATTTCCTATACATGAATTCTTATATACTTACGTATATATATATATATATATATATATATATATATATATATATATATATATATATTTCTATATATATTTTGGAGTAAATTATTTACTAAAAAATACCAAGTATTTTAATTGAATAAAAAAAAAACTATCAACATATTAATTATAGCTTTGTTAAAAGGAAAGTTAATTTATAAGTCATTATTTAAAAAGGTAAAATTATTTGTTTAAAAAAAGAAATTAAATTGGAATTAGGACAATACTATGAGAAAAAATATTTAATTTGTCTCTAGAATAGCGAATACTTATATTGTAGGTCAGAACAACATAAAACGTTAAAGAAACTAAAAATCTAAATTAAGAAACGAAATGGTAACTAGAACAAGTACAATTTGTTTAAAGAATAGTATACATTTATATTTTAAACCAGGAAAAAATTTCACGTTAAAGAAATTAAAAACACAAATACAAAGAAAAGGTTCTACAAGTGGTTTGTAGGTCAAAAAAATATCCTGACTCATCTTTTATGTATATATAGAATGTTTTTTAGAGTGATAGAACCTTAAATTGAATCCTATCGTAAGTTCTATTAATTCTAAAAAAACACTTTTTCATACCTTTATATATATATATATATATATATATATATATATATATATATATATACACATATATATGTATAATATATAAATGGTGTTTTTTTCAGGTTAGATAGAAATATCAATAGGGATTAAATTTAAATTTCTATCACACTTAAAACTCTCTCTCTCTATATACATATAAAATCGAATCTCTCTCTCTCTCTCTCTATAAAATAAAATCGAGTTAAAAGAATTATATCTTAAATATATAAATTAGAAAAATGTATTTAATTTGTCAGTTATATTTATTATGAAAAATCAAAATATAAAAGATACATCAGTTTAACTGTCAAGTCATACCGACAAAAAATAAAAAAAATATGCTCTCAAGAAACAATGGAGTTTAAAATTAAAGAGTAAGTAAGACAATCATACTTTTTAAAAATTGTTTCAGTGACATCTGATTAAATATTGAAATCATGTATACACATAGTTATATTTATTAATATTCCTATATATAAATAGATACACAGATGAATACACACATACATACACACACACACCTATGTATATATATATATATATATATATATATATATATATATATATATATATATAGTGTGTGATTTAAAAATATAAAATTGCTCCTATATAATAAACCTATAACAATTACAAAACTCAATTCTCGTATGCGACACAATCATTTTGAACTGAAAAACCATTACGACCATTTCACAGTATAAGAAAACAATGTCGCTCGAAGACAATGGACTTGGAGCGGCGCTAAGAGATACGAGAATCGGGGGATAAATGAGTTATGGGGGTTGTCCGTTGTTACACGTAGCGTCATCCGTCATCTAGTCTCCCTCGAAATACCAGTCGGCCGAGCAAGCCAACCATCCTACTCTTACCTCAACACTATGGTATCTAACCAACCTCATCGACCAATACTGCCACCTGCCGTTGAACTTTGGCCCCACGATACACCTCTTACGCCCCAGGTCTACTTCCTCTATCCTTAAATGTAACGTCCGTGCAGATAAGATTGGGGGTGAAGGATTTTATCTGTCTTGCATGACGTCTTAAATAAAGTTAGTATATATATATATATATATATATATATATATATATATATATATATATAATTTTCGTTTTAAAAAATATATGATAATTTATGTTGTAGTTGTCATATTAGGTTACGTAGTATTTTTTAAATTATTAAAATAAGTCACTTTTTTAAAAAAAATGACGAATTCACTTTCACACAAATAAAAAACCAACAATACTACATATAAAAATATTCAATAATTGTTTTACGTATTTACAATATCTACAGATATTTTAATACAATACTCTGATAATGATGTTATTTTCTTTGAAATTCGTATTAGTTTATGAAGAAAGAAAGTGAATAATAAATAATTATTGAATATTTTTACAATATCTAGTAGTATTAGGACGATAATTTATCTCAAAAAATTTTATTCGTTTTGAAAATAATTTTATCATATTTTCAGAATTTAATCATAATTTATCATCAAATATTACATTCTATTCCTGAAATTGAATCTCAAAAATTATTCTTCAATTTGTATAAAATTCGAGAATGATAAAATAGTCTTTATTGTTTTAAAATATGAATTTTCCTACAAACAGCGTCTTAAAAATCGAACATTTATAAATGTAAAATATAAAGAGACTACTACATATTTTCAAAATAAGTCATAAGTCATAACATATTTTTTATGGTTACTCTGCGTAGCATCTTGAAGAGTGATGTGGATATAATTGTAGTGAGATTTTTTTTTATAAAAAATGAATTTGTTATTAAAAAAATATTTTTTTAAAGTAAATATTGAAGTAATATTTAATTAGTTAATTAATATTTATTCTTCTAATTAATGTTTCTTTACTAGTAATATTAACAACAATATTTCATTAGTAATAATAAATTAAAATACAAAAAACAGGTTAATTATATTGTTAAATTGTAGGATATATATATTTATTATTATATTAAAACGGGGAATTCAATTCTGGTCAACATTATTAATCATACTACTACTATTCAATAATATTTTATCAAATTTTATTGACTTCGAAGCTTTGTTAGCATTTATTATTCTAATTTTAATATTTTCTACAATAAGTTTTAGCCCCTCAAAATATAAATAAGAAAATGCTTTTAAAATATCTTTCTATTTTAAAAAAATGTTACTTCGTCTCTGATGTAATATGAAAATTTTATTTAGAACTTTTTCGAAGTTTTTCAAAAATTACCGAAATAAAATTTTTATTAAATAAATTAATGGTGTTTAATATTGTTTAACAGAGAGCAAGTTTTGGGTTGTTGAGCAAAACGAGTGAAGGGTGGAATATTATATAACAGAAGAATCATGGAAAAACATTTAAATAGACCCGATAAAATTTGATATGGTTTTTGCTCAGCAGTAGAATAGTATAAACTTTTATTGATAGTGATATTATAGAATGTTTTTTTAGGTGTGATAGAACTTTAATTGAATCTCTATCGAAAGTTTTATCTAACCTAAAATAAACTTTTATATATACATATGTGTATGTATATATAAGTGTGATAAAGAGTGATATTTAGATAGAACTTTTGATAGGGATTCAATTTAAAGTTCTATCATGCTTAAAAAATACCTATATATATTGTCATTATAATAAAAAAATATATAAAAAAATATTTCATTGAGTATACAATATTTCCTACTCTACGAGTCGCCTACACTCCATGTTTCAATTCCCATTTATACCGTTTTATACTTTTGTTATATTTTTAGAATTTTTTTTAGAAAAACATGTAATAATACTTAAATATTATATGTAGTGTAGTTCGCATACGAGTAATTTTTACAACCAATGTTTTAGTTATTAAATGCAACTCAAAATATATAATAGAAATAATTATAATATAGGGTCATCAATTGTGATGCCTAGATTTGTATTTTATTAAAAAGAAACAAAATAAACTATATACAGGTTTTCATATACACCACTATATATACACATGTTTCTTTTTAATAAAACACAAATCTAGACGTCACATGTGAATGACTCTATTTAATAAAAATTATTATTGTTCCACAATTTATTTTGATCGTTACAACTTTTTTGTTTCAATAATGTTATTTTCATTTTTATACAGGTTATAAGGCATATATAGGTTTTTAAACATGATAAAACTTTAAATTGAATACCTATCGAAAGTTCTATCTAACTTAAAAAATACCATTATATATATATATATATATATATATATATATATATATACCTGTGTGTGTATGTATATATAAAGGTATGGTAAAGTGTTTTTTTTATGTTAGATAGAACTTTCGATAGGGATTCAATTTAAAGTTCTATCACACTTAAAAAAAGCTTTACATATTAAAGTATTATAGTAATTAGTCTCGACAACAAAGATCAAATTCAACTCACTCTGCATATACAAAAAAATCAACAAAAATCAATCTGACTACGAATGTGTTAAATATATAAAATATAATATAGATTTAAAAAAAAATTAAAAAATAATATTTGTAGTGATATAAAGTAGTAGAAGATCTATTTAAAATAATAATTTAATATAAGAATGATCTATTCAAAATTTATTTACGAAAAACACATTCTTCTAATTTTTTTGTTACTTGAAATAAAATTATAAGAATATACATTCAAAAAAATAAAATATTCTCAATAGAGTCTCATTTAAAATAAGTGTTGTTTTCAACGAAACACAATACTTTAGAATTATGGAAAGAAATATATTTCCGTAAATAATAATACTATTCATAAATGAAAATGTTCTTGATACTTATGGTTATCTTGTTTCTTTCTTCCTTTTTTTCTTCACACACACACACACACACACACATAAATATTTATATATATATATATATACATATGTGTTTGTTGAAAATCGAGTTTTCTCATAAAATATTTTGTACTTATAATTATATTTTGCCGATAAAATATATCAGTTTTAATAAACAAACTCTATTCTTGTCGATAAAAAATTATCGAGAACACTAAAACTTTATTACTTCATAACGATTTCTCAAGATGAACGATTCATTGGAAAGGACAATTAAATAGATTCTTTTTTTACTGAGTATATAATAAAAAAATAACAAATAAATAAAAGATATTACAGTTGAATTTTTATTATATTTTGTAAGTTTTCTCTTGAATTTTATTTTTCACAACATATATATATATATATATATATATATATATATATATATATATATATATAATTTTATATGTACTATTTTCGGTTTCAAAACAGTGTCCCTGACTGAAACTGATTTAAATTGTAAATCAAAAGGTAAAATGGACACTCAGAACGAAATCTGATGGAAAATGAATTCCCAATAGGATATGATGAGTAAAGAAGCGTTTGCTTTATCAAGGAGGGATAGCAACTAGCGAGTTGAAATAGCTCGTATATCCCTTAGGGTTTGAATTCATTCCTTTTCGTGAAAGTGAATAGTTCGTAAGTTATATAAACAATTATATAATAGGGAAAGGGATGAGTGGATATTTATGTAAATATCAAGATATATTTAGATGGAAGTTGTACAAAAACGTTTAATATACATTATTTATGTTTATAATTCACGTACTGAGATTAAAAAATATAAACGGATTTTATATGAAAAAAAATATGATTAATAAAATGATTGGGATTATTCATTTAAACGTCAGTCTTGTAAATATAATATTCATATTTATGCAATATTGATAAAAATTAAATTATTTTTTCTATATTTACTAACATATATATATGTATATATATATATATATATATATATATATATATTTATAAGGTCATTCACATGTGATACCTAGATTCGTGTTTTATTAAGAAGAAATAAAAGAAACTATATACATGTTTATTTTTAATAAAACACTAATTTAGGTGTCATATTTGGACGATCCTATATATTTATTGAAATTAATAGAAGAAAAAGTGAAAAAAGTCTCGACTGATAATCTAATGCAATGGCTAAGGAAAAAACAATAACAAATGAGTGGAATAAACAAATAGTAATTCTTAATCACAAAAAAGGAGACAAGCAGAATTTGAACTAGGGACCGATTATTCTATTTCCAACGATATATAAAATTTTCATCAAAGTTATTTCAAAGAGGCTACAAAGTCAAATGCATTTATTACAGCTACAAAAATAATCAAGATTTCGAAGCAGATTTAGTAAAATGGATCACATTCCAGTTTTTAATTGATGCAAAGAATTTCAAATTAAATCACTCTATATTGGACTTCTAGATTATGAAAAATTCTTCGATTCAGTTAAAATTATATGTAAGGAATATTAAATCGATCCAAAATTTAAAAAAAATATAGAGAGCTAAGAAAATTCGTCGGAATGGACTGAAAAAGAAAGGGATTAAATCGGTTGAGGTAGGCAATTTCGTGAGAGACTTTCTATCCAAAAAGAGAAAGAAAGAACTCTTTATATGTATATATAGATGTTTTTTAAGCGTGATATAATAATAAATTAAATTCCTATCCAAAGATCTATCAAATTTTAAAAATCATGTATATGAGAGTCGTTTGATAAGTATGGTAAAAAAGTAAGAAAACTAAATTAAAAGATTAAATTAAATTAATTACTTAATTGATTAAATTAAACAATAAATAAATTTACCATACTTATCAAACAACTCTCGTATATATACACATACATATAAAAAGTATTTTTAGGTTAGATAGAACTTTCAATAGGGAATCAATTTTAAGTTCTATCATGCCTAAAAAAACACCTATCTATATCTATATATATTTATTAGTTTTATCGCAAAATTAAAGTGATTAGTTTACATCAATTGAAAATGATTACATTAGAAGACGATTAAAAATGTGTAGCGATTTGTCTTGAAATTTTCACATCACTCCGCAATTGTAATCATTAATCTTCGGAAGTAATCGTTTCAGTTTGGAGTAGCGTGAGCATTTATGACATTAATTTTGGAATGGAATTATTATTTTATATATATATATATATATATATATATATATATATATATAATGATAGAGAAATTTAGCTTCCAAATTTTGCCAAAGTTGTTCGAGAGTTACAAATTTTATGACAAATTAAAATTAACAAAAAGTGCAAAAGAAGATTTTCAAGCAGACTTTTTGGACAAATTTTCAAGCAGTTTTTAGATACAAAACCAATTTTAATTATATTGTCATTAGAATTGAATGTACATCAAACCACCATTCTATAATAAACATCGTCTACAAGAAGAATTAAAGTATCTTTCTAAACATATTTTTTTTATAAGTTATTCATATTGTTAAACAGATGCAAGTTCGAGGGTCGACGAGAGAAGCGAGTAAGGGATAGAGCCCACTGGTACAATAAAATTTATAAAAATTCCATCGAGCATATTTTTCAACAAATCAAATTTTAGTTTAGTATAACGACAAACAAATTTAGCTTCCAAATTTTGCTAAAGTTGTTCGAGAATTACAAATTTATGACATATTAAAATTAACAAAAAAGTAAAAAAAGGGTTTTCAGGAAAAATTTTCGGACAAATTTTCAAACAGTTTTTAGGGATAAAACCAATTTTATTGTATTGGAATTATATTTGAATGCACATCAGACCACCAATTTATAATAAACATCGTCAACACAGAAGCTTTTTAAACGTTTTATTTTATATAACTTATTTGCATTGTCAAATGGTAGCAAGTTCGGGGGTAGACGAGAGAAGCGAGTAGGGAGCGGAGCTCCCTGGTGTATAATTATATATATATATATATATATATATATATATATATATATATAGAGAGAGAGAGAGAGAGAGAGAGAGCAGTCAAGCAGAATTTTAACAGCTATAGTATAGTTTTAACACGTAGAGACTGTAAAAAACACTAGTGAATACAAATGAAAATCAAAATTACTGATCTTATAAGAACAAAATTTTTTAAATGAAAATGGACTTGTTACACAGCAAAGAGAGCGGATAGACAATGGGCAAGAGAAATTATTTTTAGAATGAGAAAAAGACATTTAATTGTTGAAACTGTAAAGTTTAAGTTAGGGATTTTATTTATAGGTGATAGAAAGAAGGAAATTATATATATATATATATATATATATATATATATATATATATATATATATATACACCCGTTCCTCAATTTATGCGGAGTATCCATTCCACGTGGATTTGTTTTACACGAATGAAAATCGCGTAAATTGAGTCTGTTAGTACAATAGAAACAATATTGGAAATTAAAGCTAGTGAAATTGTAGAAACACATATTTATTTCACATAGCTTAACAAAAAAATAATAAAGTTTTAGAAAACACAAGTAGATAAATTTTATTCGGTGTCACTATCGCTACTGTAATTCAAAACAATCAACCTTTCATATATTTATATCGTGCTTTTATACGTTTAAGTAAGAATTTGCGTCACTCTGATATATAATAAATTCCATGAAAAATTATATAAAATGAAATCTATCTGACTGCGTATAAAAAGTGCCGCGTAAACAGAGGTATTATTTGCCGCTTAAAAAAAACTCACGTAAAAAAATCCCGCGTAAATTGAGGGATGGGTGTATATATATATACATACATACACACACACTGACATACAAAACTATTCGCCATATGCAAAAATGTAACCTGTGTTTATTTTATCAATTTCTACTATACAATATAATTAATTATTGTTTTTTGTATTTTTTCTAATGAATGTTTATTTAATACCAAATAAGTAATTTTTTTTAAAATTTCACGACTTTATCATATGATATTATATTAATAAATTACTTATGTTATCCATGTGGCGAATAGTTTTCCCAATATTATATGTGTGTGTGTATATATGTATATATATATATATATATATATATATATATATATATATATATATATATATATATATATATATATATATATATATTATATAATTATTATATATTTATATATATATATATATGTAATTTTATTTTTTCAAAAGCCAGCAATTTTTATATTAATTGTAAAAATATAACATTTACTTTTCCTATCTCTTTTTCTTTATATTCTATTTGTTTAAATATGTATATATATATATATATATATATATATATATATATATATATTATATACATATATGAGTGTGTGCGTGAATGCATACAAATCATTGCAAAATATATGACTAAAAAAAAATATCATTTGCGATGCGAGTCGTCTACGTCGCTGATGAGCATATCATCTTCAGGCTAAAATGGAAAGAACCGTCGTCAAAATAGGCTAGATTTGTTCATTCGTGTAGATGTATATATAAATTCGTACATTTGCAGATAGGTAGATAGATCGATAGGTCGGTACATAGAGACGTAGAGAGACGATCACCGTTTGGATCGGTAGGAAGAAAGGTATTCCTGAGAGACACCACATTTCACACACACCGCCCGAAACCGTCTTACTTCCGCTCCATCCGGTTTTCAATCAGGACTTGAATCAATATAAGTCGAGAAGTAAGCGAAAGACGACGAAATAAAAGAAAAAAATCTCGAAAAATAGGTATGGTCATGTAAAAGACAGACACGCACGTTTAGTCACGTATTGCGGGTGAACACGAAGACAGTGGAGACTCATCAGGTGATAAATTGAGTTGCAAAGAAAGTACGGGATGTAATTAGCTATTTTCACGAATCTGAACTGTGTATGTATGAGGCACGTATGTATGTTGATTTCTTTTGTCAATTTGAACTTGTAATCTTTATTAAATCTTTCATTCGAATGACGGCTGCATGCGAATGATTTCTTATGAATAATTTATAACAAATATTGATTTGAAATGATAAATATGTCACTAATCTTTATATCAAAATGAGAATAGAATTGTTTATATCGGAAATGACATTCATATACTTGTATAATAACATTAAATTTGTATTGAAATAACGAAATATTTTTAGATAAAAAATGTAGAAATTAATAACGTACATAAACAACAAATTACAAATTTAAGTTGTTTTATTATTTAATATATAAGGTAAGTAACAAAGGATAAAAAGTGAGTATCAGAATTATATATTTCAAATAACACTCATGTATTTAAGCAAGTTTTATAACATACATACAAACATATATATATATATATATATATATATATATATATATATATATTTATATGTATATATATATATATATATATATATATATATATATATATATATATATATATATATATATATATATATATATATACACACATACAGGAGGGTCTTTTGATAAGTATAGTAAAAAAGTAAGAAAAACTAAATTGAAAAATTTTAATTAAATTAAACAATAAATAAATTTACCATACTGCTGAAACGAGTCTCGTATATATATATATATATATATATATATATATATATATATATATATATATATATATATATATATATATATATATATATATTAAAAAATGAATAATTTCAAAACTGAATAAATATGATTCATCAAATTAATACTTCACTTAGCATTAAGATTTTATTTATACATATCATCTTATTTCTAGAAAATTTTTGAAAATAACAAAAAAAATGTCATTACATTTTTGAGACCTTATACTTAAACAAATTATTGTCATTTTTTTAAAAAGGCAGTTAATGTAATGTAAAAAATATGAAGTATAATTTTATTACTACAAAATGAAAATATACTTAAAAAAAGAGAAACATAAATTAGGTAAACACGTATACAAATAATATATAATATAGGTGTTTTTTTAAAGCGTGATAGAACTTTAAATTGAATTTCTATCGAAAGTTTTATTCAACTTAAAAAACATTTATATATATATATATATATATATATATATATATATATATATATATACATATACGTGTATGTGTACATAAATGTATGATAAAGAGAGTGTTTTTCTAGGTTTGATAGAACTTTCGATAGGGATTCAATTTAAATTGCTATCACGCTTAAAAACACTTATATATAAATTAAAAATAGTTTTCTCTTTCTCTTTTTATCTATATATCTATCGATTTATCTATTTATTCATCTACTTTTATATAATTTAGTCAAAATCGTCTAGCTTTTATTACACCCAATTCAAGCAAACATTTAGAACGTCAAACATATTTAAATCAGACAAATCAGATTAATTACAAAGTAATTAACAACAGTCTATTAAAAATCGAATATGAAAATTCACATTGATCAACTGTGTGGATTAAATAGATATTCTCGGATTTTATTATCAGTTTAGCTAAATCAATCACACATTTTCATTTCAAAAATGCGACAAAAATGATTATTATTGCATTGAATAGTCAAATACATTAATGAATAACATTGCATAATTTTAAATATATAAATACATAAAAGTACCGATATAATTATTTATTTATTTATATATATATATATATATATATATATATATATATATTAAAATTCATCTGATTTATTTATTTAGTATAAAATATAATCAATGAAAATATTCATATAATTTTTCTACCGATTGAAAAAAATTATTTCGATAAATAATTGGCACATATATAGGAGTGTTTTTTTAAGGGTGATAGAACTTAAAATACAATTCTAATTTCTATCAAAAGTTCTATTTGACCTAAAAGCAATTTATTATATACTTCATACACACATTTATGAATGTATGTATGTATGTATGTACGTATGTATGTATGTATGTATGTATGTATATATATATATATATATATGTATATATATATATATATATATATATATATATATATATATATATATATATATATATATATATATATATATATATATATATACATACACAATATATATATATATATATATATGTATATATATATATATATATTTAGGGTGTTTTTAAGCGTGATAAAACTTTATTAGATTCCCATAGAAAGTTCCATTTATCCTAAAAAAACATCAAATAAAAAAACATTTTTAGGTTAAATAGAACTTTTGATATAGATTTAATTCAAAGTTTGATCACGGTTAAGAACAGCCTATATATATATATATATATATATATATATATATATATATATATATATATATATATATATATATATATATATATATATATATATATATATACAATATATATATATATATATATATATATATATATATGTATGTGTGAGTGTATGTTTACAGGTATATGTATAATTTGTAATATTGGTTTTATTGTCTTTAAAATAATAGTATTTTATATAATATAATAAATATTAGAAACTGAAGAAAAATAAATTGAGATTTTTATAAGTACATCTTCGTTAACTTTATATACAATATATTTATTTAATATAGGTGTTTAAGTGTGATAGAATTTTAAATTAAATCTTTATTGAAAGTTCTATCTACCCTTAAAGAATATCATATTCATATATATATATATATATATATATATATATATATATATATATATATATATATATATACACACACACACACTCACACACACACATTCGTGTGTGTGTGTGTTTATGAAGGTATGATAAGGACTTTTTTAGGTTGGATAGAAATTTCGATGGTGATTTAATTTAAAGTTCTATGAAGCTTAAAAAATCACCTATACTTAAAAAAATTCAAGACTGATAATTCTTTATGTAAGACAATTTGAAAAGTTGAACTAACGTTTATTTTGATAAAAATAAATAAAGAAAAGTTGAACTTAAATTAATAAATTGAAAGAATATATTTTTTTCAAAATCATATTTAAAAATATTTTATGTCATTAGTTAAAAAATATCTAATATATAATGTATTCTTAATGTTTAAATATATTCTAGTTTAATTTTTTTTTAATTAATTCATATGTCACATTATTTGATATTAAGTTATTTTATTTATTATTACAAAAATAAAATATGTAATTGTGAACAATTCAAATAATATTTAATGATTATAATATACATATATATATATATATATATATATATATATATATATATATAAATTACATTTTATTTCAATTATATTAATATTGAAAAATAGAATAGTTAATTTATTTATCTACGAAATAAATTTCTGAAATAAAATACATTTTTCAATAAATTTTAATCATTAAAAATATTTACACTTACACTATCTCAATTGTGTCTACAAGTATGTACTGTTAAGTTGGTAAACCAGAACTTTTAATCTTTATTGTTAGTTTATTGATTCATCTCATAACTTTTCGAAAAATGGGTTGTTATTCGTAAGACACCTGTTTATATACCAAAAAAATCCTCAGGGTCAAAATATTGTGTGGAAATAAATGTTTACTATTGGTGACTACAACATATTTGATAAAACGATCAGACGAACGTATATATATTTGTATGTGTGCATGTGTATGTTTCGCAAAAATGAACAGAGATGTTGTGAATATTTTTTAAGAATTTGAAATTATTATTTTTTATGTGATTTAATAATATTATTGAAAATATATAATTTTTAACTGAAACTGTCCAAAGAAAAAGTAATGAAAATAAAAAAATAAATTTTATAACAATATGGGTATAATTCTTTTTTATTTATTTATACTTAAATATTTATTATTATTTTTTGTTGTTTCAAATATTTATTAGATATTAATTTTCATCTTAATATGAGAATATGATTTACGTTAATGTTTTTTTATCAACTATTCACTATATAAAATTTGTTGAATTTTTTAAAAAAATAGATATGTAAAATAGTTTATTAAGTCTTAAGTACAGCACGATGAAACAATATTTGACTATACGAGTACAATACTGAAACGCAAATGTAAATATGTTAAGCAAAATAAAATAGAATTAAATATTTATGTAAACGATTTTAAATTTATATATATAGGGTTTTCCAATAAGTGCCTTAGAATTTTAAATAGAAATAAAATAAATTTAATTAATACGTTATTTATTTTGATTCTTAACTATAGTCTATGGTATTATTGATGGAATACAATTTCTTTTATATGACCATCACGAATTCGCTTATTATAGTGCATTTTTTATTCCAATTTTAAGTCACTCTTTCAAATAATTGTGGTCCAATTTAATGAATTACAAGTTTAATGTTTATTTTCATACTTTTGTTGCTTATATTTTATCAGCATAAACCAATGATTTCACATAACCCCACAAAAAATAATCTAAAGGAGTTAGACCACATGATATTGGTGACCAATTTATTGGTCCATTTCGTGAAATAATGAACTTATTAAACTTTTGTTCCATAAGTCTAATGAAGTTTTTACAATTTTAAATATTGTTGAAGTGTTAAACCTTCTATGATAATTTTCTAAATTATACTGACTTGAAATGTCAAAATGAGCTTGAAAAAAAATTCAAACATGGCTGCTACCATCTGTAAAAATTTTGACATTCTTATTGTAAAACCTTATATAAATGAAGTATTTAATTAGAAATCATTTATGTTATTTTTTATTTATCATTTAATGGCTTTACTGAATTAAGTTTTTTTTTCTCAAAAAAATATATTTTTTTTAAGCATTAAATGCAAATATTAATATTCATTTGATATAAAACGTTATAGATTGATTTATGAATAATATTTTGCAAATATCATAATATTACACAAATTGTAAACCGTATTATATTTTTCAATTATCAATTATGTTATTTAACATTAACCCTTTTCGAATTTGCATAGCTATTTGTTTTATACAACATTTGAATTTATTTATTCGAGTTCAACATAATGCCAAAAATTCCGATAAAATTTTGTAATCGGCATTATAGCGTAATGCGTTTCATTAAATGGGGATTTTCAATGGAACTAAATGGATAAAACTCATTTTTGTCTAGTTTAACAACTGACACATATTGATCACGCTTTCATTAGTTTTAATACATTCATTCTATTTTAGTTCCATTCATCCAAAGTTACAATCATTCATTTATTATTTAAAATGGTTACTACACGCATTAATTTCATTGATCGTTTTAATAAATTGCTTCCTTAATTAAAATTTGTATTTATTGGAAATAACGATAAATTATTTGCTCGAACTGAAATGTTTTTAATTCTGTAATTACAGACAGAGTTGTATACGTAGGATTTAAGTTTATATTTAGTCAGTTATGGGAATCATTAAAATTTTTAAAACTATGGAAAGTATCAATATTTGTAACGATTACAATCTTATCTACATTAGATTTCTATCATCTCATTTTTAAAAGAAAAATACCATAAAAATGTATTATAAATATTAACACCATACAAATTTAAAACTTAATATTTGCGATGAAATGATTTTTGAGTTGAGGGAATTTTAAAATTTAATTAAAAAATAACGAAATAATCAATAAAATACAAATAAAAATTAATAATTAGTGACTATTTGTTTTGGAACTGTCGTGAATTTCTTTACACGAATTTCTTGTCAATGAATTATCACTCCAACTCTACAAGATATTAAAAAGGGTTCAATAGAGTAGCCATCGAAATATACATTAGATTTCTGTTGTTATAAACAGAATGAATAATAAATAATTATTGAATACTTTTTGATATCTTGTGGTGTTAACGTGATAATTCGTTCAAGTGAATAGTAAGTTATTATCGAATATTTTAATAAAATCTTGGCCAAATACTTATTAAAAATATGTTAGTTTTTAACAAAATAAAATAAATATTTTATAAAATACTATTTCAAAAAAAGTATTAAAAGCAATAAATGAACGATATTTTAAAATTAAATTTCACAATTACATTGATACAGCTTAAAATTCGTTCTTACAACTAAAATAATTAATTGCTGTTATTAAAAATTTCATTTTAAATTATAAAAAAATATAGACTACAAAGAACACAGATTACAAAAAAAAACAATTCTATATCAACAATAGATTTTTACGTTAGATAAATGAATAAAAATAAAATGTTCCTTATAACAATTTGTTTAAATTCAAAAATAGGGTGTTTTAAAATAAATCCCTATCGAATGTCCTATCTAACCTAAAATAAACCTATATATATATAAATATATTTGTGTGTATACATATATAAAGGTATTATACAGATGTTTTTTAAGTTAGATGAAACTTTCAATAGGGATTCAATTTAAAATTCTATCAGGATTAAAAGAATACCTATATAATAATGCTACAGTTAAGGATAGATAGAATTTATTAAATGCAAGAAAAATACTAGTAAAAAATAAAAATCTCTTTTAATATTTTCAAATATATTTTGAGTTCAGTTTTAAATTAGAAAATAATCAAAAGCGATTTTTGTGAAATGTGAAAATTTATCAAACAAAAAATGTATAAACAATTATACAACAGTTATTTTTACAATATAGATCAAAATGATCTTTGTATTGAAACATATTAAAGAATTTTATTTCTCTGAGACTTTTTTTAAGAATAAAAATATTTTAATATTTTTTTTATTTATTAGTTTAGATTATTTTTACAACATGAAGTTTTTATGTCACTCAAAATAAAATTCAAAATGGAACAATTGCACAATAATATTCTATAAATTTAGGAATTGTCTGATGTTACAGTAAAATATTTTTTTTTGTTAGAATTATTATTTTTGAATTCAGTTAATACAAATATGAAAATTTTTGGGAAATGTTCATAATTTATATTTTAAGTTACATTTGATTAAGTAAACTAGTGAACAGATTTTATATCACATGATTTTAATCATTATAACATTGCTATCGAAATGTGCATCAACTTATAAACAAAGAAAATTAACAATAAATAAATATTGAACACATTTTCAATATCTTGTGGTATTGGAGTGATAGTTAATTTATGTGAAAACAAATTTTTTATAGTTTTATAATAAATAATACGTAAAAGAGCATTCTGATGAAGGTATTTTGCTATCGCTGTATGCATTAGCTTCAAAATAAAGAAAAAGAACAAAAAATTGTTACTGAACACTTTTTCAACATTTTATGATGTTGAAGTTATTATTCTTTCATGTAAAAGTAAATTTACCACAGTTTTAAAACAAATAGTAGGTAAACAGAGTAAAAATTATTTATAAAATATTGCTGTATTAGATAGATTCTAATATATAAATATATCAGAATATTTTCTTAAGAGTGATTATAACAAAGATTTATATTAAATTGAACATTTATAAAAAAATACAAAAGTGAAATATATTGATTAATTCAATATTTGTAACAGTTTCGTTCCAAAAATATTTTAGAATAGTTAAAAAAAATCCTTAAAAATAATACTCGAGTGTAATATTTTCATGAAGATAAAATTTTAGAGTATAAGTGACGACAAGTTGAACTGACAAATTAGTTGTGAGAAATGTGAATAATCTTTTTCTGTAATATTTTACTCTATTAGGATTTTATAGTCTTCTAAGTGCAAAATCTTCTGATGCCCCATTAAACTGTTTATAATTTTTTTTCCTTTCATGGTATTATAAATATTAAATTGCTCTATTGTAGTTGCTTTTTTGATTTGTTTCCTGTTTGTAAAACTATAAAATCTTCTTAGGCTGGCTGTCTTTGTGTGTTATTTACACGTGTTCATACCCCTACAAATCACTCTTTTAAAAGATTTTAGTTACACATCTTATGTAATAATCATTCTTTATAGTACTAGTTTATTGCTTACTTTGTATTTTCTTGTAAGTTTTTTCCTATTTATATCCATATGAATTTTTCTTCATTATGCAATTTTTATATGCATTTACACTACTACAAATTCCTGTTTTTTAGAGTTTGGGCGATTTTTTTGTAATTTTCATTCTCTACTATATATTATATACTTTCTCTACTATGTATTTCATTCCTTACTCTATTTTTCTGATAACATTTATCCTTCTCAGGCAATCCGATTTTATTTCTGAAACTTAATTTTAATAATCCCTATATCTGCATAATAGCTTTACTAAAATGAATTATCATTAGTTTTCTTATAAAATAGTACTATTTCATAATATCATATATAAAATTTTTGTAGCTTGTTTTCCTCAAACATTTCCTTTATTTATACATTTTTCTTGAATTCCAGTAGTATCTGTTACTGTTCCTAAATATTTATATTGATTACTCACATTTTCTACTGTAAGGTTTGAGATGATTCTTTTATACATAAGTCCTATATTTGGCTAACATTTATAAAAAGTTCATATTTCAAATACTCTAGATTCAGATTTTTATTGCACATTTCAAGTTATTGTGATGCCGAGATAGGCAATTTAATTATCGGTATAGAATATTGAACGCAATTTTTTTTTGTACCACTGCAGTACCCAAACTTACATAATTTTTATGTTATAGGTCTAGAGCTTTTTTACGTATATATAAAATAATGCATAAAATATTATATATAACGTTCACAAAGTTACATATATATATATATATATATATATATATATATATATATATATATATATTACAGGATTTTTCAATAAACATTTCAGAAGTTTAAATAGAACTAAAACAAATTGTATTAAATCAAATAATTATTTTTTTAACATATTCTATGGCATTAGTAATGAAATTCAATGTCACTCATAAAACTATCAAGATTTTTCTTGATATTGTGCATTTATTTAGTCCAATTATAGCCATTTTTCATTTAATTGTGGTACAATTTCAAGAATTACCCTTTCAATGTTTATTTTTGATATTTTTATTCTATGTGGGTTAATAACATAAACCAATGAATTTCCGTAACCCCACAAAAAATAATCCAATGGAGTTAGACCACTTAGCCTTGGTGATCAATCGAAGGGCCCATATTGTGAAATAATGGACTCAATAATTTTTTATTTCAACAAGTCTATTGAAGTTTTTACAATTTCTAAGCGTTATTGAAGTGTTAAACGTTCCATGATAATTTGCCAATCTATAATGTGTTGAAATGTCAAAATAAGGTTAAAAAAAATTCAAACATGGCTGTCATCATCTATGAAAGTTTTGACATAATTATTGGAAATTCATATATATATATATATATATATATATATATATATATATATATATATATATATATGATTAAATTGAATATGTAAAAATATTAATTATTATATTACATACATGTTAATTAATAATATGAATATTCTCAAATAAATATTCTGAATTTTAAATGGCTTATTTATGAACAAATTAATAAACGATTTTTTTCAAATTTTTTATAAAGCATTCTAATATGTAAATAAATTACCGAGAAACATATAGAAATATGATATATCGTTTAAAAACCTAAAAAAATTCTAAGCCCGGTTCTGTTCACGTCGTCGAATCATGAGTCCAACGCCATTCTGTCTAGTGTTTTTGTCACGTTTGTCGCACATAGCTCTCTAGTTTTCAATGCACGCGTCCTCGTACACACACATCCACATGTACAAAACATACACATGTTTGACTCTTAAAATGATCGGACGATGGGTCGTTTGACTGAATGTGCACAGAGAATCAATGAACTTACACGGAACCAGGATTTAGATTTTATTGAATTGATTAACGGGCATAGTGTCAGTTTACCTGGTTGGCCCCGTACACATGTGCTTGTTTTGTAAATCTTAACATGTCTTTTATGAATCACCAGGAAACAACTGAAAAATCAATTCCATGGTTTATTTTTCAAATTAATTTTGATTGATGCGATTATTGAGAATAAAATTATTTAAGAGTTGCAAGAAAATAATTTTAGATCAATTAAAAAGATATTTAAGTTATTTGCTGATTTATCTATAACATATTTTTGTATTATACACATATGAATTTTATTGTAAATTTCAAGCTGAATATTAAAATGACAAAAATATTTTTTTACTAAAAATTAATGCATGAGAAAATAATTAGAAGAAATATTTGGATAAAACGATTAGAATATTAAATAATATTCTTTTGAAAAACTTTCAAATCTAAATTTAAATAATATTAATAATGAAAAAAGTTAAACAAATACATATTTTAATAGTTGAAATATTTATGATGAAAAAAATTTCAATATTAATTTGATTAAATACAATTATTCTAATTTATTAATTGTATTTTTTAAAAGTACTTTTTTTAAGTGAACAAACATATATATTTTATAAAAAACTTGAATAATAATTTAATTATCACTATACAAATCTAATAATAAAATTATTTAAATTTAAACAAAATTATTAGAAAGAAAAATTTAATATTAAATTATTATTTTTTATATATTGTAGTTCAATACACAAACAAATATGTATACTGGCTCATTTTTCGACGCGCCATACAAAAAACCACCGAATTTTGATCTTAATTTCATTAAAAGCACTATTTTCATCGATACAAGTTTATTTACTCTACATCGTGGTCCAAATTCTCAGAATTACCGAATATGGTCCAGGAAAAACACTAAAATTAGCTGTAGCCACCATTTACAATATTCTCAAAGAATGAATATTTAAATCGAAATTCTTTGTAAAAACATTATCAGATCTATTTTAATTGATGGTACTTTAATTAAAGACAAGTATTTAGGCATTTACAAAAAAAAGAAATAAGTTACAAAATAAGTTAAGATGAAATTTGGTATAAAGATGACGATTTTTCTACCCACAATTAAAAACCTGCAACTAAATTTCTCCAAAATTCCATCCAAAGAAAATTAATCGTTACCAATGAAAATAACCTGGCTTTGTCGCCATGGTCTCCGGATTTGAGTCCTTTTGATTTTATTGTACGGCCGTATTCAATTTCTGATTTATACACAAGAATCTTTTTTTAATGTCCACACGTGCTGCAAACAGCAATTAACAGTGTTGGGAAAAAATACCATCCATACCTAACTTTTCAACATGTATTCATCCTAAGACAGTTTGCGTTATTGAGTTGCAGCTAATAGAGGATTTGTTTATATTTAACATAATTGTTCAATTTTTAATAATTAATTCAGAAGTTATATTATTTTTTGCTTTCTGTTTTTAGAAAGTAAGTGTTTTATTTTATTTGATTGAAATATAATAAATAAATCTAAAACATTTTTTTTCTATTTTTCATAGCTTTAGTATGATAAAAGTAGCTGTGGTGGATGAAAAAACATTAATCAGTCACTGAAAAAGGATTGATGAAGTGCTTGATTTTTCAACGCACCACAAGTTTTTTTTGTGTATGGTGCACTGAAAAATATATCATTCTTTTACATATACTTATATATATATATATATATATATATATATATATATATGTGTGTATATATATATATATATATATATATATATATATAAAGGTATGATAAAGCATGTTTTTTTAAGTTAGATAAAACTTTTGACAGGGATTCAATTTTAAGTTTTATCATGCTCAAAAAATACCTATATATATAAAACACATAATTAGTTCAATATTCATAGTTAAATTTGATTTTTGTGATAATAATCTCATATCATACAATGTAAAGTATATAGTTTTTAAAATTGAATAAAACTATTTTCGTGTAGTATATTTAATGAGGTATTTTTGTGATTAATTCAAAAATTTAGATTTATTAAACAAAGGAGTTAAAAATCTTTTATTAGTAATTTCATTGTCAAAAAATAATACCTTTTTTAAAATTATAGCAATTAATTTATAAAATGTCCAAATAATTTATTAATTCTCTCCACTTTCTTAAAAAAAATTAAAAATTATTAAAATGAAATAACAGATTTTAAAAGAATAGAAAAATCATATACTCTAAAAGTAAAAATGAAATACAATAACACATACTTACTTATACATATTGACATTTCATCACGTTATCATAAAAAATCCATTAATTTGAATGTTTCCCATATTCATCCTTCTATATCTAATTTATGTAGCAAATAAGTAAATAAAAGTTTTATTTCAAAGAAAATAGATATTTTGAAAAGATAAATAATGTTTCACAATTTTCTTAAAAAAATGCATATAAAAAGTTAAGTGCAATGAAGTAAAAAACATTATTCAAAAAAATAGAAATACTTAAAAGGCATGAAATGTGGCAATACGTTATTCATGAATAAGGATCTTGGGGACTTTTGTTTGGAATAAATTTCTATTGAGAATTGCAAGACATTTGTTATTGACATAAATACTCATCTTACCGAAAAATCACTCTAATGGAATTTTTGAAAAGTATGAAAATTGAAATTTATTATAGATTCAAAAACATTATTCTGTCAATGTCAGTTAGTTGATATTTATAAAATTTAATTAATTCAAGCAAATGGATTAATATCTATATCGTTTATAAATAATTTAATTTTTACAACTTAATTAGTAAGCAAAGTAGTAGTCACTACAGTATCATTAAAGGTAAATAAAATATTTATTTTATTCACGAATCAATCACTGATGATGGACACAGTTCGTTCATAGAATACACTCTAACAGAATAACAAAACAATTGGAACAAACATTGAAATATAAAATTTAAAAGTGCTAGGAGTGTAGGATGTTCCAAGGAAAAATCATGACGAAATAGAAAAAGGAATACTAAACGAATCCGTGATAGAAAGAAATAAATGATACAAACTAACGGATAATTAGTAATATGTTTAATTCATTAAAAATAAATCACTTGAACTTTTTTAGTGCTGAAAACGAGGACTTTCTTCTAGTACAAGTAAATTGATATATATGCAAAATAAACTGTAAATATTGACTATCTAGTCCAAGGTCTCTGAATAGTCGTTACTTGAATAACGAACTTTTAGCGACTAAATAGATTTAACAAGTAAATTATTTACAATGATTTGTAAAACACACACACAGAAATACACAATTATATATATATATATATATATATATATATATATATATATAAGCAGAGTATTTAAATAAAGGTCAATGAAATCCAAACTTTATTTGCTCATTTTCAAGGGAATCAAAAATTATAAAAAACAATTACGTTTTTATCATACAAATAAATACATTTTACTGATATTAAATAATAAATAAGCTACTTTAAATTTATCCATTTTATATAATACCTATAATTACTGATTTATAATATTTTAAATAATTAAATCCTAATAAAAACAAAAAGGTATGAAATATATATGATTTTTCATTTAATTAAATGTGGATTACTAACTAAACGAATTTATATTGTGTTATTTATCATAAAATGGAAATATTGGTGTAGTAATTTCCAATAGTGATGAATATCAGAATAATTTTTAAAGTTAAATTTAAAAGAAAACAGCTTTCTCATAATATGTTTTTTTTAAATTTCTACATAAACATATATATATATATATATATATATATATATATATATATATTTATATATATTTATATAAAGAGAGAAAGAGAGAGTTTACAAATATTAATATCAGAAATTTTCAGCTGGTGGCAGCAAAGTTTAATTTCTTTTTAGGCTCATTATAACATTTAAAATCAGTATAGTTTCAAGAATTATTAGTTTAACACTTCAACAATGCTTAAAAATTGTAAAAACTTCAATAGGTTTATTGAAACAAAAGTTTAATGAGTCCATGATTTCACGAAATGGACCCATCAATTAGCCACCTAGATCATGTGATCTTTCATTGGATAATTTTCTGCGGGGTTATGTGATATTATAGGTGTTTGCTGATAAACCACAAACAAAAAAAGTATTAAAAACAATCATTGACCTTGGTGACCATTAAAAATAATCATGAAATTGGTTCACAATTACGTGAAAGAGATGCTTAAATTGGACTAAACGATTGCACTATGTGAAGCGAAATAGTGGTGGTCATATGAGTTAAATTATATTTTATCGTTAATGCCATAGAATATACTTGAAAATAAAAAAAAAATCAATAATCAATTAAATACTTTTTGTTTTATTTCCATTTAAACTTCTGAAGCACTTACTGGAAAACCATATTTAATTCATTATTTCAAAAATGACTAATAAATAAGTCAGTTATCTTATAAAATAAATATTTATTAGTGATAATATATAATTAATAATATATATTAATTAATATTTAAAATACTTAACTGATTCTGGATTATATATTTTTTATAATTATGAATTTTATTCATATTCTACCTCATTTCCTCCAAATACATCAAATAATCTTTTTAAATTAATATTTTTTTTATATATTTTATGGTAAATGTATATATATATATATATATATATATATATATATATATATATATATAATATACGAGGGTCGTTTGATAAGTATGGTAAATTTATTTATTGTTTAATTAAATTAATTAATTAATTTGATTAATTTTTTTAATTTAGTTTTTCTTACTTTTTTACTATACTTATCAAACGACCATCGTATGTTTATATTAGTATATAGCTACTTACTATACAAATATTTTATAAATGTTAGAATTATTATTATGAATATTAATTTTTCAGTTATAGTTACCAATTAATAAGAAAACTGTTTTACTTTACCTCTAAATAATGAAATATAGGTAAATTTTGTTATTTTTTTAATACTATTAACTTTTTGACATTTTAGATCAGGGCTGTCCAACCTCTAGGAACCCAAGGGCCGCAATCGGAAAATAAAAATTATCCACGGGCCGCACCCAAAATAAAAAAAACATTTATTACTGTTTAACTATGTTTTATTGAAATATTAGACAATATTAACAAAATTGTGCATTTCAATGAGAATTTTGAATCCTTTACTAATGTAGCTATATCAATTTCAATGTATGTAGTAGCTAAACGCAGTAAATTTGATAACGATTTGTCCGTCATGGAACTTCTATATTTAGATTTTATAAATTTCATTGTTGAAAAGGTACTTTCATAAAAATAAGTACTACCGAGCATTGACCCCATTCTAAGACCAAAGTCTCGCAATTTAGGATACTTTCCTTCTGGTAATAATTTAAAAAAATCTCCTCCTGTTTCACATTTGTTACTAAACAAGGGATCTGTTTGCAAATCACATAACTCTAACTGCAAATCGGATTTTACGTTTGTAATATTAATAGTTAAAGGTTGACTAAAAAGTAAAATATCTTGTTCAAAATTTCCAAAATCGAAATATCGTTCTTCAAATTCCTTGATTATATCTTCAATATATTCTACATGAGATGAAAATGATGTTCCGCATAAAACCCTTTCGCGGGCCACATGCGACCCGCGGGCCGCGGTTTGTACAGCTCTGTTTTAGATTATTAAAATGATGACTGAAAATATTTTTTAATTAATTTATATAAATTCTTGAATCACTATGATTATTGGCATTATTATAGTAAAAACTATAAGTATTTTTGTGTATACTACTTTTATTTTTAAAAATATATACACGTGTAATAAAAATCAATTCTGGGCATTAAAAGATTTCATTACAATATATAATAATCGCTTATTATCCGCATTAACTAATATCAATTTTTATAGATTACTTTTACTACTACATTATGCTTTGAAAATTATGTATTATAAAACAATGTATATCTGATATAATAGTTTTCTTATGAATTATGTATATTTTTTCTAACATTAAATGCTTTACATATTTTCTCATTAATATACACGTATATTGATACATACATAAATACACAAATATATATTTACACACACATAAACATACATAAATGCATATTATATATATATATATATATATATATATATATATATAGAGAGAGAGAGAGAGAGAGAGAGAGAGAGGCATTATAAAGAATCGTCTCACTTAATGTGTCAGTATATTTTTATCTAAAAATAACGAACAACTAACAAGAATCAAGTTAAACACATTTTTTTATAAGTATAATAATAAAATTTAACTCATATACAAATAAATCCATTAATATAAAATTTTATGGAAATTTGTACGAAGTTTTAAATTCAAAAATATTATCTATAAGTTATAGTATAATTCAAATCGAGACGACCATAATAAATCAAAAATCGTTATGGTGTCAGATTAGTGAGTTCTGCAGATCACCAGTGGTTAGAATAGCACATACAATTTACCAAAAAATTAGACTAAATTTTTTAAAAATATATCGCGTATAATATACTCAGGAAATAAACCAATAAGCTCGAGTTTGTTAAAATTTTAGCATTATCGAAAATGATATTTACAAAAAAGTTTCACTATAAAACACATGCTCATTAACAATATGTAAAATCAAAATTTACTACTAATTATAGAAATTAGAATATAAAAACTTAACACATAAGACATATTAAACAGACTTAATTTATTTTAAACAGACATAACTAATTATTAAAAACAGACTTAATTTATTATTAAACAGACATAATTTATTTTAAACAGACCTCACAAATTAGTAAAATTTCAATTATTTTTGATTGAAAGAAATATTCAATGGCAATAAATTAATTATTTCTTTTTTTTAAAAAAGGGAAACAAATTCAATACACGAACCATTTTAGAAAAAGCAATAAATAACATCTCTTCCTTAAAATCCACATTTTTTTTCAAAATATAGACAAATAAACACATATACGAAGTGCATATATATATATATATATATATATATATATATATATATATATATAATAAAAAAGAAAGAGTTGACTATTAGTTAGAGATTTATTTAAAAAGATAAGAAAATAGAAAATTACAATCGTGGAAATTATATCCTAATTAGAGGTAGAACTAGAAAGAGTTGCCCGGATAAGTGATGGTTATCTGTAGTATAAATATAAATAAATAGTTGTTATTTAAAGAATGTTTGAAAAATTAGTATATACAGTTATTAGCTATCTGTATTTTTTATTATCAAAAAACACCTTTTTTAACAATAATATCTCAAGGAGTCATGTTCAGTTATAGGGTCGAAAAATTTGGTTTTTAGATTTTAACATTTTCTATAAGTATAATATCTGGAGAATATTCCCTACAAGTTTTGAATCAATCCAACTAAAATCGATGGAGGAATAGGCATACTATTTTTTCAAAAAAAATTTTGCTAGTTCTAAAATTTTAAACGTCTTTTTCTGAAAATCGCATTTTTAAAACCGGTGACAAAAATATCTCTAAAACGACTGCACTAAATTATTTACATTTTTTCAGGCTAATTGAGATACAAAAATCTAACACTTGAACGAAGGATTTTTTCCGTTCCATAGTTGCTTTTGATTGACTAAAAACGAGCAATTTTTTATTAAAAATTAAAACTTTAAATTACAATGTCTGTCCATTTTGTTCCAAAACAATATTTCGAAAAACAATCGTTCAAAAACTATATAATTGATTGTATAAAATAAATCTCCATTTTTTTATTTAATAATCTTAGCAGCAGTGGTCACTGCAAAAGTTCTTTATTGAGAAAACCTACAGAAGAATGATCATAATATCTTTTTTTTAATATTTTTTTTAAAAAAAATATGTAAACTTTTTTTAAATATCCGTTTTTAGATACCTGAACATGAAAAAACGTATTATAATTGTTGAAAAAAAAATCAAGACAA
>CP092088.1:7552506-7585006 GCA_029203775.1 Neoneuromus ignobilis
TAGTTCTTTGTTTCTTATAACACGGATTCGCATAACACGGTATTTTATATCAACGTAACAACTGTGTTATACGGGGGTTACATATATATATATATATATATATATATATATATATATATATATATATATAAATTACTAGGAATTGATTTCTTCTTGATAAATACTTAAACGTATTGTAAGGTTATTGAATTAACTATAGATTTCAGATTGTCTATTTATTTCGATAAGAATGGGTTAATGAATGAACCCGGATCATCACGCAAAAGTAAACCCGGATCATCACGCAGAGTCTATCGGACGAGCGGTATTATAATAAAAAAATAAACCACCTGTGAATAAATAAATAAATACAGTCCCGGATATCAAATAACCGAAAACATGCCATGCGCCGTTTACTGAATCTTGAATACGACACAGAACAGAAAACGACGCACGTATATATGTGTTACTCTTTAATGACAATAAACACATATATGATGAGCAAGAAGTTCAAAAATAGTTGATCGCGTGAATACAAAATCAGGTTAGCCGGATATCGAACGTGGCTTTAAAAAAATATATATGTCTATATATATTTGGAACTAAGAATAGATTGGGTGTTAGTCACGGAGAAGACATGTTTTGGGTACCGTACGATATAAATGGCAATATTTTATTGTAAAATACTTATAAAAAACTACATGTGCTTAGAAAGAATAGTCGGAGTTCACATGTGAGGGTGAATATACTCTGTGGAGATTTGATTAGTCATTTTGATATTTATTCATTATATATATATATATATATATATATATATATATATATATATATATAAAACTTCGACTGGTCAATGTATAAAAAATACAAGAAAAAAAAACATCGTAACGGCATAAGTAGGAGCATAAGGAATGCTAAACATGCGCCCCGTTCAGTCGGTATCAACCGCGCCGAGTCGACTTTTCGTTTTATGTGTTTGTCGAGAACAATGTGTATGTGACGGCCGTCATACAAATAAGGAATTTATTGGCGTTATAAATGTTAGAGACGCAAATCACATATTACGTTTACGTTTGAAAATCACTTTAGATGTATTATCTCAAATGAGCAGAATACACGGGATGAATTATGGATTAGGATATGTAAGATGGCAGAAACGATTTTTTTCGTTTCATTTTCAAGGGCTACGAAAAATTTATATTAAAAATTGAAAAAAAATATTACAGTATAAATATGTAATTGATTTAATATTCGAGTTTATTAATAAAACATGCATTATTTTAGAAATATTGTTTTATATAAAAATAGTTTGACTTAAATTGCTTTTGTGAATATTTATACAAAATATTCTGAAAAAGTTTATTTAATTAAAAGATAACAGTTTAATTTATACACATATATATTTAAATTCTTAATAATTATTTTATTGTTTAATTCTACACAGTATGTTTATAGATAAGAAATATTTGATTTGAAAGTTGACTTGAAAAAAATAATTATAAAAGTTATTAATTTTTGAACTGAAATTAATTCTCATAAATTATTATCCAATTTTTTATTTCTATTGTAAAATAAATATTAACTTCGCAAAAATATTAAAGAAAATATTTTTTATATTTAGAGATGTAGTAAATCGACTTTCATAAATAAATTACAATTTTAAATACCTCGGAATTATTCATCGAAATATTTATTAGTAGCTTGTTTTTAACTTCGATTAAATTTTGTACTAAAACTATAAGATAAGCAGAAAGATTTGTATCAATTATTAACTAAAAGTAAGAAAATTAGTTTTATTAATTAAAAAGATCAATTAATTCGTGTTCGAGTTTTATATTCAAATGAGTTTTTCATTAACAATTATTATTTTATTTTAAAGGTAGAAGGATATATATTTATCCCAGTATTTGAATTCGAACTATTAAATGGTATAAAATATAAATAATTAATTTAATTATATATATTTTTACTTTTAAAGTAAAATGGTAACTTATTATTTGAATATGGCCTTACATTCAGTAATTTGAAAATTCTTAAAAACATATCAACACATTCACACACATGTATAATTTTATATACACCCGTCCCTCAAGTTACGTGGGACTTTTTTTACGCGGCAAATTATACCTCTATTTACGTGGAACTTTTTTTTACGCGGTATTGATTTACGCAACACTTTTTATACGCGGTCAGATAGATTTCATTTTATATCATTTTCAAGGAATTTATTACATATCAGAGTGACGCAAATTCTTACTTGAACGTATAAAAGCACGATAAAATATATAAAAGGTTGACTGTTTTTAATTACAGTGACGCGATAGTGACACCGAATAAAATGTACTGATAGACTCAATTTACGCGATTTTCATTCGCGTAAAACAAATCCACGTGGAACGGATATTCCGCGTAAATTGAGGGACGGGTATATATATATATATATACACATACATATACATATAAATATTATGTTTTTTTAGTTTATATAGAACTTTTGGCAGGGAAACTATTTAAAGTTCTATCACCCTTAAATAAACTCTCTCTCTCTCTCTTTATATATATATATATATATATATATATATATATATATATATATATATATATATATATATATATATATATATATATATATATATATATATATATATATTTATGTGTGTGTGTGTGTGGACTGTGTGTATGTTTATTAATTCATATATTATATTATATTTAGTTCTTAATTTGTTGTTTTTTTTTTCTAATTTATTAATTGATGAATTTTTTACAGACAACTATAAAATAAATAGTCATAATTAATGTTTAATATTCTGAATTCAGTGTGAATTAAGCACTATATATAATATAATAAACTTTTAGTTCAAACATTAAATACTTTTTTAAAATTAATCATTTCTATAGACAATTTGTTTATTATAGTTTTCAGTTATCACTGTTTAATTTTTTTTCTGTTTATATTAATTTTGACAATAATACCATTATTTTTGTAATGCGGACCAAAAAAAAAGTTTTTGAGCTCATGAACTAGACAATAATCAAAATTTTTTATTATTAATTTTCAATTCTTATCAATAAATTTTAATGACATTTTTATTTTTCAAATTGTACGCATACACTATACATATAATAATTTTGATTATTAATTAAATGCGCATTAATAAAATAAAAGTGAAAAATAATTACTACATAACTCAATTAAAATGTATGCTACTTTTGAGGAGTAATTTATTTAAGTATATGAGGTTGAGATAAAAAATATTTGTATATAACAACATACAATTTACATTAAAAATTTAAATTTAAATTCAATAATTCTTAAATAAAAACGTATAAAATAAAAATTTACAAATTTAATTTAATTTCTGAAAAAGTGAAGAATATTGAAAACTTTTTTAAATTAAAAATTAAATAAAAAAAATGCAGCAAATCCAAATATCAGACTGATGAAGATATTTTTAGATTTTTGTGATAGTACACGTGTATGTATGTGTATGTGTATGTGTATGTGTATGTATATATATATATATATATATATATATATATATATATATATAAATGCTAACTGCATAATAAACACATAACCTTAGTTTCGTACGACACCCAAACAAAAATCAATTCAATAAAATTCAAATATCATACAAATACAATGACAAAAAACAAAGCTACGATATATCGTAGAAAATTTACCACTGTAATGACCTTATCTGAAGTATAATATTAATCGATTATAATTTGACAATCGATTAAAATGCATGATATGTTACGGTTTCAACTTCTTCACGTCTGCATATATACGTGTTTAAAAAAAACGTAAAATTGTACGGGTGGTCAGCGAATCATCGCAATAATAATAATAAAAAGACTGAGTAATATCCTAGACTGTTTACATTCACATCAAATTACACATAGGTTCAAGTATATATACACACACACTCACAAATACATACATATATATATATATATATATATATATATATATATATATATATATATATATATATAAAGTGCTACAACAAGGTTATCTAAACGTCTCTGTAGAAATCATATGTGTGTACTCATATTTAATAGTAGTAGTCAGTCTCGAATTAGGTTCCCTAGATAGCAATATACTAAGTCCAATTTTATAGTCAGTGATAAAATATCACTGTTACTTTTTCCTCAAAATCTCATTTAGAAATGTTAGAAATTTTTCAATGTCTTCCAAATTAATCTTTTTTAAATTTAGACATTTGTCTTGAAAAAGGAATAAATTTCAAATATCTCAAAAGTAAATATTTAGATTTATTTAATTTTTTATGTAATCATAATTTAAAAAAATTTAACAGAAAATTTAATGCAATTAAATATTTTATTTTCTGGAAATATAAACTGATTTAAAATCCAGTTAACAAAAAATAAACTGTATTGATTTCTTAGAATTCGTGATTTTTTAATATTATGTTGATTTTGAATTATATTATAAAAACAATATATTTTTATTTTTATATTTTTTTAAATTATTAAATCGATTAGTTAAGGAAATAAAAGAAATATTTTTATAATTATATTTTTAGGTGATTAAAATATAAAATAACATTTTAAGTAATTTACTTTTTTATATAATATAATTTAATTTATCAATCAAATTTTAAGTACTACAAGTACTTAGTAAAATTAGATACTGAAAAATCACTTTTAATTCTATGAACAATTTCTTCATCAATTTTTATTTCAATGAAAATTCAAAATGAGATTAAGTTTTCAGAGAAACTTACGTTATTTTTCCAATTTTTAAAATGTAGTTAATATGTAAACTAATGAGAAATGAAAACAAAATATAATGTTACCTTTAATTCAATTTTCCTTTAAAATATCATTAATTAAACTTTTATTATTGCCTAAAAATATAAAATAGATATGTTTAAATAGATATATACAGCTTCAGTGTTATGTCTATAATTCTTATATTTTGTTAAAAAATTAATATCGTAGTGTTTCAATATCTAATGGGTTTTTCAATAGACGCTTCAGAAGTTTAAATGGAATTAAGACAAGAGTATTTAATTATTATTTTTTATTTTTAAGCATGTTCTATAACATTAATGATGGAACAAAATTTGACTTATAAGAATACCATTATTTTGCCTTACATAGAGCATTTGTTTAGTCCAATTTTTAGTCACTTTGTCCAATATTTTTGATCTAATTTCATGAATTACGTTCAATGTTTATTTTTAACACTTCTGTTGCTTCTTGTTTATCAGCATAAACCAATGATTTCACATAGCACCGCAGAAAATAATCCAATACAGATAAAAACATGATCTTGGTGGCTATTTGATGGGACCAGTTCGTGAAATAATGAACTCATTAAAATTTTGTTTCAATAAGTCTATTAAAGTTTTTACTATTTTTAAACGTTTTTGAAGTGTTAAACGTTCCATAATAATTTGCCAAACTATATTTCTTTGAAATGTCAAAATGAGCTTATAAAAATTCAAAAATGACTGCCACCAATTGTCAAAATTATGACATCCTTATTGTAAAACCCTATATATAATTTATTATTGAAATT
The DNA here is from genome assembly GCA_029203775.1 of Neoneuromus ignobilis. Lineage (NCBI taxonomy): Eukaryota > Metazoa > Arthropoda > Insecta > Megaloptera > Corydalidae > Neoneuromus > Neoneuromus ignobilis. The sequence continues at coordinate 7,558,034 of CP092088.1, forward strand.
TTGTTTAATTTGTAAAGTGGTTGGAAAAATACTCTTAGAAAACAGTATGACTTATTTTAACTGCACGTTTAATATATTGAAATTATATTTTTTTAACCCTTTCTGATGTTTCTTTGTATGTAATTTATTATAGAGATATGAGGCGAACCCAGAAAAAATAACAGGCTGGATGTAAAAAAATGTGAAGATATCTTTAAAATGTATTCAATGCAAAATGTATATTTATTATTTTGCTTTTATATGTAGTCATCATATAAATTAAGACACATCGTATTTTGAAACTATTTTTTATATTTCTTCGTCGAAGATCACCGATAGGACTTTTAGATAATCTGGGCAATATATTTTTCTCCTTGATTACTCTTCAGATTTTAACCTGAAAAGAAATAGGTAATAAATCATTAGGACTAAAATCTAGATTGTATGGAGTATTCTCGAAATTATTTTACTTAAACTATTTGAATATATCGACTGCATTTCACAAATGGTGGGATTTTGAATGTTTTCATTCATTTTAAACGATTTTTAGAAAACGAAGAAAATAAATTTAAAACGGAACAACGGTAACACGTGTCCTATTGATACATAAAAGACTACTGACTAACAGGAAATTCCATTGTTGACTTTGCACCCGTTATGTGCATTTGGTCCTTACAATCTGGTCACAACACTTATTTAATAAATATGTATATTTAAAAAGGTATTTTTTTAATATTTAAAATATTTGTTTACGTATCGTATATTTTTTTATAATATAATATAATATAAAAAATGAATATAACCAATATTATCTCTTTTTATTTAAATAATTAATTTTTGTATATATGGTCTTAATGCATAGGTGTTTTTAAGCGTGATATAAATTTAAATGAAATCACAATAAAAAGTTTTATCTAATCTAAAAATCACCTTATAAATAGAGATTAGTATGATTCATAAAAGTATAACACTGATCGTATATTTTTTTTATCATAAATTATTTTTTTCAAACCTAAATAAATATTTTAAGTACCTATTTCATTTCTTTTAAAAAATAATTTTATCCATGTCATTTCTATTGGGCCATACCACAAGTAATGTATTTTGGTACCACATTTGTATACAATAGTAGAGTAAAATTATAGTTTAACTATAGAACAATTAACCAAATTGCTTCAATTAATTCATTCAACGGTTTATTGGCAGCTGAAAACGATTGGTAAAGTTTTTAAGCTAGATCAGTGGATTCTATACGAATTATCTGAGTTTAATCTGAAGTAATGAATGAATATTTACACTTTTCATCTTTATAGATTGGAAAAGGAGCTATCCTTAAATCGAATTATTAACGAAAACTAGTAACAAAAACATAATTATTTATAACAATATTAAAAATTGAGAACAATAGGTTGACTCCAACAAAATATCATCTTCACAACCAAAGGAAGAATTCGATTCTAAAAAGGTTCGATGAAATATGAGTGGTATTATCATATGAACTGCTACCAAATAATCAATCCACTACAAAAGAACTGTATTGTATAATTGACTAGTTAAATCAAACTATTGATGAAAAAAGGTAAGCACTAAATAACAAAAAGGCATAATTTTTCTCTAAGACAACACCTTGCCTCACATAACATGGAAAACACTCCAAAACAGAGGTAGTTTGAATGAAAAAATATGATACATTTTCATTATTTTCCCAACCTAACAGTATAAGATTATAATCTATTTTAAAATCTCCAAAATCAGATTAGTGGGAAAGACTTTAATATAAATACTGATGTCAAAAGGGAGTTCAATTATTTTTTTATTTAGCACAAAATAAAAAGTTTTATTTTCAGTATAGAGAAAAAATGAGATTGAGATAGGAAGAAATGAACAATAATAAAAAATATATTTTTTATTAAAATTAAAATGTAATTTATTGTTTCGTTTTAAAACTTTTTTTTAAAAAAATATTTATGAAATGTAAATATTTTTTTTTTAAAAGAAATGATAACAATTAAATTCAGTTAATCCTTTACACAAATGAATTTTCACCGCAACACCACAATAATTTAAAGTGTTCAATAATCACTTATTGTTCACTTATTATTTATAATTATAGATTATATAATTATAAATAGCAAGTGAACAATAAGTGATTATTGAACACTTTAATTTATTGTGGCGTTGGGGTGAAAATTCATTTGTGTAAAGTGAATCAGCCGCATTTCCAAAACAACCAATAAATCATTTAATCCTTTCAGAAGTACTTTTTTGCATAATGTTTTAACGTTATATAAATTCTATATAAAATGTTTCCACTATCTTTAAAAGAAATTGATACAAATAAAATAATAAAAATAATTAACTTCAGTGGATTATATTTAAGATATAAAATATTGACATTTGACCTAATGAAAATTTAATTCTAGTTTATTACACATAAATTGAATTGAAAAAAGCAGAAATATTTATTATTTATCAATATTAATCAGTTTGAAAACTTTGAGATAAATTTATATTAAAACATAAAATGAAAGAAGATTTATATTCAAAAATAAATGAATTGATTATTAATATAATATAAATAATTATTTGTTACTAAACAAATTATTATTTCAACATAAGAGATCCTAATATCAAAAATGTTCAATAATGAGTTAGTGATTAATTTTCTGTAATGGCGACTAAGATATATAAATCCATAAAACTATGTGATATACTCTGAAGATTGTATTTTCATTAAAATTCACATAAACAACACATAATAGATATTATCAAATAATTTTATTAAATAATGTGATATAAATGTAAAAAGTGAAATAACGACAGTGACAAACTATGATATATAATAATTATTAACTCATCTATTTTAATTTAAATACCAACAGTCAGAAGCAAATTGAAAATTATATAAAAGCTTTAACACAAATAAACTTAAAATACTGTATCATTAGTAATACAATTTTTAAAAAATGCTAGTTATTTTCAAAGTAATAGAAATTATTTTCATATTATTAATTAATTACTACTTATTTTAATACTGCAGTAAATTCATATTAACGCAAATAAATCATCACTCCAATAGTACAATATTTTAAAAAAATGTCCAATAATTTTATTTTTTATTTACGTTACTTGCTTAGAAGATGATGAGAATTTCAATAGCAATGCTATCATTATCATAATACTATACTATAATAGTTAGATTTTATAATACAACTCTCTGACGATGATTGATTAAAAATGGACATCGAAATGCATATCAGCTAATGAATTAATTATTATTGGACACTTTTATAAAATGTTGTATTAATGATTTATCTGTATTATAAATCTATTTTTATTTTATTTTTATATTTAAATATATTTATTAAAATAAAACTTAATGTTTTTATGAAATAAAATAACTAAATTTCTCCAAAAGATCTTATATGATTAAATCGAGTTTAGTAAGAAATCATTTATGTAAAACACATCTTATCAAATTTAATATAATTTTATATCCTGTAGTGATACAAATTTTAAAAGATATTAATTACAAATCCACTTCTAATTTAGTATAATCGTATATTAAATGTATTTCTATCATTTGCTTTCATAAGTAAGTATTAAATATTAAGTAAAAACAAAGACAATGTTTTATTTTAATTCTATTGATTAAATATTTTCTTTTCAATTTTTCTTACCAAAATTGTAAAGAAAACTAAAAAAATTTTGATCTCACCTTATATATATATATATATATATATATATATATATATATATATATGTGTGTGTGTGTGTGTGTGTGTGTGTATTTTGTGTGCACATGTATGTCTCTATGTATTTATATGTATATGTAAGTAAATAGCTTATAAATAATGCCATTATCGAATACAATTATCTTGCATCAATATTGAGATTCTCAATTCATTTTATTTATTAGATCGTAAATAGGAAATCGATACGAAATTCTAAACGTAACGTTTAGACAGTTCGCCTTCAATGAATTTCAAACTGCAATATGTTCGAGGCCAAAATAGATGTCTTATCTTGACGCACAGATCTCCTTCAATGTTTACAACTTACAGGGCCGTATTCATTGATGGATTGAAAATTGATCGATGTAAATGATAAAGATTAACATTTGACTTTGAATTAACTTCTCTGTATCATAGTAATCTATACTTCGTATAATTATTCCCAAAAAAGTGGGTCGAAAAATTAATTTAGTATAAAAATTCACATACAAAGATACAATAGTCAGTGATGGAATAAATTTATATGATTTATTAAAAAAATAAGTTTATTGGAAATTTAATATTTAAAATATATACTTATTAATTAATAAATGAAAATATTAATTTATTATAAAATGGAATATTTTAAAAAACGTCATTTTAAAAACATTTTTTTTATAAAATTTTGAAATAAATTCTTTAATAGTTTAAGATATTTAATAATATAAAACTTCAATAATTATTAGAACTTATATTTATTGTTTTGGATCTGTGGCCAATTCACTTTAACGTAAATGATTTTTTCCCTAACACCACAATTTTTACAAAAAGGCTCTGAGGATAATCATCGCCATAGAAATGCATATCAGCCGAATATTGTTTAAAAAAAAGTGAACAATAAGTGATTATTGTACACTTTATAACCATTGTGGTGTTGGTGATAAAAATTTATTTATGTTAAACTAATGTTGACTTTATTAAGTTTTTAAATATTTCATTAATTGTTTAAATAATTTTATATAACTATTTAATTTAAGAATCCTTAGAATAATAAACTATAACTTTAAATAATTTAATATGAAATTAATCAATAATTACAAAAATTATCAGTCAAATTAAATGTCTATATTCATTATAATATTAAAAAGAATATTCAAATTGAAGAACAATACTAAGATAAACATTTTTTATGATTATTTATTTACTAGTTATTTAAAAATAATTTATTAAAGGTTTGACTTATTTGTTAATATTGTTTTCTAAATCTTATGATTCCTTTTACTACCATAAAAATGAATTATCTCCCCTAATGTCATAGTTCTAATTTACTCTATTCAATTTTTTAAAATACAAAATTAAAAAAAAATCTTCTTTATGTATATTGAGTTACAATGATCGTTAGGCAGCTTTAGGTATCCTTTATTGTTTTAATAGTTATATAAAGTTAATAATAAATGTTGAAATGAAAAATTTTATCTTGACTTTATAACAAAATTAAGATTACTTTTTAATGATTTTAATGAAATTAGATATTTTTTATTAAAAATAGTGAATATTCGAATTAATTAACATGTTTAATTTTTAAATAACAAAAAATTAAGATTTTTTATATATTACAATAAGTATAAAAATATATGAATTTATATATAATTAACTTTTAATCATTGTAGTGATTAGCATGTAAATAATCATTAAATAATAAATTTTAATTAAAAACTGTTTTACATAATATTATTATTATTACATATTATTAATTGAAGAGTATTACTTAAATTATTACATTTTAAAAAAAATAGAAAATAACATGATTTAATAATAGAATATAAGAACTGTATTTTAATGACTTCCTTAAATAGATTGATATATATATATATATATATATATATATATATATATATATATATATATACACACAGCTGGGTCTGATTTTGTGAGGATTATTTTAATGCGATTTTGAAGTTATGCGATTCATATTTCTTCTTCATATCTTTTTATGTAATTTTTTTTAAGAATTTCTTTAAGCGGTTATTTAATTCAACGAATAGCTCTTCAGTTTTATGAACAAATGAAGGAATTAGAGTCATTTACTTCCGTTTCTCAAACTGATAAGGAATTTTCGGCTAGCAAAGAATGGTTAACCGGGTTTTTAAAAAGGAATGCACTGCATAACATGAAGATTACGGGCGCGATTGCATCGGCAGATGAAGAAGCTGCAAATTTATTTTAAACAATATTACGTTAAACGCACTTTTCAATTTATATTGGATAAATTAGAAAATGAGTCAATAACAGTAACTGACGCTTAGAAAAAAATTTCTATTTTTGACTGTATTAATCATGTTGAATTTGCTATTACTCAAATAAAACAACACACTTTAAATGCCTATAGGAAAAAGGCTTGGCCTACATGTCTTGAAATCAATGCAGCTATTCACTTTCTTTTTTATTTTCTTATTTTTATTCTAAACAGTGCAGATATTATTACGATGATAATTAAAATATATATGAAAATTTTTAAAAAAAATTACACATATGTACATATTGCTTTGAATAAAATTAAATAGTTGATTAAAAAATAAAGTAAAAAACCTTTGCTTGGTATCAATTTTTTGCAAATATATAAATTTTTTTTAAACATTCTTTATTTCCTGATTTTTTTATGCGAATTTTAAAGTAATTTCACTTTGTGGCTTTGGTTGTATGCGGTTTTTGGAAATTACGGAACCTATCCCTAATCTTTATTGAATGGTTAATTCACAATTACGCAAAATCACTGTACAGTGATTAAAATTTTGTATAAAATTTTGTAATACAAAATTTTATAAAAATGTAATGATCATTAATTATTCACTGTTTTCATTAATACACGTTTCGATGATCGTGCCATTACTATCAATAAAGCAAAGTTCAATATAATATTATTATTATATTACACCGCGTTCAATTGATGCCAAACTATTTTGTAAGTGTGAGAAATTTATTTATGTAAATATATAATTTTTAAAATCTATTGTCGGTAAAATTCAATTTTATGTTTGTATTTGTAACGATATAATAAAATAAAAGATATTTGAAATGTGTTTATCCTATATTTTTGGTAAGATCTGAATTAAAATAAATGTAAAATATGTCAAAGCAGTTCAAGGTAGAACATAAATTGTCTACTAACGTCATAAAACATTGATCTGAAGAATAAACAGCAGTTACAGAACCACAACCAACTTTTTTCGTGTTGGTACACAAGGTTTTATTTTTAATAAATTATGAATTCATCAAAATTCACCGACATAAATGCTTCTATTTTAATTTGTATACGTGTGTGTGTTTGTATACACACACACACACACATATATATATATATATATAATGACAAATATACTGATGATATTGAATGCCATCTATGAAAATACATCGTGAATTTAAAAAGTGCTTTTATTTACATATTATAAATATGTCATGCTACTCCTTGTCAACTGTCCTTAAACTATTTTTATTGAACACCTCATTATGAATTAACTTCACATTTTTTTAAATTTGCCTAAAAACACACACACACACACACACACACATATATATATATATATATATATATATATATATATATATATATATATATATATATATATATATATATATATATATATATATATATATTAGGTTGTCAAATATCTCCCTTCCGCCTTCTGGTCTTTTGAATTTCGCAGCTATGTACAAAAAAAAATAATAATAAAGCGGAAGGGAGATACTTGCCAACCTAATATATAACCTTTTTAAAATAATTTTGAATTCTTTTTATAATTTTGATAAAATATTTCATTTATATAAAAAATTAAATTAGTAATTATTTTCCTTTAGATTTGTAACTACAATTTATTTTACAATTTTCATTATTGATAATATAATATTATTAAACAATGAAATTCAACAATTTGACAACATTATGAGATAAACATTTTCTTAAAATATTATATGTATCCAAGTTATATATCAAAAATTAAATGCGAATGTTATGTATCAAAAGATAAGTTATTGTTTTGAGGATTAAACATTTTTTGTAAAAAGAATTTAAGAGAAATTTAAGAAATATCGAGAATCAAAATATCAGACAATCGAAGACAGAAAACTAATTATTCAGTGTGGAACAACTTAGAAGTTATTAAGAAGTTTATTGATAAAGAATGAAGAAGACAGTAACGTTTATACTATATAAACACACACATATATATATATATATATATATATATATATAAATATAAATACATATTGAATTTTTGAAAATATAAAATAAATTTAATCAAAAAAATAAAAGTGTTAAAATTTCAAATAAAATATTATAAATTTGTTAAAAAATCGATATTATGATTTTTTAACAAAAAAACAGTTTTTAAATATGTTTTTAAATATATTTTTTATAGATTAAAAATCCTACATTTAAATAAATTAATATATTTTAAATAAATACCTTTTTATTTGTCACGATATCTTTGCTTTGAATATTCAGCAATCTGAAAAATAAAACAATTGTTTAATATAAAAATTGTAAAAAATGGAAATTTTATTAGACAACAATTGAAATAAAATTATTTTAAACCCAACGATGTCAACATTTTGATTTAAGTATATTATTATTAGAAATGTATAATATTAAAACAAATATTTGTTTTAGAAATATGATGAATTCATTTTCATATAAATAACATATTATCTTAAACACTACAAAATATTGAAAATGTGTTCAATAATCATTTATTGTTCACTTTCTTTATCTAAAAAAGTTTATACACATTTAGATGTTAACTATTACCATCAAAGTGCTACATTAGAAAACTTGATTTTATAACACAACACTATGATGATATTGATATTGTCATCGTAATTCACATTGGATTGACAAGTGAACACTAAAAAGTATTAAATGTTTTTACATTTTGAGATGTTCGAGTGGTAGATTATTATGCGAAAAAAATGAGTTATGTTACATATTATTAAATGAGTTTGATATCACTTTTATGGTAAAAAAATTCATAAACAAAATTTAAAAATAAATTGTGTATTATTTAGTAATGGAATAGAATATTAGTATTTTTGTAAATATTTGGAAAAAATGAAAGTTAATAAGTGAATAAATAGTTTAAATTTTCACAGATTAATTATTATTTCTGATACTGTAAGATATTAAAAAGCGTTCAATAATTTTTTATTGTTTACTTTGTTCATTTATAACAACAATAAGCTACTTCACAATTCAATAGTGATAAATCATCGTCAGAGAATTATGTATTATAAAAATTGGTGGCTAGTTGTGTTATAAAATCTGAGGATGTTTAAATTTAATGTTAAGATAGTTAAAACCCATTATGGTAAAAACAGTACTACAAATTCGAACAGATTGATGAGTGAAAACTATTTTAAAATTAAAAATATTGTTTATTTAGAAAAATATAAAGTTATAATAGTTAGATCCTGGGAAATATTTGAAAAATATTAAAAATAAGGTGGTCAAAATTTAAATTTTTATTTTGATAATTGTAAAATTTTACGATTTGAATTTTTAATTTTATCGTTAATAAAATTGAAATTATGGACATATTAGGATAATATAATTAGAATTGATTGAAAATATGTAAAAAATACAAATTGATTAATTATTAATATATTAAAAATAAAGTAAATTGTTCTTTATTTTTAATGATAATAGATACAATTAATTAATTTTTGTAATTTTATTTTTTATTATAATATTATATTTCTGAAAGCATATTTTTGTATATTTCAATTAAATAATTAATTATTATTATGAATATTCAACTAAATTTATTTTTTCATTTATTTTGCCTCATATACCTATATATATATATATATATATATATATATATATATATATATATATATATATATATAAATAGTATGAACATTGCATTTATTATTTATTTTGAAGACACAGTTTTACATAAGTGCACACAAAAAATCTTTGATAATCAGTTCTAAATTTCATAATAAGACTTTTTATTCTAGCATTAAGTTTATGTAAAGTTTCACTTTACAATTTTGAAAATATTTTCATTAGAAAACAACACCTGATTCAAGAAACTCATGGTCAATTTTGTCATGAAATACGGTATAAAGTCTTATCGTAAAGAATTATCATTTGACAGCATTTAATTTATTTGAAGTATAATTTTATTATAAACGCAATAGTATCTGTATTGCGTATATAATTGATAATTACAATTCTTCAATGCGTATTTTTTATGTATATTATTTACATATGTAGTTTATAGTTTCATTATTTTTGATGTTTAATTATATTCTTTTTATACAGTAAGAAAAGTACTAATACACAAATATCGTATTGAATAATGAAAAGAAAATATGTTTCCTTTTTTTTAAAAAAAAAATGTACAAAAATTATATAATAGGATTTCCAATAATTCATTTTATATATCATTTTTAATGTTAATACAGTTAAAAATATGCTCAAATAATTTATATATATACAAAATTATTTTTGCTATTACATAATTTATTGAAGAAAGAATTCACTTATAAAATACATGTATATGAAGTGATTTATTTTATAATTTTGTGAATATAATATTTTTTTAAATTTTGTGCAATTTTTTTTAATAAAAATTGTATAAGAATAAAATTATATTAGTAGAATTAAAAATCAAAAATATTTTGACCAAAACGTGCTCAAAACATTTATATTCGTTTATTATTATTTGTTTATTATAATCTCTCCTCTCTCTTATATATATATATATATATATATATATATATATTATAGTCTTCTCCTTCTCTTTTTTTTTTATTTTTATTTTTTTTTTGCACATAGCTGCGAAATATATATATATATATATATATATATATATATATATATATATATATATATATATAAAGTTCAATAGCAAAATTAATGTCATTAATGTCACACTACTTCGAATGTGAACGCTTACCTCCTAATAATAACGATTACAATTGTGATGTGGAGTGATGTAAAAATTTCGTTTCCGAATTTAATCGAAATTTTTAGAAAATTACCAAAATATTAAAAAAAATTATAATTTTTCAAATAATTTTTCGAAAAGTACAAATTTTATAATATATTCAAATTAACAAAAAATTGAAAAGGATAGATTTTCAGGACAAAGACTTTTTAGACAAAACAAATTTTATTTGTATTAGCATTAAATTTGAATGCACATCAGACCAGCAATATATAATAAATATCATGAATACAGAAACGTTAACATAGCTTTCTAAACGATTTATTTTTGTAACTTATTTACATTATTTATTACTCTCGAGTGAAGCAAATAGGGAGTGGAACTCCCTGTTTTTTATAAAATAATTTATATGTACAATTACTGTAAGGAATTGCATATAAGTATAAAAAAAATAACAATGTTTGAATTATAATTGAAAAATAATTTTAAAAAGTGTACTTAAAATATTTATTATTTTTTAATTACAGTCTCTATTTATATTCTTATTTAATTCATGCACTGAATTAATATTTTACAATATAATATTATAAAATATTATAGAAGTTATACAAAGAAAGGAGAAACATTTTTCAACAAAGAAATTATAATATTTTTATAAAATTATTTTACAGACACAATGAATTATAAAAAAATATCTGTAAGAAACAATGATTTCCTTATAAAAAACAATTCTTTAAAATTTAGGTTATAAAATGATAGTTTGTATATTTGTATATGTTTATACTTATACATACATACATACATACATACATACATACATACATACATATATATATATATATATATATATATATATATATATATATATATATATATATATATGTATTATCATCAGCATCATCTAGCTTATATCAGCTCATCACTAGATGAAAGCTCAATGAATATTACAATCACTGGTTCTTAGTCATACACACCGCAATGATCAGGTGGGTTGGTGAGGATGTGTTATTCTGTGTTAACTTTCTTAAGCAAAGTACCTTCACTTCGGTTAATAAACCCTACCTACTCCATTATATTTCTGATCAGGAATTGAACTTACTTCTCTTGCTGCTCTTACTGCTTGATCAGTTATTTATTTATTTATTTATATAAGTATATATTTAACTTATTTCAGGTAGCTTATATAAGATGCAAGGATAGTAAAGAATAATAAATTATAGTAAGGATGTATATGTATCTTCAAACTCTTCAGTCTTTTTTGGACCACCTATATTAACAATATTTAATGTTGTTATTTAGTTCAATAATGTTTTAAGGTCATACTTTAAATATTATGTCAGTTAAAATAGGCCTTTCTATTAGTATTTTTGACTTTGAAAAATATTTTGTAATTACAAAAAATAACTTCATAGAGTGTTTTAAAAATTATTTATACTCCATCACTATTAATAATGTTATTTCATTTAATTATTAATTTACAAACTATTTGCTTCAACAAAAATCTTGCCTCCAAAATTGCAAATATAGCTTTTTAGATTATTTACTTTTGTAAATTTTTACTTTTATTATAGTCGTCGCAAGATCTTCTAGCTTACTCCAAGTTCAATATTCTATTGTCTTCTGATATCTCCTGTTCTGATCAATTAATATCCAATTATCAGTTTCGGGAGTCCTTTTGGATCCAACTTGTCTAAATTTTCTATCAATTTTTCTTATACTGAATTATTTATTTGTTCATCCATTGAACTTATAATTTGTCTGATTTTTAATATTTCTATTTGTTTAGTCAGCTACATATATTAAAAATGTTATTTCTACAGATTAAATTTTGGCCTATATATTTGTCCATCTCTGGTTTCATTTGGTTTATACGGAATAACAAACATTTCAAATACTTTTGAACTTATCTTACCTACATATTCGTTCAATTTAGTCTTGTACTAAATTATTCGTTTCTCTATCAATTATATTTCTAATTTGTTTGTGATTTTTTCCAGTTTTTATTCTATCTAACTGGTTATAACCCTTTAGAATTTCGTTTCTTCAGGTGAAATTTTTTTATAACATTTTTATTATTATTTTAATATCAATATTTAATGTTAATATTTCATTATTATATACTAAAATTAGAATTACAGAAAATATTGCAAAATTCTAAAACATTAACATGATGAATTTTTCACATATAAAATATAATATAAAATTGATACTTATTGATATTTTATCTTCAATACCATAATTTTATCAACGATTATTTTTGTCATATGAAAATTTTGATTGTTTTATTACAAAATCAAAATTATTATTTTAATAAATTATGTGGGTTTTAATTAAACGTAGAGTAAAAAATATTATTTAATAATGTTTCACTAATATTTGTTTTTAGTTAATAGATACGTTATTTTTAACACTAAGTAAACAAAATTAAATTAGGGGGGTTGTAATTAAACATAGTAAAAAAAAGTTCAAATTAATTACATATTTCATTAATAGTTATTTGTTTTTATTTAATAGATAAAATAAGACAAATTATATTTGATACAAAATAATCAGTATTTTATTTTTAAAAAATAAAATTATTGAATTATCATTCAATTGGAAATTTCATGATGTATTTTCACAATATTTTTTGAATAAATCTTTATTGAGTGACTTGGTGTTTGCTTACTCAAGTACAATTTAATTATTCATTCGATTGATATTGTAATAAATTCCTTTGTTATTTTATTCTAATCATTCAATCTGAAAACGATTTTCTTGATTTTCAAATGAAATAATATAAATATTTACAAATTAATTAATTCAAACTAGCACTAGGTCTATACTTGTATTTATGAAATACTTGGTTTAAAATACTTTGGTCGAGAAAATTCTTTGCTTCTTTAGTCGAATATATGGTGTTAACTCCACTGTTATACGATTTATAAAATAAAAATTAATTTATATGAACTAAGAAATGACAAATACAGTTTTATTGACATTTTTAGAATTAATGTTAATGCGTTTATTTTCCACTTGTTTAAAACAAGAATATTTTTTTATTTGTTTTATAATAAATTGAAAAAAAATGTTTTTAGATTTTTAAAGCAACAATTTATACTACTGCGTTTTAAAATTTTTTACTTTTTTGAAATCAGGATATTTTTTTATTATTTGTTCTATAATAAATTTATAAAATTTTCTATCTAAAACAATTGTTGGGTTTTAATTATAAGAAGTTGTATTTTATATTTAAATTTGTACACATATATTTTTAAAATATTTCAATTATTTTCAAATTTATGACAAGACTAAATTTAATTTCGATGTAAAAATGTTAATGACTTTATACTATTAGATATTTTAAAATATTAAAATATTTTTTTATTACTTAATTTAGTTATATATTTAATTTATTCATAACATATATTTTTTAAACATATATATATATATATATATATATATATATATATATATATATATATAAAATTTTTATATAATTTAGAATAATATAATTTCAAAATACATTTTAATATTTTTTTTAAAGTACATAACATATATTGAATATTTAAAAATTATACACTATTTGTTCTAGAACTTTTTCAATTGATTTTCACACAAATAACCTCTACACAATATATTGAAAAAAAGGTAAATCAATATTTATTATTTATTTCTTTATTTATAAGCTAATGTATTTTTAATGCTAATGCCATCATCAAAACACTGTATTATAATTTTTTTTATAACGATATTTGATTTGAATAGATTTTATAACGCAGTGCTCTGATGACAATGACATTGCTATCGAAATGTGCATGAGATTATAAAAAAGGAAGCAAGCAATTAATAATTATCGAACATTTTTTTAATATTTTGTGGTGTTGGAGTTACACTTTGTGTTAAAACATATTTTATAATAAAATTCAAAGATTTTTTTCAAACTTATAAATATATCTGAAATTATAAATAATGTAAAAATTAGGAACATAATAACAAATAAAATGTGTAAATATTTACAAATTAATTAAATCAAAATAGCATTAGGTCTATACATGAGTTTATAAAATACTCGGTTTAAAGAATTTTTAATTAAACTTTTTATATAACTTAAATTAACAAAAAAAATTAATTTTTATTAAATTTGATTAATCATTTCATGAAATTTGTCTAATTGTTTATTATTTATTTTTCTACTATAAACTATTATTAATATTTTATTTCGTTCAATGCGTTATTTTGATAAACACTAATTATATTTTTCAAAAACTTTTGTAATAATTTTCTTGTTTAATTTTATTTAGTACAGAATTAAGTATATTTTATTTATAAATGAATAAAATAAGAACTTGTTGAAATCTTAATAACTAAAAGAAGTTTACGTACAGAGTATTATTATTTAAATATGTTTTTACTTTCACAACAAGAAATGACAATGAAATAAATTTATTTATAACGATTAAAATAAACAGCCACCAAATTTAATATAAACATTATTCTTCTAGATTGTCTTTAAATTCTATTAAAATGTGTTATTTGAAACATTTAAAACGTCGATTTATTTAATATAAAAAGCACGTTAATCACTAACTTTAAATCTAATTCATGAAATAACATTCAATAGATTATTTGATTAAGATTATTTAATAGTTTATTTGATAGTATTTTTAGTACCATATAAATCCATTTAAGTGTTTCTCGATTTAAATTTCGAATTAATTTTAATGTTTATGAATGTGATCAAACGATAGTAAACAAAATCATTCCTTATTCGAACATTTTGATTCAATAAACATACACAAATGTGTTTTAATAGAAAACTATACCCGTTGTCCGCCAGAACGCACAGCCCTAGGAATAATTATTATGTAAGCGGCGATGTTTTGAATACCAAGAAAGGCTCGGCACAAAGAAGTGTGATGATCCGACCGTGGATGAGATGAGGTTGTATCCGCAAGTAGGGGGAGGTTTGCAGAGAACAGAAACGGCGGTGTATAACGGCCGAACGCGTATATAAATATGTCGCCATTCCGGGGCAATGGTCAGTGTCTCAGTGACGTACACGTATTAGTTACATCGATTTTTCGAATTTTCCGTCACTATATTTATTTGACTAGATATATCGTGAGTTCGATAATCTCTATATCCAAAATATGGCGAATATCAATTTATTTTTGATGATTGTTGTCGTGGTGCTAGGTGTCGGATCAGCAGTGCCCGTTAGCAGTAAGTGATATTTTGTAAATTTATGATTTTTTTCTTAAAATTAATCTGAATTATTAACATACATCTATAGAATTATAAATTTTTTTTTAAAAAAATATTTGTAATGTACATAAAAAAAAATAATTAAAATAAGTAAATGAAATATTTTTAAGTAATTTTCAATAAAAAAAATAGTACATACACATATAAATGTATATATAAGTTAAAATTACTACATTACTAATTAAAGTAAATATTTATTCCAGTAAATATTTATAAATCAATTATTATTAGGTCGTCTATATTAAATGTCAGATTTTTATATCGGAAATAAAATAAAAATCTGACATTTCATATTCAACGACCTAATAAATACAGTTGTCATTTTAAAATTTAAATTATATATATATATATATATATATATATATATATATATATAAACTTTTACTGATGAAGGTATGGCAATTTTATGATTTATTAATAATTTTTATTTTAACAGGAAGGTATATCAGAATATTTTTTCAATATAAATAAGAAACTAAATATTTTTCTAATATTGTATTATGAATATATATATATATATATATATATATATATATATATATATATATATATATATATAGACTGTTTATTTAAGCGTGATAGAAATTGACATTGAAATCAATTTAAATTTCTATCACGCTTAAAAACACTCATATATGTATGTATATATATATATATATATATATATATATATATATATATATATATATATATATACAATATACATACACATAGATGTCCATTCAACTTAAAGTGAAAGTCCTTCAGGAAACTGACAATAAAATTATTATATGCTAACTTAATATTGAATAGTTTTAATTTCACAATTTACAATGTGGATATATTATGAAAGTTTAGTATATATTCCTGTATTTGATGTTTTATTTAAAAAATGAAAGAACATTCATGTTCATATAATTTATTTTTTTAAATTATGTTGAAATAAAAATAATAAATAGTACAAAAAATTAAAACTTTGGTTAAAAATGTTCTTTGTTTTTCAATTGAATATGATATATCGTGGTAACTTCATTATTATACGATTTGAAAATAGAAACTAATTAAAATGAACTAGGAGATAATAAATATATGTTTATTTAGATTTCTACAACGAATATTTATACTCCTGCATTTATTTTCCACTTGTTTAAAACAAAGACTTTTTTTAATTGTTTTATAAAATTTTTATAAAATTTTGTTCTTTTATTTTTAGAACAGAAATTCATATTACTGCGTTTTAATATTTTTATCTTTTTTGAATTTGGAATATTTTATATTTATTCTATAATAAATGAACAATTTTTTTTTATTTCAAACTATTGTTGGGTTTGTTAAAAAGAAGTTGTATTTTATTTGAATTTAAATACAATTGCCATTTGTTTTAATATTTAAATTATTTTCAGATTTATGACAAGACTAAATTTAATGTTTATGTAAAAATGTTAATAACTTTATATTATCAAACGTTTTAAAATATTAAAATATATTTTTACTATTTAATACAACTAATGTATTTAATATATGCATTATATATATATATATATATATATATATATATATATATATATATATATATAAACATTTTTATACATAGGGTAATCTAAATGTATGTTTTATTAAAAAAGAAACAAAAGAAAATATACATATGTTTATTTTTAATAAAACACAAATCTAGGCGTCACATTTGGATAATCCTATATTTTAGATTACTAACATTTCAAAAATCACTTTGATAAATTTTTTAGAAAAAAAAACACTCAATAATATAAGAAATGAAAATATCTTAAATTATGTAGAATACATAATATATATTGCAAATTTAAAAATAGTAATGTATTTTTTTTTTTTTGAAAACTGTGGCAAATTAATTTTCACACAAGCAAATTATATCCAAGATATTAAAAAAGTTGTAAATAAATATTTGTTGTTTATTTCTTTATAAGCTAATATATTTTCAATTCCAATGTCATCATCATCAACGCACTGTATTATAAAATTTGTTATAACGAGATTTGATTTAAATAGATTTTATAACATAGCACTCTGATGATAATGGCATTGCTATCGAAATGTGCATCAGATTATAAAAAAACAAGAGAACAATAATTAATTATTAAACATTTTTTTAATATTTTTTGTGTTAGAATTATTATAGTTCGTGTTAAAACATATTTTACAATAAAATAAAACGATCTTTTAAAACTTATAAATACATCTAAAATTGTAAATAATATAAAAATTAGGAACTAACTTTTTTTATTCAAAATTTATTATATTTTTTTAATAAAAATATCGATTAACTTCAAATATTCCCCTTCAGTTATTAAACATTTTTCAAATTAAAGAATCTTATAAATAATTTTAATTATTATACAGCGTTTGTTTTTCTAATCCTGATAGAACTTTAAATTGAATCTCTAAGAAAAGTTTTATTTATCCTAAAAAAATCTCTATATATTAACAGTAGAGTACGAATAAAATTTTATTTATTGCACATTGAAAATGGAATCTATTTTATATAAAAGTTATTTAATATAATATTAAATTCTTTTTAAATTGCTTAAATATGTATTAAAAACACATACGTGAAAATATTTTTGTATAAAAATAATTAAAATATTAAGATTGTGTTACAGAAGGGGTTCCAATGGTAATACAACATGGCTATTATGCTTCTCCAATGGGAAACGGTGGAGCAATGGCCACATTCGCTGCAGCAGGACACATGGACCCTGTTTTTACGAACGGGCGAGGTTGTCCAGCGTGCATAGGTACAACATATATGATCATGAGTTTGTTCTAATTCGGTTTAAGCGCATGTGCTTTTACACAAAAACATACAAACTAAAAGTATTACCCAAAATTAAAACTTTTTGGGCAACATTATCATCTAGTTACATCATGCACTTAATCATAAAAAAGTGTACATTAGTTATTTTGTGATTTTCATCGAAATCATTCTTAAATTCATCTAATTTACTTATATAGTATTCAAGGTCTAGGTTGAAATTTCGAAGACAATACGAGGAAAGATATTATCTTTTTATATCAATGTTAACTTTCACTTAGAGAAACAGTTTTAGAATACAATAAACAAATTTTAAAAATTAATCACGTATTCGCATTGTTACGGTTCATTCATTTTTTATTTGATGCAACAATAAATATTCCGGTATCCGATGGCATTTCAAGATTGCATGTTTTAATATTTTATAATATTTGTATTTATCAAAATATATTAACATATTTAACTGTGTATAAGGTAATACAGAACTTTTGTTAAAACTCGAATAAATTTATTGAAAACAACTATTGAAATAACAATAGGCTATTGTAAGAAAATTAGTTAAAATTTTATGAAAGAAAATTTTGTAGTAATTTTTATCTTTTACTTAACAATGAATGTTGGTTGAACAAGAATCAATGAAAGAAAAATTAATGAATGATAAAAAATTCTAATAAAAAGTCAAGGTTTTAGTTGAAATATTTTTTTAATGAATTTAAGGAAATACGTACTGTTATTATAAAGTAATTCTGTTAATCTCCATTCAAAATACGCAAAAATAATCATCTGAATTAAAATAAAACAAATGTTTTCAATTTTTTAGAATTTAATAATTTTTTAAATGTTTTAAAATATCTAATGATCTTAAAATATGATTAACAAAGAATATTGAAAATAATTTAATATTTTTTTTAATTAATTTATTGAAAATATTTTTTAGAAATTTATACATAAACATTTTCTTCAATAAAAAAACCTTATTATAATGGATTTTCAATTTTGATTTTTTTAATGAATACAATAAAAATATAAAATTTGTAAAAATATTGAAATGAACTATTTTAGCAGAAATTATTATTTTGCTATGATTTAACATTAAACAACTCATTTTATATATATAAATATATTAAAAATATTGACACCAGATTTTTATTAAGAAATAAAATGATTTACAATAATCAGTCATAGAAAATAATAATATATTAAAAAAAGTATTTGTGAATTTTTAAATATTTAAATATAGGTTTATGGATAGTAATATGCCAAGTGGTAAATATAGCAAACTTTACTAGTAATTTTATTAGAATGTATAAAAATTAAATTAAATATTAAATGAAAATAAATATCGAACAA
Source organism: Neoneuromus ignobilis (assembly GCA_029203775.1). NCBI lineage: Eukaryota > Metazoa > Arthropoda > Insecta > Megaloptera > Corydalidae > Neoneuromus > Neoneuromus ignobilis. The sequence continues at coordinate 7,578,040 of CP092088.1, forward strand.
TTTTATAAAAAAATATTTTTGAATGCTTTTAATATTTCTAGATTAAATTGGACGTAGTAATAATAAAGACAATTAAAAATACTTTATGAAATTATTTAATTTTAATAAAAAATATGCGATTTGAACCCTATGCAAAAATGATAAAATGGAAAAAGTTGATAATACTGGGTTATAGATTAAAATTATTAAATTTTGAACAAATTTCATATTTCTAATTCGCCCAAAATTATTTTATCTACTAATAATATATAACAATTTATGTTTAGAGATTTTTTGTATCACTAATAAAATTATTTTAATTCTTTAGATACACACCTAATTACATTTTATATAATGATTTTAAAAATGTTGTACTGTATTATTTAAATATTTTTGTTAGAAAATTTTAACAAAATTACAAATTAATAGTAAACGATAGAATGGATTTAAAGACATACTTAAGTGACAAAAATATCATTTATATAATATGTACATATATATATATATATATATATATATATATATATATATATATATAAAGAGAAAGAGAGAGAGAAAAGAAATAAATAAAAAAATAATTTAATGGCTAATATGATTGAAAGTTAGAAATATAAATCATAACTTCAATGATTCATTATATGATATATAATTAAAAAATCTAATTAACTAAGCATTCAATTATATAAATTTCTTAAAATAAATATAATTAATTTCTTTTGTATATTATATTTAAACTTAACATCAGATTAAATTAAATTTAACGAAGTAAAATAATTCACTTCTTAGAAATTACCTTTTTGTTTGTTTTGTATTTTAAATATTTAAAGTAATAATATTTTCAAAGAAATTATTTATGTAATCTTCAACAAATATTATTAAAAGTATTTAATTACAAAACATTAAGTTTTTCCAAAGCTTAAATAATAAGTGAAGATAAAATTACTTAATATTCTATGATCATAAATGAAAATGTAGTTTAAAAAAATGGTCATTAATAATTAATGACATATTTTCTACAACTCACAATGAATTATTCAAATATTTTTTAAAAATTTCATATTTAAATACTTAATTAGTTTAATATTCTACTCTTTTATTCATATATCTTGTTTTTAATACTTTAAAGATTATATAAACCCATACATAAGTACAGTTTAATAATATCCATTTTATTTTTAAATTTATTGTTCATATAAATATTTTTTTAACTTTAAATAAAATATTTTTCAGATTCATACCAACTGATCGTTATAAGAGTATTATAAATTTATATTTTATTAAAAACGAATAATGAAATTTGATTCAATTAAAAAATAATTGTTTGTCTTATTATCTACGTTTTTTTTTAGAATATTTCAAATATTTATTTATGGATTATATTTTAATTTTGATTCAAGTTATGTTTTTATTTTACTCTAATCTGAATACACATATTTTCACATTTAAAGAAATATTCATGATTTAAAAGAATAAATAAATGATATTGAATTATTCATATCTGAATAAATGCATTATAAAAATATAGGGTTTGGAAATATATTTTTTAACTATATATATATATATATAAATATATATGTCCTTAATAATTACTATAATTTTCCTTATAAACTGTATAGTTTATTAATTTGGTGAACAAAAGGAAAATTTATTTAATCTTATAAAATTATAAAAACATATTTTACAATTTTATAAAACTAGTTCAAATAAAAGTATTAATAATACTAATTTTTTAAAATATATATGAATTGGTATTAGAAATGAATATCTAATATATTGTAAAGAATAATATTGTGCAGTATTAATATTTTTTTCAACGAGTACCTTTTTACATTAAATTAACTTTTCATATTTTCACAGGATTTTCATTGACATGGTGGCAGATATTTCAATCGAATTCTATTTTCGCCTATATATAAACTATATGTTTTAAAAATATAAAATGACCTAAGTGTTCTTTTTATGAAATAAATTGTAGATGTTTGAAAAAAAAATTTTTTTTCTTACAGAATATGCTGACCACAAACCAAATGTAAACGAAGCACCGATCCATTTTACACCCAACAATGAAGACGAAGACAATTACCCTTCACCAACCCAGTCAGATCCTATTGAAGTACATGTACCCCAAGAAACAAATCCAGAACCTGCTCTCGAACCAGCACCAACTGCCACACCAGCAAAAGTTGTTCCACCAAAACGTCGCCGAACACAAAAAACCGACGACGATGATGATGAAGATGATGTATTTTCACTCGGTTCACGTGGTGGAGTAGTACCACACAATGTTTTCTTCCCTATGGTATTCGGTGGTAGTGGAGGATATGAATCACGTAAGGGGTCAAACGGGAGGCCTGCTGGAAGCGGTTCACCAACTGCTATTGCAAACAGCTTCAGTACAGGAAGATCTGGTGTAGCCACTAGTCATGCGACAGCGTACGGTGCCGGGCACAGAAATGACAAGAATTGAAGTCTCCAAAGAACATAATTGTTGACTGTTGTATTTTAAACGGATTATGAATGGTTATTGTAATTATTATTCGAATTTCAAAATAATAAAAAAAATGTATCTATAAAGTTGCGAAAGCAATACAGTATTTTAACTATTATATCTATGATATGTAGCAATAATTTTTTTTTAATAAAAATATATATGTTTCATATACATGACTGTTTATTTATTTTAAAAACAATAAGTTATTGGCATTTTTAAATAAAATATAAAGTTAATAATATAAAATTTACATTTCACTTTTTTTGCCGGGAAATAATAGAAATTAGTATTATTTAATATAAAGACTGAAAACAAAAATGTAATTAAATAAATTAATTTTTTAAAAAATATTTTAAAGTTATTTGTATATTAAATTGTTATAAATAAAACAAGCCTTTTCTATAAAGGTAGGAAGTTATAATTTTGAAAAACTGTATTTCACTGAAAAGACCTATTAGAGAAATTTAAATGAAATTTATATAGCAAATATATTTAGTGATATTTTCTTTAGATATTATAATAAATTTGTAATTGTGAGGCATGAAAATACTCATTGAAACATACTTAAACGATTTATGAGTGATATAAGTTATATATATATATATATATATATATATATATATATATATATATATATATATATATATGGTGGCCCAAATAAGACTGAAGAGCTAGACCAACATTTACTTACTATTATTTACTATTTTTTATTATTTTTCAAACTTATTTGGGCCACCTTATATATATATATATATATATATATATATATATATATATATATATATATATATATATATATATATATATATATATATATATATATATATATATATATATATATATATATATATATATATATATATATATATATATATATATATATATATATATATATATATATATATATATATATATATATATATATATATATATATATATATATAATTTACCTTAAAATTGCATTTAATTACAAATGTGTATTGAGGAAGTTTCACACATACCTATTTAATATTTTTACAAGGAATTAAGAAAACCACAAGACGATAATATTTATAAAATTTAACGAACGATAAAAATGTAACAAAAATTAAGAGTGAAAAATATTTACATATAATATTGTTTTTATTTTATATTTGCTGAGTACAATTAATTTTGTAATATTATATTATTATTTGTTTTTTTGGAACTGTGGCTGATTCACTTTTAACAAATGAATTTAAACCCTAACACCACAATAGTTTAAAGTGTTCAATAATCTCTTATTTAACAGAAAGGCTCTGACGATAATGGTGTCGCCATCGAAATGCATTATTCTATATAATTACAAATAATAAGTAAACAATAAGTGATTATTGAACACTATAAACTATTGTAGTGTTGGGGTTTAAATTCATTTGTGAAAAATTATATTATTAATTGATTTTTTTTTGCTTCAACAATAAATATTAATTTTATAAATAGTCGACTACCAATAATATTAGGTTGGCAAGTATCTCCCTTCCGCTTTTTTTTTTTTTTTTTTTTTGTACATAGCTGCGAAATTCAAAAGACCAGAAGGCGGAAGGGAGATATTTGCCAACCTAATATTTACTATATATAAAAATATTAAAAATTAAATAGTTTCCTATATAGTTATTTACAAATAATTTTAAAATGTTATTAATTTATTACAAAAATTAATACTTTATAAAACAATAAATTCTTAAAAAGGTATGAATAGATGTAATAGATTTTACACATTAGTCAATAAAATTATTTTTTTAAATCTCAAAACTTTATTCTAATTTAATAGAATTTGTTCTGTTTTACTACATGTATGAAATAAAATTAAAATTTTTAATTCATCAATTATCAATATTATAATAAATAATATTTCTATTGTATATATATATCCATTATTATATATTACTAGGGATAAATTTTATTTCATTTCAATGTATTATAACCAAAAAATACTAATATAATAAATTACGAAAAGATATTATTTTTTTATTGAAATTCAAAAACTTTATATTGAATTTCAATAAGTATAAAAAAATACCTATTTTATTAGAAAATGAATATTTCTTTGAAAATAAAATCAAGTTTGATAAAATATTTTTATATAATAAATTATATATATATATATATACATACACACACCCGTCCCTCAATTTACGCGGAGTATCCATTCCACGTGGATTTGTTTTACGCGAATGAAAATCGCGTAAATTGAGTCTGTCAGTACAATAGAAAAAATATTGGAAATAAAAGCTAGTAAATTGTAGAAACACATATTTATTTCACATAGCTTAACAAAAAAATAATTACGTTTTAGGAATCAAAAGTAAATACATTTTATTCGGTGTCACTATCGCTACTGTAATTCAAAACAATCAACCTTTTATATATTTATATCGTGCTTTTATACGTTAAGTAAGAATTGCGTCACTCTGATATATAATAAATTCCATGAAAATGAAAATATATAAAATTAAATCTATCTGATAGAGTATAAAAAGTGCTGCGTAAATCAATACCGCGTAAAAAAAGTCCCGCGAAAATAGAAGTATAGTTTGCTGCATAAAAAAAAATTGCGTAATAAGTACCGCGTAAATTGAGGGACGGGTGTGTGTGTGTGTGTGTGTGTGTGTGTGTGTGTGTGTGTGTGTGTGTGTGTATGTATATATATATATATATATATATATATATATATATATTATGTTCTAAATCTTATGCAGATTTTATTATTAGTTAACTAAAAAAAATATTGTGTCGTCAAAATATATTGCATAAGATAATTATTTTTAAGTATACGAAAACAATTAGTATTATTAATTATTTATATACTTAGTAAGTAAATTTGAAATGAATATTTTTACTAAAACCAAGCAGACTGTGGACTTATTGCTAATAAATGTCTGAATATTTTCAATGCCATCGTTTGAAGGACATATGGTAGTCTGTCTGGTCAGGTGTTTTATATGAAAAAAAAAATCGTGACTATACAAAAATTATGTGTTCTTTGAAAATTTGAGTGATTTATATCTTATTTTGAAATTTAGATTTGTTTTATATATATATATATATATATATATATATATATATATATATATAATAAATAAGGATGTATGTAAGTTTAACTAATCGAAATATCTTTAAAAAAATATGTATAAATATGTTTATTCTAGAATCTATTTGTATAATTTTCAATGTCATTAAAATTTTCTAATTCTATCTAATTTTTTTTATTATTATATTTTTAATATTTTGTAAAAAACAACAATTTTACAAATTAAAATTATTTTGCATTAGAATTGAATTATATTTAATTAAATTATTTATTATATTCTAATTTCAATATTAGTTTTAATTTAAAAAATAGCTTTTTATTAAAACTTCAAAAGTAATAAGGAATTCATTCTAATATAAAATACGAATATAAAAATATATTAATGATCTTATTCACTTAAATAATAACGATTTCTTTTACCACGGTATTAATTTTTGATTGAAAAATTAAAAACGTCGTAGGAAATTTTGAAAAATATTTCTGTTTTTGAAATATTATCAAAAAAAAATATTTAAAAAAATAGAAACTTCTGAATACCTTTAATATTTTGATGGTTATTTCATTAATTAATTTTATTAATTAATTCTCTTAAAGTTGATACGAAAGATTTTCTTAAGTAATAGTTTTATTTAAAATAATTTGTTATTTGTTATGAAAATTACAGTAAAATTATACACAATAATAAAAATAATGAAATTCACATTAATGAAACCCAACATTACAAGATATTGAAAAAGTTTTCAATAATTTTTCATTGTTCATTTTATTCATTTATTAGTTGATGCGCATTTCGATAACAATGCCACCATCATCAGAGCATTGCGTTATAGATTATCAGATTTCAATAATTATTGCTAACTGGAATTGAAACTAGTACTTTTTTAAAATTCTACGTTTATTAAAATTAATAAAAAAATATATCAAAATTCGCTTAAATCAATTTTAGTGAAAAATATTTTTTTAAAATTTTCATAACTGAAATATTTTTGTGGTTATATTAGTGATTATTATAAATAAAAAAAATTAAATTTTACTTGTAGATCAAGATTGTAAGCTGACTGAAATAAATAAACTGAAAGTAATTGAAATAAATAATAAATTCATCAGAATATAAATTAAGAAGAAAATCGAAAGAAAATATTTTGTATTCACTAAAAAAATATTGTACTATTAAAATTCTCCCAATATAAATTATATGGATTTTAACTGTAAACAAAAATTAAACAAATTTAAGAATAATGTTAAATAAATTATTTAAACGGTATTCGTTAAATTAACCAATTTCTTATATTTAAAGCAAGAAATGTTTTTTTTAAAAAAAAGGACTGGTGTATGTACATAACGAAATCTTGTACGATTGTCCGGTTCATTCATCCGTCAATCCGATCGACTTGTTAAAATTCACACCGGAACAATGACAATTCCAAGAACGCGTAAACAAAAAC
>CP092088.1:7590006-7682506 GCA_029203775.1 Neoneuromus ignobilis
GACATTTCTATTAAGAAATCGTATAGAAGGAAATTCGTAAGTCGACGAGCAAAGCGAGTAAGGGGCTGGGCCCTCTAGTAAAAAAATATGTTAAATTGTTTAAAATATATTTATTTACTGAATTTAAAGATAATTATTTTTTTCAAATAATTTATTAGATAATTTAATTTACTACTATTCTATTTGACAAAAAAATATAAAATATTTATTTTAAATAATTTTAGAATATATTTGATTAAAAACTGGAAGAATATATGAAACTCTTAATTAAAATAAAAACATAGTCATAAAAACATAATTCAAAAAGCAGTAAAGTTTGTCATTTGAAATTAATACTAAATGTCATTTTTTTATTTAAAAAATATATTATAAATGGTATTGAAAAACACATCCATTATTCGGCATTTATTGTTTATTATGTTGGAATATGAATAATATTATATAAATTATTATTATAAACAAGGCAATAAATTGTTTCTTGAAAAAATTTTGACAAATAAAGCATAAACGTATACATACATACATACATATATATATATATATATATATATATATATATATATATATATATATATATATAAAGTGGTTTTAAGCGTCATAGGACTTTAAATTGAATCCCTATCGAAAGTTCAATCTAACCTAAAAATACCTTTATCATATGTATATATCCTTATATGTATACACATATATATATATATATATATATATATATATATATATACATATAAAAATATTTTTTTGGTTAGACAGAAATTTCGATAGGGATTTATTTTAAAGTTCTGTCACGCTTAAAAAAACATCATCTAATTGATGTGGAAAATTTTAGGAATGACCTTCATCTAGCAGTGGATTGATAACGATACGTGTAATACAATATATTTACGTACAATAATTACATAATATATTATTTTGAAATAATAGTAACTAAAAATAAATACAATAGGAATTAATTTATTCTACACGTGGTTAAATGAATATTGTCAATAAAATATGTCATAATAATAATAGACACACCTATTATTATTTTAAATGCTTATTATGTTTAAATATTTGTATGAAATCCTATAAAATAATTAAATTATTGTATTTATATGTTATGTAAAAACAATTTATTATACTACAATATAAATATATATATATATATATATATATATATATATATAAATATATATATATATATATATATATATATATACATGAGTAAAAAATAATGATAATTTATTCCTTTTTAATAGAAATATTTTCAATGACATTTAAATTGGTAATTTAAAATTATCGTAATGATAAAAAATTCTATTACTTTTATTTAACATGGAATACACTTGTTAATGACTAAACCAATTATAATGAAGTTGTTTTGGCTATCAAATCTTTACTAATTATTAACATTTATTATTTTTTTAATAGTGTATATATTTCTATGGATAAACAAATATATTTAGTTCAGATCATTTAAAATCTTTTAACATTTCATTATGCTGCACTGTAAAAACGATGAGAGGTTATCGAAATGTACATTAGTAAAAAAGTTGTAGATAGTATCTAATTTTTATATACTAACAAATAAATTTATTTTTTGGAAATTATCATTAAATATTATTCCTTAAAATATTTTTTATTTAAGTAATATTTTTGATAGGTAATTACTGAATATTATAAATCTTCGTTTTGATTTCATTAGAAGGAGACATATTTTTGCACTATAAAATGATTCGTGTTCATTTCAGTACAAATAAATAGAATTAAAAATGTATTTTATTTGTTATTGTAATCATTTTTTGTTATCAAATTTTCATATTAATTGTAGTACTTTTATTACATATGAAAATATTTGAAAATACACTTTTATCAAAACTGAATAAAAATTTATAAATGAACAATCATATTAATTAATAAATTAATTGTTATTTTTTTAATTCACCGAATAATGCATTTTATAAAAACCAAATTAAATATTTTGATGAAATCAAAACACAACTCATTAACTTTGTAATGACGTAATCAATCAAATAATTCTTACTATTATCCTTACATCTGAGTAAGATTCAATATTAATATTTTTAAAAATAACACTTTTAGCAACAATTATGTATCACTATACAAATTTAATTTATTGTTAATATATATAAAATAATTATTCCAAAATATTATTATCACAGTTAACAAAAAATATTTGATAAATTCAATATTTTTTTCAACTCTTTACGTTTATGTCATCAACATCGTATTTTATATCCTTTGCTACATTTTCGATATTTACATCACATTTATCTCGTTAATTGGAAAATATTAATTGAATTTCATTCATTTTAAAATGTTTCATATTTATTTAATATGTATTGTTTGAACATGACCGAATAAATTTATTGTTTATTATTATTATATTTATATGAATTTTGTTTCTATGCAATTTAATATTTATGTATAATTACTTTTTGATGTTTTGGGCGATTTTTAATATTTTATTATATTATTCACTACCAGTTAAATGTTTAATAATGACGTGAGTGATGGTTTTGAACATTAAATATAAAACAATACATATCTGTTTAGAGCACAAATATGGACGAAAATATCTGAATGATTCGTAGAAATGAAAAATAAAAAAATAAATAATAAATAAAGTAGTACAGTCATAAAATGTATATTTAGTTAAAAAACAACTGTTTTAATATATATATATATATATGTTTAAAAAAAAATTTTTTTATCAATGCATCCTACCTGTTCTTACGCAAAGGAGTGAAACATGGGTTTTGAATATCACAATGATTTAGTAGCTTAGGATAACTCAGAGAAGTATGGAAATATGCATGTTAAGAATTATGCAAAAAATAAGAAGAGAAATGAATATATGAAAAGAAAACAAAATTTGTGGATGTTATGACAAAAGCAAAAATTTTAAAATGGAAATGGATCGGTCATGTAGCAAGAAGAGAGGATCACTGATGAACAAGGACATTTATTGACTGGGAACATAGATATATAGAAAGGCTTAAAAAGTGACCTATTGATAGATGGGAAATAAGGAAATTCGTCATAATGGACTAAAAGGAAAAGGAATTGGATCGATCAAAGTGAAAGGTTTTAGGAAGCTTATGTCCAGCAATGGAATAAGAGTGACTGATTATATATATATATATATATATATATATATATATAATTATATGTATTTATGTATGTCATCAGCAGTAGCGGCAATCTTTTTCTATCCACTGTTGAAAAAATCTTCCCCAAAAACTTTATACTTTAACTAATCTAGTGCATTTCTCTTCCAGTCAATTTTAACAAGTTGTCTTACGAGTTTGTCTCTGTGAATATAAGATGGTTTTCTTCCTAGATCTTTCTAGGTATGTTGATTTCCAATCAATAATTTATTTTTTCCATTGAAGATCTTTTTCTATTAATATATGATCTGTATATTTCGATTTCATATTCCTCATTTTTACTCTAATAACCGTAACTTTTCTTTTCTCTCTAGTTTACTCAATTCTCTTTCAATTTTTACTTGATATATATATATATATATATATATATATATATATATATACACCATCTTATACACATATTTCTTTTTAATAAAACACGAATCTAGGCGTCACTTTTTGGGGACACCTATATTTATATAGTATACATAAACAAATACACATATCTGACCAGTGATTGTAGTAATTAACATCACTGCATGTCATTCGGAAGAAGTGCATTCAAATTTCGATCGAACCTATGGAGACGACAGAACTGTTTGGCCTTTAGTAAAGTTAATCAATCCAAAGGATTAAATTCTAATAAAAATGCTCATCGACTCACCTTGTCAGTGTGATAAGAAAGATCAAATACCAATGAATGATAATATTCATTGAAGTTTCGCTCAACAGTAGAATGATATAAGCTGATATGATTGTATGTATGTATGTATATATAATTGGTGTAAACCCTAAATAGGGCATCCTTACTTACTCGCTGGTCAATGAAGTGAGTATAACCAATCAAATGAATGGTAACATTTATTGATACTTTCGTTCAGCAGTGAGTTTACATAATCTGATATGTTGCTGATGATAAATATGAAATAATTTCTAGATAATACAAAGTGGCATAAAAATATATTTTAGAAATAACATGTAAAGACAAAAGAAGAACTGAATGGAATGGAAACAAGTAAAATTACGGTTGTTATAACAAAAATGAGAAGTTATTTGTTGTTAGATTTTAACAGGAAAGCTCTGATGATGGTGGCGTCGCCATCGAAATGCTTCAGCCTACATATTTATAAAGAATAAGTGATTATTGAGTAATTTTACACTATTGTGGTGTTGAGGTTAAAATTCCTTTGTGTTAAAAATGAGAAGTTAAAAAAGGTAATGGGTAAGCCGTATAACAAGAAGAGAAGATCCCAATAGACAAGAGAAATTATTAAATTGAAACTAAGTGATATGATATATAAAAAAAAACATGGAAGATATCCATAGATGATGAAATAAATATATAAGAAAATTCGTTAGAATATAGTGGAAGAAAAAGATATTAGATCGATATTAGAGTGAATTTTATTCAGCAGTGGATATAAAGATACTGATGATGATATGGAGTAAGATGATATGTGGATTATTTATTGTTATTTTTAAAAAAAGCTATTAATTTAATGCAATAACATAAATGTTTAATTTTACTATAGTTTAATTTTACATTTACCATTTATTTTATCGTTTTTATAATACTATTTATGTTATTCATTACAACAATTTTGATTTATCTTAAAATAATATAAATTTATTTTTAACATGTTTACGAAGACGAATACTTAAAAAGGATTGACGTTAAAACTAATTAAGTCATAAAACGTAATTATTAGCAATAAATATGCAAATTTTGTTTCTTTAAGTACGGGAAGGAAGTATTTTAATATGTTTCTGGATTAATCTTGTAAATTTTACATCAGATAATTTTAAAATAACTTAAATATTGTTTAGAATACAATATAGATTAAATATAATGTATAAGTGTTTTTTAAGCATGATAGAACTTTAAATTGAATCCATATCGAAAGTTCTATCTAACTTAAAAAAACACTTATCATACTTTTATATATACATAAACAAACATACACACACATGTATATATATAAAGGGTGTTTTAGGTTAAATATAAATTTCGATTGGAATTCAATTTAAAATGTTATTACACCTAGAAATACCTATATTATTTAATATTAAATATATTTTGTTTTTCCTGTACGTTTAATTTTCGAATTCATATTCAATGTTTATTTTTTTGTTTATTGTATTAGTATCGAAATATTTTTGATATTTACTGAAAAGAAAAGTATTATTTTTATTTATATACTTATAAAATATTTACAGTACTTGTAATTTCTACAAAAAATATATCTAATCAAATAATATTTTTTATGAATAAAAATTACAAGTTATATCTAAAAATTGATAAAAAAATTATTACATAAATTTAAAATTGGATCTGATAAAAAAATAGGTAATCAAGAAAATAATTTTTTTAATGAATATGTACAAACAATTCAAAGTTTTTCAAACGAAATATTTTATAGAAAATAAATTAATCATGAGTATTTTTAAAAATATTTCAATGTATGAGTCACTGCAGAAGTACTGTACTTATTTTAGTATTCAGTAGATGTAAATTTGAAAATTATGACATTGTCATCGAATTGAACACTAGTGATATACAGGTTATTTAACTGCAATCACTACTTGAATTTTGGAAATTTTGATTTTTTTATAAAGCATTGCTCAATATTATTCATACTATATGCTAAACAATTTATTAAACTGATATGTTTTCTCCATATAATGACGATTCATGACTATAATAATATTTAGTATTAATTATGCGAAATATGCACCACATATCATTAATTATCTAAAATATTTTTCTTGTATAGGGTTTTCTTTTCTTTTATGGTGGTCGGCAGTAACAAGCCCAATAAAAAATATATGAAATGAATAAAGAAAGATATTCATAATTTTCAAAATATAATTAAAGTAAAGAGAATGATCGAAAATAATAAGTGCATATTTGAATAAAAGAATATACGAGATCTATTTATAATCATATAAAATCAAATGGACATATGGTGGTGTAGTTCATTGAAGCACTGAAAAATGACAAGCAAAGGTATGTATAATTTGATAATTGACATTGCAGTCTTTACAGAATAACACTATTTTTATGTGATTTTTTTTAATCTATCTGCTCTAATTTTTAACATCTTTTTTTTAACAATTTTTATAATAATTTCTAGTTTCGTATACCTCTTTTTATTTATATTTAGTAGCGTGGTTTTCTTTTAACTTTTCAATAAAGTATACAATTGCATTATATGATCGTTATTATATTATATTAAATGCATAGTCATCTTTTTTCTAAATTCAATTACTTGAATTTGATTGTTATCTTTCCTCGCAGTGAGAATCACTGATGGCCAACAGTGTAATAAAAGTATAATGTAGAATAATATAGTTCAATATACTTATATGATGTTAAATTTTATTATTATGTGCTTTTAATAATAGAAATTTTATTCTGTTTTATGGGACAGATATAAAAGTTTTACTCGGCAGCCAACGTGTTAATTTATTGTTAGTATTAAAAAAGAACAAAATAGTGCAAGTAGTTTTCTAAGTTGTGAAAATGTCCACACAAATAATTTAAAAAAATGATTCTATACAAATACACCCATAAATAAACAACCCTTCATGCATATATATATATATATATATATATATATATATAGAGAGAGAGAGAGAGAGAGAGAGAGAGAGAGGTATAAATAAAACCAATTAATAGTAAATAATAGTAATTAAATGTATGTCTAAACCCTTCAGTCTTATTAAGGTCATCTCTATATATAGGGAGGTAAGTTATAACAGACAGGATAAATTGTTGAAAAAAATTTTTTGAGATTATTATCACTTAATTGCGTAATAGTTTTTTCTGAATATTTAGTAAAAATACTAGCCAAAAATATTTCTATTTTCTCTCATATTTTTTTGAAAATGGTAATGTTTTCATCATTTTCAGCACCTTAACTATTTTTTATATTTTTAATATTTAGTATTTAAAACTTATTCTACTACTATTGGTGAAAAATTTGATTTTGATATATATTTTTATATGTATTCTTCCTTATTTATATATTTATATAATTTGGCGTTTCTACTATTTTATTGACTATTGTGTATCTTATATTTTTTTATCATTTTGAGGAAAATTAAGTGATTTTTTTAATAAATCATATTTTCTTTAATACTTTATTTTAAAATTAAATATTGCAATTTTGAATAGCATATTTTATAATTTTTTTCTACCTCAAAGCTCTAAATATTCAATTTTGTTTTTTTCATTATTTACTGATTTCATTTCTATTTGTTTTTAATTATTATTTTTTTTATTTTATCTGATACAATTTTATTTAGTTTATTTTAATTTTTCTTGTCATTTATTTAATTATATTTTTTAAATTGTATTTTAGTGTATTTGTCTATATATTTCTTCCATTATTTTTTATTCGACAAAATTGATTTGTCAATTCAAATTTAAAATTCTATAGTTATTATTTCCAAACTTGTTTACTATATATGGTCATCTAAATGCGACGCCTAGAAACAAAAAAAAACTCAACACATGTTTCCCTATACATCACTCTATACACATTTTTATTTTTAATAAAACACAAATCTAGGAGTCACATTTGGATGACTCTATATTAGTAATACTTTTTCGGAGTTTTGAATAATCTATTTTTTCAAATCTATCTTGAACAACTACACGTATTTAAATATATATACACACACACATACACACACATACACACACACACACATATATATATATATATATATATATATATATATATATAATTAAATTCATTATTTTCTTTCATTAAAAAAATTTGTAAGAAATACTTAATGAAAAGAACGAATAATATTTTTATAACCACTCACATTTTTTATACATTATTTTGAAACAAAATATCATTTCAGTTGAAGAAGAAGAATTCGAAAACATGATCTTTGATTGTTATATAAATAACTGAATAAATATTAACATTTAAAGCAATAATAAAGTTGAAATATATATATTTCAATTAATCTAAGTAAATAAAAAAAATGTTTAATTCAATATTTTATTTTAAATATTTTTTTCATTTGAAAAAGTTATTAATTTTTTACTAAAAAGTTATGAATAGTAATTTTTATTGATTGGAACCATTTTGAATAGTTTATATTTTTAAATTATATGGAACAATTGTTAATTAATAAATAAATGTTTAAATAATAAAAAGAACGAAATGTTCTTGTATTTAAAAATAACTCGTATCTTCAATATTTCACATCGAAAGCTATCAAATGACCTCGCCTTAGTTCTTTTTTTAGTATCAAATCTTTAAAATAAAACTTTCTAAATAAATTTAGACACTCTTTGAAATAGGAAATAGTTGCGTAAGATGATGACTTAATCTGGAAATTACAGTAGCACAAGTCAAGGTTCACTATATGAACAGATTATTAGTTTATAGCTAATAATATTGAACAACTAGTTTAATGAATGTGTATTGACATTATTTTTTAAATTTGTTTAATATGATTCATCATTAACACGAATTCTAAAACGAGATAACGACTAAGCAGAGAATCTGTAATTTGAGTAACAATAACATTGTTGAATAACATCACATCTATTATAAACATACCATTGTAACAATAAGCGTACCAAGTTTGAAGCTAATTTAAGCGATAACTGAAACGAGTTAATAATTAACTAATTCTATTTACACACTAAATAGCATATAAATTAGATAAATTCTATAATACAAATCAACCACGTAAAATTCATCATGCGTTTACATCTCACTGTCTAAAATATCATTCGTAATGTTAATATATTTTATATACGTTTTCATACATTTGATATTGGACAGTGAATAACATAAATAATTTTATATAGAATAAAGTTGTAATGAAGTTATTTATTTGATTTTTATAAATGTGACAACTGAACAAAATAAGAAAATGTAGAATTAATTATATTTTAATCAATTGATTTGTTCTATTGTATATTAAATGATTTTATTATTTTTGCAATCCTATTTTTTATCTTTTTTTATTTGTTCATTTATATTTTAATATATTCATATTTATTGTTCACTTTTAATCACATATCTTTAGAATACAATTCGAAAGATTTTAATTGTATTGTTTATGTAAATAAATTTAATGTCAAAAAAGATATTTTTTTTATTTATTAGTCAATGATTAATAATTAGATTTTTATTGTCCTCAATAACTAATCTTTTATTGTATAGAAAAATAAAATAAAAATATAATTCAATTATAAAAATTGATCGATTATTAGTTATATATTTTAATCAGATATAGAATAATTTTTGAGAATTAAAAAAAGTGAATAAATATTTTGTAGAGAAGTTTTTTTTTAAAAAAAATACCAAATATATTACTTGCAATAAAATTATAATATAAATAAAAAAAATATTTTTTTGTTTAAAACATAGTTGGGTTCAAATTCAATAAAATATTATGACTAAAATTTTGACTAATGATTAATCACATAGACACGAATTAATAATATAATTAATTCTACATTTTCTTATTTTGTTCAGTTGTCACATTTATAAAAATCAAATAAATAACTTCATTACAACTTTATTCTATATAAAATTATTTATGTTATTCACTGTCCAATATCAAATGTATGAAAACGTATATAAAATATATTAAAATTACGAAAGATATTTTAGACAGTGAGATGTAAACGCATGATGAATTTTACGTGGTTGATTTGTATTATAGAATTTATCTAATTTATGTGCTATTTAGTGTGTAAATAGAATTAGTTAATTATTCTTCATTAGTCGTATGTATTAGTTTGTTTCTAAACAGAAAAAAAATAATCCAGACTATAAATTATTTATTAATCATTATTAATCACAAATCATTCGTCATTAATAATGATACCATTACTCTCATCAATCTTAATTCTTTGATCCTCGCATGTATATTTTAAATCCCAAACTAATATTACACTAGATTCTATTATAGGCTCTCTTATGACAATCCTAAATTCTCTTTGTAGATCCTTGATTTGTTATTTATTGCCTATGTGCAGAACTTCCTACTCAATATATTTTTTAAAGACAATTAGCTAAAAATTAAATGGTTACTCAAACTGTTTTTGGATAAGGATTGATGATTAAAAATTAGTCAGATTATAAGATAATTAACTAATTTATTCATTCTATACAAATTGTTGATTTAGTCTTCAATCAATAATTATGTGACTTATTTCAGATTAATTTTTAGTCATAAAAGATTTGTATTAAAACTAATGGTTTAATTATTACAGATTTTTACTGATTATGGTTTAGTCATATTTTTTGATTGAATTTTATCCAAATCTAATTTAAAATGTCTGTTGACTAAGGATACAAAACACAAATTAGTATATATATATATATATATATATATATATATATATATATATATATATATATAAAGTCAAACAACTAGTCTAGATTTTAACAGAAAGGCTTTAATGATGATGGCGTCGCTATCGAAATGCGCATCAGCTGACATATTTATAAACAATAGGTGAACAATAAGTGATTATTGAACACTTTATTTTATAATCATTGTGGTGTTGGGATTAAAATTCATTGTGTTTAAATAACAAAAATATTAATCGTTAAGTTTATTACAAATAAACACTTTGAAATTGATAACAATTCCATACAAACTTATCATCTTCTCAAAACCAAGAGATATTAAAAAGTAATCAAAAATTATTTATTATTCACTTTATTTTGAGATAATGTACATTTTTTCACACTTCCATCATTATGACAGTGATTGTTAGATAATATGAATTAATTTTTCATTTAAAATTATTTGGTATTGTCATTGAAATAGGAATCAGCTAATAATAAAACAAAGTGCATTCAAAGTAAATATTGAAAAATTATTTAAATTGATCACAAATTAGCTTAATTTTTTTAAAGAGAACATTGATATTGATGGAATTACCATCGAAATACGAGTCATTACATAAACAAAAGAAGTAATTAAAAATAATTATGAACATTTTTTAATATCATAGGTAAAAAATGAAAAATTAAATATATTAATAATGAAAATTAATTAATTGAAAATTAAGTATAAATAGATAAAAAATTGATTATGAGAGGTAATTGCTTAATTATTAATAATGATTTTATTTCAAGAAAAGAAATTAATTTTCAAAAATAGTCCTTATATTTTGTAACTTAAAAATTATATACATATATATATATATATATATATATATATATATATATATATATATATAAATATATATATAAAGCTGTTTTTTAAGCGTGATAGAACTCTAAATTGAATTTCTATCGAAAGTTATATATAACCTAAAAAACACACTATGTATATTTATATACAAATGTGTGTACATATATAATATTAGGTTGGCAAATATCTCCCTTCCGCCTTCTGGTCTTTTGAATTTCGCAGCTATGTGCAAAAAAATAAAAAAAAAAGCGGAAGGGAGATACTTGCCAACCTAATATATAAAATTATGAAAAAAAGGTGTTTTTTTAGATTAGATGAAACTTTCGAGAGGAAATCCATTTAAAGATTACGCTCAAAAAATACCTATATATATATATATAAATTATATTATACTATATTATATTATATTATAGTATATATATATATATATATATATATATATATATATATATATATATATTATACTATATTATATTATATTATAGTATATTATATATATATATATATATATATATATATATATATATATATATATATATATATATATACGTACATTAAAGCCAAAAATTATTCAAGTATTGATTTCTAATGAACATTGCGATACTAATTAATATTTATGATTTACACTGAATACAATCCTATCGATGAAAATTTTTAATGAATGGCAACTAATGCTATAAATAAGTTAATTGTATTTATAGATACATATATATATATATATATATATATATATATATATATATATATATATATATATATATATATATATATATATATATATATATATATATATATATATATATATATATATATATATATATATATATATATATATATATATATATATATATTTATATATATATATATATATATATATATATATATATATACATACATGGGTGTATTTATATATATGTAAAATTTAATGTTAAAAAAAATATAGTCTGAATAAAAAAAATATTGTCTAGATTAAAATCTACTTCATATTCTTATAAGTTTACCGAAACTAACTTTTCGAGATCACATTCATTTCGTACGCAAAACATGTAGTCAAATAAAATAAATGAATTCATCACATACGAGTAAGGTAAAATAAGGTCAAAAATATCATTTACCAAAAATATATTTCAACGAATTCGTACAAAAAAATACGACTTCCGGGACGGACGACGTGTTCATAATAAATTTGTAATTTTTACAGCTTATTTTTAAATTTCTAAATTAAATGCATCCGTCTCAGTGCTACATAGCAGCCCTTGAAATTATGTAAGAGACGTTGTTGACCAGAATACTGAAGAATGGTGCTCCGTTGCGTGACCATGAAGAGATCATGAAGACCTCACGTCTACTTAACCATCTATCCTGCAGACGTGTACACGTTTAATGGATGTAATACGGTGTACGTTACAATTCGTGGAGAGGGAGTTAAAGAACAACGCTACCACAATTGTATTTCGTGTTAGAGATTCTGCGTATATATACCTCGTGGTAAATTGCAAATTGGCAGTAAGCAATCTGAACAGCAAGTTCACTGAAGAAAACAAATATCTGTGTAAATATCACCGTTTGATATTATTCAATCCATTTGGATAACAATGGCACCGACAAGTTTCTTAATCGCAGTTTTGGCGTGCGCCGCAGCAACTTTAGCTTTTCCACAAAGTAAGATTTTTTATCAATCTTTAATTTATATTTAATTTGTTTCTTTTTTAAAAAAAAACAGTTAAAATTTAGAAATAAATAATTGTAAAAATATATCTTGGAACAATTTGTATATTTTATATTCGATTAAATAATGCATATATATATATATATATATATATATATATATATATATATATATATATATATATGCAAGATAATAAATAATTACATTTATAAAATCAAACTCATCTTAAATATTTGAAAACTTAGACTATAAATAAATTTGTTGATGAAATTAACTTTTAAATGTGTTTAATAAAAATTTTATTTAACAGATATTAATTGATAGAAAAATGTTAAATCTATATTTGAAAAATCATTAAGTATAAATTTAATTTAATTGGTTACATTTCTTTAAATATTTTTTATATTGAAAGTACATTAATTTTATTAATGGTTTTGTAAATATCTTTATAAAAAAAAATCTCTTTAATTTTCTATACATTTTACTTTTTATAGATGGTAATCAAATCCCATTTGAATTCGCACCATCTCAAGATGCACCATTAGAACCAGAACCAACACAACTTGACTTTGCCCAACCAGAAGCTCAAGTACCAGCAGCATCTAATGGCCATGCCGATGACGATGATGATGATGATGCCGATGATGACAAAACACCATCATTCAATCCATTTGGCAGAAAAGGTGTACCGCACGCAAATGTTTTCTTCCCAATCTCTTTTGGTGGAAGCGGTAGCAGATCAGCCGGATCTGGACATCCACGTGGACCTACAGCAATTGCTAACAGTTTCAGCACAGGAAGACGTGGAGTTTCAACAAGCCATGCAATTGTTTATGCTGGAAGACCTACGAACGGTGAACAAGATATCCTTAAAGCTGGCCAACCTTAACTGAATTTAATAGACCAACAATCGAAATATACATTTATGACATTGTGATTTTAATTTTGACTATGGATTTTCACGATATTTGTGGCTTTATAAGCAATTCCTAGGTATATGAATCTTGCTGTAAATCAATTATAAAAATGGAAATATTATTACGCTAATTATTTGTATTACTTTAAAGTTTATGTTTTAATAAATATTGTTTTTCATAATAATTATTTTCTTTTTCTTTTCATTATGTTTTAAACATTTAATTTACAGGACAATTATAAATATTTCAAACACAATTAATGACAATTTTTTATTATATTTTTAAATATTATATAAATATAAAAACATATATATATATATAAATATTAAATATATATATATATATATATATATATATATATATATATAAATATAAATATTCAAGAAGTATAAACAATAATATCAAAAAAATATATATATTTTTACATATAATTATTATTCAATAATTTTATATTTAAATATATTATACTAATATACATAAAAATTAGTATTAAAATATAAAACTTTAAAATGTCTAAATCAAATTAAATTTGCTTTTTTACTTTGTAAAATTTTAAGTTTATTTTGAGCATATGCCTTTTTTAGTATTATAAATATTAAAATACCATTTAGAATATCTATTATCAGTTATTAATTTAATACATTAATTGTTCTTTTTTTTAATTTTGAAAATTACGAATAGTGTTATACATGATAGGTAAAATATTTCAAACTATTTTATAAGTAAATTATATTTTAGCTGTTCTTTATCTTATTATACATTATGTTAATCTTAATAATATAACAAGACTTCTGACAAATATTAAACAAAATACAGAAAATAAATATCAAATTACAATTTTGTTCTTAATAATATCTTTTCAACTATTCAAAAAATTTTCGAGAATTCCCGAATAACATTTTATGAAATATTAAAATTAAAAAAAATTAAAAAAGGAGAATTTTAGGTAAACATTTCGAACAGATTTTCAGTTAAAATAAATGTTCATTGAATTGCTATTTTAAATCATATAATAGCAAGTAGGGAAAGGAGTTCATTGGTTATAAAAATCTTATTTAATGAATATAAAATAAAAGTATTATTAATGAAAATATCACATTAAAACTTAATTACAAATTATACAAAGTACCATCCAAATGAAACACCAAGATGTTTCTTTTTTTTTAAAAAAAACTATTTGCAAGTTTTTTAAGCTGTTCTTTTTATTAAAAGTATAATTCATTACAATTATAAGTGGAACAGAATATCGTTCAAAGATCTACTACGACTGCATCTGTAGAAATCAATTCTAATACCGAAATTTTCAATGACTTTTCGACATGTTGCTGAATTCATTTCACGAATTTCAACTCGAATGTTGTTCCTTAGGTAATTAATTGTTTATAGCTTGTTAGCAGAGACTCGATTTTTGAAAAAAAAAACACAAAAAATTCTAATGGTGTTAAATCACATGATCTTGGAGGTCAATTAAAATTTGAATTGCGTGAAATTACACGTTGACGAAATTTCGATTGCAAAAACTGAATGTTTCCTTGAGTTGTGTGACATGTAGCACCGTCTTGCTAGAAATGGACATCAGATACATAAATATCATTCAATTTTGGTCATAATAACTCATTCGACATTGATTGGTATCGCTCGGCATTCATAGTAACAGAATTATCTTCGAAGAAAAATGGTCCAATGATTCCATATGCCAAAAATGTACATCAAACAATGACTTTTTGCGGGTGTAGAGATTTTTCATGAATAACACGATTATTTTCATTACTCCACATACGACAATTTTTCTTATTAACAAATTCATTCATTGTGAAATGAGGTTCATGACTAAATAAAATGTTACATGAAAAAATGGATCTGTTGTTCGTTGTTCAATAATCCAACTAGCGAAACTACCTATCCATTATTAAAATTATAGCCTTCTACTGAAACAAAAAGCCTTTTTATATTATTTGAAAAGACATGACGTGTAAATATTATACAGTGCTAAAATCTAGGCGTTGCATTTGGATAACCCTATATATATATATATATATATATATATATATATATATATATATATATATATATATATATCATTATATCATTATGTTAGCCTGTATCAGTGGATATCAAAATGGAAACCACAATGAATATTATCATTCACTAGAACTTAATAATAGTTACTATGCTAACTAGAAGCGTTGGTGAGTTTTTTTTATTCAGGGATTACTCTTTTAGTCAAATTTCCTTCAGACCACTGCTGTTTTTTTATTATATTAAAATGTATTCAATAATTACTTATTGTTAACCTTATTTAAAACAAGAATAAGTTAATGTGCATTTCGATAGCGGTACAATCGTCATCTGAACATTATATTATAAAATCTCAAAGTTTATAATACAACGTTCTTATGATAATTACACCGTTATAAAAGTTGATATTAGCTTCTTATTATTATTATAAAAAAATTAAAAATAACTACTTATTGAATTCTCACTAATATCTTGAACTATTGGAGTGATAATTATTTATATAAAAGTAAATTTAACACAGTTTTAGAACTAATAAGTAAATATTCTTTTATTATATATTATATAGTAAAATAATACAATAGAGTTGAATTAAAATAATTGAGAGAAAGACATATATTTTTTATATTATTGAAATAATCAATCAATTTATATGTACTATATTATTTTCTTCAAAATGTAGCCGTAATTTATTTTTAAATAAATATATTATATCAAAAATGAAATCTTAATATGGAATAATTTTATATAAAATGTATTCTATTTTATTTTTTAATATTTTTTTGAAAATAAATTTGGGTATAATTTTCATATAGAGTTGTGTATAAAAAAAGTTTTAATTTTGTAGATAATTATTTTAATTAAATTAAAAAAAATACAGAAAAATATATTAATAAAAAAATGTTAAGAAAAAAAATTATTTGAAAATAATATATCCATTAATATTAAATTTGCAAAATATACAAGATTGGTAATTACACTAATTTT
Source organism: Neoneuromus ignobilis (assembly GCA_029203775.1). Taxonomy (NCBI): domain Eukaryota; kingdom Metazoa; phylum Arthropoda; class Insecta; order Megaloptera; family Corydalidae; genus Neoneuromus; species Neoneuromus ignobilis. The sequence continues at coordinate 7,606,929 of CP092088.1, forward strand.
CTTTAATGTCTATTAATAAAATCATATTATCTTAAGAATAAAATAAACTATGTTTCAATAAATCTAAATACTAATTATTTTAAACAGAAATAATAAAATACTGCATTATATATACAAATGAAAAAAAATCATACTTTTATTAATAAAATGTATAATAAGTTTGTTAAAATTGTAAATATTGTATTATTTCGCATGGAAAAATCACTGTATGTATACAAGATATAAATAAATAGAATAATAATTCAATAAAGGTCAATTTTATATATTTTATATTATCTAAATTAAAAATGTTTATCAAATTTACACATTATCTACAAATTATTATTGATATATTTAATATTAACTTCTGAATATATTAAAATTCATCAATATTTAAACAAAAAAAAATATTTTTAATGAACTTTAAAACAAATTATTTTCTCAGATAATTAAATTTAACAATAAAATCAAATATAAAAAGTAACAAATAACATAAAGATAAATTGTGTTTTATAGGAATAAAATAATCGTAAAACACCAAAGATGAGAAGATGAAAAATTATAAAGTATAGAAAATTCAACTCAAACTAAAATTATTAAATCAAAACGAAAACTTTCAATTTAAGGTAGTTTGTCTGATGTAAAAATAGATAAGATCAATCATAAATCGATAAAATCAGAAAACTAAAAAAATTGTTAAGTTAATATTCTGTCATCAAAAAAACCGTAAAATTAAAAATATTTTACGAATCATTTACTTAAATCATTTTTATTTGTATCTGACTTGAGAAAAATATATATTATATTTTATATTCGTAGTTTAATTTCCAAGCACGTACCAAGAGATTTTTTTTTCTATACAGATTTAATATTATTATTATAATTATAAATAATATTTATACTTATGAAAAATATTATTTAATCAAAAAATTCATATAGAAATTAATTCATCATTATAATAATATTTTTTGCCTACATTTATATTGCGTGTTTAACACGATTCGTTAAGAACTTATCTTTTATTTATTACAAAAATGTAATAAAATGGTTATATTATTATTTTTCCACAAAAATAATAAACAACTAATATATTAGCTATATATATATATATATATAAACGTTTCATTGATAAATTAAAAGAACAATTAAATAACACAACTTCCAATTATACAATCTCTAATTTTTATTCAGGTTACGTTTTAATGTGGTCAAGGTTGAATAAAATCAAATATGTAATTTTTATAATAAAAATACATTATCCTTTTCATTAAAAATGGTGTATAGCACAATTTTAGAAAAAAATTATAAAAACTGAATTAATATTTTCAATCTATATCAATAATAATTATATATTATATGTTTTAATAAAAATAATTTAATCATAAAAAATCAAAAAGTTCGTATTGTTCAATGGCAAAAATACACACATTATATTTTTAAAACTTTTATAATTTCCATATTAAAATAAAATAATGTATGATTAGAAATTTTCGCATATATATAGTTTTTTTAAGACTGATAGAACTTTCAATTCAATCTCTATCAAAAGTTCTATCTAACTTAAAAAAATATCTTTTATATATATATATATATATATATATATATATATATATGCATGTGTGTATGTATATATAAAAGTATGATTAAGAATGTTTTTTTAGGTTAGATAGAACTTCAGACAGGAATTTAATTTAAAGTTCTATCGCGCTTAAAAAACACCTATATATATATTTATAAATAAAACTTTATTATATACAGTAATATATTAATTAAAAGTTATTTAACTAAAACATTTTTCTATTGACATATTTTACAAAATATCCATAATTGTTAAAAAATATTTTTTATCGAACTGAAAATTATATATTTAATTTATAAAATTTAATTTTAGACCAATAAAATTTTAAGTATTCGTGAAAAATTTATTTTTTGGTAAATTTAATGTAAACAATCTTAAAAAATTCACATGTATTTTCAATCTGTTTTAAAACTGATTAAATCATGAATAAAAATCTAATTAATTTATTTTTACACGACATATATTTTTAAACTTTGTACAATGATAATAAAAAATACATAAAATCAAATTCTTTATTAGAATTAATATTTTGTACAAGTAAGATAAAAAATAAATCTTTCACTTGACATTCGATAAACAAAACTTGAATGCGATTTTACGTCGCTGCGTATCATCAACACGTCCGATATTTCCATATTCAATTGTACATCACGGATCCGGATCTTCAGTAAAACGTAGAGGTCGAAAATTACGTTATCAGAGGCACGAAATATGTTTCATACTTGAAGATCACACTACTATTATTTAAAGAAGAAAATATAGTGAATAATTATTTTTGGAGTGACCCTCGTTTAGGTGTATGATGTTGGTTACATTTTGAGGAGAGGGAGTCAAACCAAGGCTATTGCAATTGTGTACAGCCTTAGAGATTCTGTGTATATAAACTCGTGGCTAGATTCGAATTGTCAGTAAGCGTTCTGAGCAGCTGATTTACAAACGTAAAACATTTTATCAGTAATCGAAATAGTAAATACTATTTAGAAAAAATGTCTCCAATGAGTTTGTTTGTCGTCATTTTAGCATGTGTTGCTTCGTCATTGGCGTTTCCACAAAGTAAGACAATTATTTTTTTAATTACATTTTTTATCTGCATGTTTTTTATGGAAATAATATAATTTCTTATTTTTTTTATCTATGACCAATAAAAATTAAAGTATATACATACATTTATATTTAGAGACTGAATCATATTTTCATTTAAAAATAGTTTTTTAAATTAATAGTTCTATTTGTAGAAATTGTTTAAAAACACTTATATTTATATAGTACCATTAAAAATCCTTTTTAATCAGTACCAAACCTAATTAAAATTTTGATCTAATCATAATTTTATAAAAAAAATAATCCAACATTATATTTGGATTAAAAAATTCATAATTTTAAAAAGATATGCAATATTTAATTTGATATTTGTTTGTTCAATTTTTTAAAAAAATTATTTCAATTATTAAAATTAAAAAATTATATTAAAACTAATCTAATTTCCTTAAAAAAGAATAAATTAAATATTTTTTTGTACTGGTAACATATTTGTAATAATTTATAATTTTTTAATATAAAGGCCACAAAATATATATTTTTTATTAAGAAAATATATTTGGAGTGACAAATTCTGTAATAATATTTTTTAAATATTCTGATTCACCTAACTCTTTAATATAATAGGAAATTATTTACGATTATAAACAATTATAAGAAATACAAAAATGAAACTAAGAACAAAAATAATATTTTTTCTGCTTCAAAATTTTATTTTGTTTGAATTAATTAAATTATTATTCTAAACTCAATATAATGTTAATATTTCTCTAAAATAAATTCTTATTCAAAAAAATTTTAAAAAATATTTTTACTAAAACAAATTATCCAAAGTAATAAAAATAACTCTAATATAAAAATATATTATTATTAAATAATACTTCTCTAAATCTATTCTTATTTTCGATTTATTATAAAAATATATAAATTTCATTTTAGTAATAATTTTTTTATAACAAATTATATATCAATTTATATTCTATATTTCATAGATCCTGAAATCAATCAAATTCCTTTAGATGCTGATCAACCTCAAGAAAATTTTCCATTAGAACCAGAACCAACCCAACTTGATTTAGCACCTGCACCTCAACCAGAACTTACTGAACCTCAAGCTCCAGTCGCAACAAACAGCCGTGCCGCTGACGACGACGATGACGATGATGATGACGACAAAACTCCAGCATTCAATCCATTCGGCCGAAAAGGTGTACCAAGCACCAATGTATTCTTCCCAATTGCTTTCGGTGGTAGTGGACTTGGAAGAAAAGGTTCATCTTTCCCAAATGGACCTACAGCTATTGCTAACAGTTTTAGCACAGGAAGACGTGGCGTAGCATCAAGCCATTCTATTGTCTATGCAGGACGTCCAAATAATGGCGAAGATCAATCAGCGAAAGCTTAAGTTTTTTTATTAAATTATTAATTGATGTTTGTGACGATATTGTGATTGATACTTGGACAATGGTTAACTGATTTATAGGTTTTATGGCTTTGAAAGCAATTCCTAGGTACACGAGTCTTACTGTTATTGTATTATATTATTGTTATATAACTGTATTAATTATTTGTATTTACTTAAAATATTATGTTATAATAAATATTGTTTTCATAATAATTATTGTTATTTGAGTTTGAATTATTTTAAAAACTGAAAAACTTACAAAACATTAACATTACTAGTTATTTTGAAACTATAAACAAATTTTTTTTAACACAAATAAACTATTTTATAACACAATTCTCTGACAATTATGACATTGTCGTTGAAATGCGCATTAACCTATTGTTGTTATAAACAATAAAGTGAACAATAAATGACTATTAAACATTTTGTAAGATATTGTGGTGTTGAGGGCGATAATTCATTTGTATAAACGTTAAAATTTTAAAAACAATAAATTATATTGGTTTGAAATTGCAATTAAAAGAAATATCGTGTATTAAAGATAAAACTTGTTTAAAATCATAGAGAAATAATTGTTGAAAATAGTAATTCAAACTAAATTTTTGATAAATTAGTTAATAAGATAAATAATAATATCCATAAGATTATTGGCAGTTAAGAAAACATTTTACTTGAAAATCACAATTATACTCAACAATTTTCTTGTGTGACAATAATTTATTAAATAGTCTCTATGTATTGGTATTACTAATATTTCACATTTAGTAGTAACATTGTATTTCTGTTCGTTTTAAAAATACCATTCTCCATAAAAATATCAAATAAAATTCTATTAAAAATTTTGAAATATTGCAAATAATGAAAATATAATTACGAGTATATATAAATTATTATGGAATATTTTACACTAGAACAACTTTTTTAAATTGTGGAATTTATTTCAAAAATCAGTGTTCTACTCGCCAAACTTATAGAGCACAATTTTTTTATTCAGTAATGAGGCTCATTTTTGGTTTAACGGGTATATTAATGAGCAAAACTGCTGCATTTGGAGTGAAAATAATCTTGAAGTGATTCAAAAAAGTCCGTTACATCCAGAAAAATGCTTTGTATGGTGCAGATTGCACGCTGGTGGGATCATCGGACATTATTTTATTCGAAATGAAGCCGAAGAGCGCGTTCTGGTCAATGATATACGTTACAGAATAATGATCAATAATTATTTGTTTTCAAATTTGCATGACATCGATCTAGAAGAGATGTGGTTTCAGCAAGATGGTGCCACGTGCCATACTTCGACAGAAACAATCGAGGAATTGTTATTGGATCAAAAATTCGGTGATAACGTTTTCTTCAGAAATGGATCTATGAATTGACTTCTCTGGATCGTGTGATTTAACATCTCTGGATTATTTTCTTTGGGGATATGTGAAGTCTTTGGTTTATGCTGATAAACCAGCAACGATTGAGGCATTATAAGCCAACATAACTCGATTTATTGCGGACATAATGCCTCAATTACTTGAAAAACTGACAGAATACGGTATGTTAGAAGTAGCCATGGTGCATATTTGCCCGAAATCCTTTTTAAATATTAATGTCATAAAATGATCTTTCGAATAATATCAAATAAATAGTCATCCGATCAATTATTATGTGTTTTATTTCAATTCAAAGTTCTATCACGATTAATATACACCTTATATATGAATAAAAATACACCGTTTATAACAAATTAAAATCTTAAAAATCTATAAATATAATAATAACGATTTTTATTACTTTTAAAAATTATATAATAAATATAAAAAAAATTACACGAACACTGCAAATATTTAAATTAGGTAAAATGGTTATAGAATTTATTATAATTTATTTATTAGTATTCATCGAAAGTGTTTTCAAATAAAATATTTCTGTGAAAATAAAATTGTTTTCCTAATTTTAATTTATAACTGTGATTTTCATTTGACAAAATTTAAGAGATTTAATATATTTCAAGAAATTTTTAGTTATTTTCATACACTTAATGTCAAATGCATTAAAAAAAACTTGAATATACGTGTTACTATAAAAATATTAATGAATATGAATAAAAAATACATCATTCTTCAATAATATACTTCTTTCCGAATATTACAAAAAATCAATTGACTTCACTTAGTGCTTTTTTTTGTTTAGCATACATTAACAAACTTGCAACACTAGATAAATTCATATTTTACTTAATGACGTACTTTGTATGAAGATGATATTTCAGCAACAATGAAGAAGTTATTCAAGCTTACTAAAAGTTTTTGTATAACGTGTATCATATAATAGTAACATTGAACTATTTACAAAATAGGAGATAAACAACGTGGAATATAGTGGATTACATTGATAATTAATGTTCTATTCTAAATTATTATTTAATGTTGAGTAGAAATGACAAAATACATCATTAATATTAGGCCTTGTAATATGAAATATCGGATTATTGAAAGGGAAATAAAAATTGATTTTTTTAATTCAAATAAACATTTTATTAATCAAAAAAGCATCAATAGCTTGTATACATTCTTGCCAACGCGTTTCCAAAAAAAATTCCTTTTTGGAAAAAATCACGGTGTTTAGAAGACACAACGTCTGTAAAGGTTCTTTTGACCTCATTCATGTAACGAAAGGTCTTATTTTGTATGTAGTGTTCCAAACTGCGAAATAATTGGTAATCTGTTGGTGAAAAATCAGACGAGTGTGGAGGATGCGGCAGGATCTCGTGGCCTAAGTCGTTCAGCTTTTGCAAGGTTATTTGCGCTACATGCGGTCTTGTATTGTCGTGAAGAAGGATGGAGTCTATATCTATTGGTTAATACATTGAACAAATTTTCTATGCATTTTTTCAATTTCAAGACAATATGACTGAATAGTTATTTTTTATCTAGGCTTCAATAATGAATAATGAATGATACCTCTTTCAATCCACCATACTGTCACTATAATCTTTTGATCATGTAAAGATGGCTTTGGTGTGTGTCCTGGTGTTCGTTACGATTAACCCACTATCCCAATTGCTTTCTGTTATCGTAGCTAATCCATTTTTCATTGTAGATTACAATTCTTCTCACAAAATGTGTCCTATTGTTCTTCAACTAAAGAAAACTGGAAATTTCAAATCTTTCCTGCATTTTCGATCATTAAAATAATGTGAAACCCCTTTGTTGAGCTTTTTAACCTTTCCCATGTTCTTGAGATGGTTACTGATAATTTTGGAACACACTCAAAGTTCTTTTGCGAGGGAAGACAATATTCGAGAGGGATCAGCTTCCATCAGCGCTCGAAAAACGTCATCGTTAACAAGAACAGGTGGTTTTCCGCGAGGCTTATACTTTAAGTTCCTTTCTGCAAAACGGAATTTTTCGAATCATCTCTGTACGGTTCATTCATTAACGGTACCATCGCCAAACACATTGTTGATATTGTGAGTGGTAATTGCCGCGCTATTACCCAATTTGAACCCGTAAATAAAAAATAACCGCAATTCTTTGGTCGACACCATTATACAAAATTTCTGCAAAAATTACAATTATCCAAAAATTAAAAAAATAACTGTACCTTACTGAGAAATGTATGATCTTTAAATAGGCACAAAAAAACTTATAACTTTTAAACATATAACAAATCACTTGAATGATCAACTTGTGACTGATGAGGAATCCGACATTTCATATTACACGACTTAGTATAGAACAATAACAAACTTTATTTAAAATAAAATTTAATAATTCTATTTTTTAAAAAATATAACATCTGAAGTGGTGTTGAATATAATGTGACAAAATATAAACAAACACGTTTTTTAAAGAAAAATAATAAAAAAATTTGGAATGATTTTATTATTAAAGAAGTTTTTTTACTTAAAGTATATAAAAAATTAGACAATTTTACTATTTATAAATATAAAGAAAATCAATAATTCTGTTTAAAAACATTATTTTTATATTTGAATTTCATAAATATGATTTATTTGCGATAATAAATCATTGTATACATTTAAGTAACTAAATATAATATTTCTACCAGTTAAAAAAATGTGTCATCATTTGATCCGTTAGTCACGTATCGAACTCGTAGACTGAGGTCAACCGCTATGACAAATCGATATTACGACAACGGAAGAAAAAAACACATAACGGACGTAAATTTAATGAAACATTGAATCAGAAATTTCAGCCGAGAGATTACGTGGTGGGCATCTACACAACGCCGAAGGGTTCTCAGAGAGTTTCATAAAAAAATTTCGCCGCACAGTCGAAAAATAAATCAAGGCAGAGAACGTAAATAACTCTTTCGCAGTTTTACAATCTCAATATCTGTTCGAGCTGCGACGCTAGTAAAAAGAAATTTATGTTCTACAACCTAGTGTGCGAATCCCGTAATGGAATCTATATTGTCCTGGGACCTCCACCAGCGCCTGTCCTACTTTTTACGCAGCGTATGTGTGTTTGTGCAGGTACACGAATGCCTATCTATCTATCTCTCTATCTCCACCTGTTATCTCCAGGTATACGTTTATATATATATATATATATATATATATATATATATATATATATAAACACTTAGAAATGGTAACTGCTGTACGAACTAACATACATATCCATCTCTCGTCTTCAGCATATAAAGAAGAGGTATATGTAGAGGATAATATAAAATTACAATGTATATCAATACAGAAACATAAATATTTCCCATTCTATTATTTTTAATTTGATTAATATGTAATCTATACAAATTTGTAAAACAATTCTTCTTTTAATTCATTATATATATATATATATATATATATATATATATATATATATATATACATATTTAAATTGAAATAAAGTATTCAAAAAAAATTATACGATTTGATGGGGACCTGAAACCAGAAATTAAATCGAGAATTTGAATAACAAGAGAAGCATTTGTAAGAATGAATAATACAATGAAAATTCAAATACTATCAATCCTGAAACAGATAAATATTTTTAGACTGATTAGAGAAATAGAAGCGTTTATCGAATGTAAATATTGTATCTAGGAACTATCTTTGATAAAAGTGGAAGAAATGATAAAAGAAATAAATCGAGATAATTAAAAGCGAGTAAAACAATGATGAAATGTAGTCTATGGACGAAACATTGACATTTTAACATTTAATAATACACTTAATTTTCACTGCTTTCAGGTTCAACCGATCTGAAATAATGAATGGAGCTAGAATAAAATTTAAACAAATGAAATTTATCTTAAAATGATACTGGAAGTTTGAAAACGCAGTTAAAGTGTAAATATAGTTTTGGGAGAGAGTTTCAAACAGATTCACCTACGCGACTCACTATCACTCGAATTAGAGATAAATTTAAAGCAGATAGAACTGTTCAAAACGCCCACAAGAAATATTTTAGAATAGCGCAAACATCGACGATTTCCTCAAGCCAAAGAATGTTGATGGAAACGTATTCCCAAAATTCGAAAAAATCTTTAGAGCAAATGGGTCGTAAGATAGAAATTTCAAAACTAAGTGTCCATCGCATTTTGAAGAGCTGTCATTGGACAACTTATATTCCAAGAATAATCTATACTCTCAATGAAGATGATCCGTACCGAAGAGTGCATTTTTTCGAGTGGTACTTGGAGAGATGTGGAGAAGATACGCAGTTTCCAAGTAAGATTGTTTGGAGCGATGAGGTTATATTTAAACATTAATGGTTTAATTAACTACAATTGCACTTACTGGGGACCTGAGAGGGGAGGAACAATATGTTAAATTGCCAGAAGTTATAATGAGATAGGGCTTATCAGAAAAGGGGTTAATTGGACCATTTTTTTTGACGGTATTGTGATTGGTGTCGTTTACTTAAACATGCTGCAGCAATCTGTCATGCCATGTATTCAAGAGGACTTCGAAGATGGGTAATTTTATTTCCAACTATATAGGGAACCCCCACACTACTATCATGATACAAGGGTTTACTTTGATGAGAATCAGCCAAGCAGATGGATTGGATAAAGATGTTCAGTAAAATACCCCCCACGTTCATCATATCTCACACTACCAGATTTTTTTTGGGATTACATAAAAGATAAAGTTTTACGATAAAAAACCGGCAACAATCGACGAATTGAGGGCAACCATTGAACAATCCATACTCTGATTTATTAAATGCGTATAAGTACTGAACGAAACAAATTTTGATGTTTGTGATTCCATTGATTTACGTTATCAGTAATGTTTAGACCAAAACAGTCATCAGTTTGAAATCAGGCGTTGAAAAAAAAATATTCGTTCCAATTGAATCTTTCAAATTTTTAAAAATGAACCATATGTAAATAAACACTGACTTTATAATCATTTAAAGTCTGTATACATTTTAGTGGAACCATTCTATATATATATATATATATATATATATATATATATATATATATATATATATATATATATATATATATATATATATATATAGATATATATATATATATATATATGAGTTACAGTTTTGGAATGACATTTTTGAAAAACCTTTATCTATTAAATGTTATTATTTTTAATCTGATTATAAAATCGTATACTGAGAAAAATACAAAATTGAAATTCTTGAAGTGGAAAACATTTCAAACCCGAATATATCTATAACAATTGAACTTATATTAAAGTTTTTTTTTTTTGGTAATTTCTGAAATTCATTTTTATTGAAAGATCATTCCTGCTAGAGAAATGAAAAGCTATTATTTAATTAAAATTCTCCCAGGCTGAATGTCTTACAAAAACTTTAAAAATACAAACTGAAGTGAAAAGTCTCTATATATTTTATAAATCTTTCCACCTAAATTGTTTTTTAGATCGTTAGAATTTTCCTTCCTAAAATATTTTTGTCTCATTCTTAGTAAATAAATTCATTTTCTGGTTCTTGTATTAGAAGTTGAAAAATAACACTTTAAAATTTATTTATTTTTCTATTGATATATCAAATATATAAATATATATATATATATATATATATATATATATATATATATATATATATATGTGTGTGTGTGTGTGTGTGTGTGTGTAAAATTGATTTTATTTAGGGTCATCCAAATGCAACATATACTCATAGATTTGTGTTTTATTATAAAGAAACAAAAGAAACTATAAACATTTTTCTCCATACAACACCCTATACACATGTTTCTTTTTAATAAAACACAATTTGAGCGACACATTTGAATGACCTTATATAATATTGAATAAGCGAGGTAATATGTTAAGTATTATTAATTTATTTTATTTTAATATTAAAATTACTTAAATGAAATGAATTTTATATACATATATATATATATATATATATATATATATATATATATATATATATAATATATATATATATATATATATATATATATATATATATATATATATATATATATTATATATATATTGAATATTGAGTCTAATAAATTGTCAGGAACCTTTTTTAAATTAAATTAATATGTATTTTATTTTAGATATATAATAATAAAAAATTAGTATTGTTAGTTAATATGAATTCAATATTTAAACAGTAATTACATTATTTTGATTATATCAAAATATAATATTCTATGTGTTAACATATAAAATGACAAAATGTATATAAATGCATGCTAATGAAATTATATGATAGGTTGAAATAAAATTGCTTATATACACACATATATATATATATATATATATATATATATATATATATATATAATGTTATTAATGTCTACTTAACTCTTTTAATAGAAAATTTTAATCGATATTTCAGGCGTACAGCACCGCTGATTACGTTAAAAACCCAATCTTCGTGTTTATTGATTCTTTACACAAAGATTTGTAATCATTACTATCTTAATAGTGTGCCGTTTTATTATATATATATATATATATATATATATATATATATCTAAAGCAATTTTCGTTACATAAAAAAACTCTACCTGACCACGCTTTGCGTGTCAATGTTCAATCAGTTGTAAATAAGTTGGTAAAGCGTCCATCTCCAGCGTTAAATGAGATTTTTGCGTATCAAAGCATTAAGGTCATAAAATGTTATTACTGAAAAAATGAAGTTCGTTAATAGAAATGTAAAAATAAATGAACGGTAATGAAAAGTATTCTTGATTTTGTAATAAAATTGCAAATAGATTCCTTGTATTTTTTATATAAATATATAGACATAAGGTAAAATTATGAAAAGTAATTTAATATACTGTTTTTGGAAAATTGTCAAATTTTACTTAAAAATTCTATAACATATAATTTTTTATTATATTAATTAATGAAAGTTCGATATTTAACAGCAAAATTAAAATAATATTTTCTCATTTAATCCTACTATGCGATTTTTTTTAAAAAAATGAAATTATGTATATTAATACAAAATATATTACTAAATCTGTGAATAACAATAAAAAAAATATTTTACTTTTTTATTTATTTTTCTTGAAAAGAAAATATAATATTGTGTTCATTTTTCGTAATCTACAGATTCAAATTTTTACATCTCAATCGAATGGAATTCCAAATTTGAAAGTAATTTTTATTATCTGATTGCACATCTTGACAAAGAAGTGGAGACATATTTGATTTTTCCTTTTAAAATTATTTCACAACAAACAGGACGAAATTATTTCTCATGCTCATCTGAAGAAATATCAATTTAAACTGAAGAGAAATAAACTAGAAAAGAAAGGTATTGAATCGGTCGAAGTGGAAAATTTTGAAAGAGGCCTTCGTTTAACAATGGATTGTAAAGGACTGATGATGAAAAAATTGAGGTTAAGATTTATAAAAAGTTTTGAGTATTTTCAATTAAATTTAAAAAGAATTTTGACATATCTATGAATTTTATTATTCTTCTAAAATAATTTAATAATATTCATAAAATTGTTATTTGTTACTTAAGAATTATCATTATTTTAATATCAGAATGCTTTGCTTCCTACTTTTTTCACTCGTCGACTTTCGAACTTGCTTCTTTAACAATGTAAATAAGTTATGCAAAATTAAACATTAAAAAAGCTATGTTAATGCTTGTGTGTAGACAATATTTATTGTAATATCCTATATATAAACTATATATAATAGCAACACAATTAAAATTTATTTTGCCCGAAAATCTGTTATAAAAGTTTACCTGAAAATCTATTTTTTCCATTTTTTGTTAATTTTAAAATTTCATAAAATTTTTACTTCAGCAATTTTCAAAAAATTTCGTGAAAGTTCAGAAATTAAATTTCACATCAATCTGGAGTCTAAGGCGAAGTATTATTATTTTTTGGATAGAAAGATAATTTTAATATATACAATACTATTTAATAAGTTTTTATAAAAAATATAAATTAAATAATATTCATATCTTAACTGAAATTTCCAAAATAATCTGCATAATTTTCGTCAATTTTATATTAAAATTATATTAGTACTTATTTTTCGTTTATACTCTAATTATTATTTGTATTACTAATATTTTTAGATAGGAAATGAATCATCATTAAAGTGATATTTTTTTCATAATATCATAATTAATAACAGAATTAATATGAAATTACCTGCATTTATCAATAATTTAATATCATGTAACTCAATATTGACAATAATCATTCATCCACAACTCTATCGAAATTATTAATTATTATACATTGAACTATTTATGATATTGACCTTAGGATGATACTATACGCTATATTTAAATATTTTTTGATTAAAAACAATATGTTACAATTTTGCACTAATCATGTGATTATTGAATATTTTTTTCATGTTAGAAAATTATTTAATGTGTATTATGGTGAATTTTTTTAAAACAAATTTTTAAAATAAAATTATAAAAAAATATTTAACTCAAATGTACACCAGAAATATTAAATGCAATGAAGGATTAAAAAAAATAAGAAGTACATATTGAAATTTGGAAATATTTATAGAAATATTACATCTTCTGTACAAGTACAAGAATATACAAGGAAGTATAAAATAATGAAAAATGAGACAGCAATATTACCAAAATTATTTTCATCTGCATTAAAAGAAGTGTTTAAGAGACTAAACAGGAATTTGAAAAAAAGTAAATGTAGAATAACTTATTAGGGGGACCGGAAAGTAATGTCGTTTTTCTACATTAAATTCAAACAGATAATTTTTTAGCAAATTTTTATTTTTAATCAATAATGTAATCACCCTCGTTATCAACAACCTTTTGCTATCTAGAATCGAGGTTTTTGAGCAAAATATCTGGAGATGGTATTTTGGACAAAGAAAATGTTGTATCGGAATAAATGGAAATCCGATGGCGCAATATCAGGCAAGTATAGTGGGTGAGAAAATACCTCCCATCCCAATTCATTAATTTTTCCAGGGTTCGTCTTGCGCAATTATCGGGTTGCAGAATAACACCTTTTCTGTTGACAATCGCTGGGCACTTTTCAATTAAAGATTGATTTACTTGATCCAATTGTTCACAGTGAAGGTCTGCATTCATTAGTCCAGGTTTCAGCACTTCAAAATGAACGATACAAAAGCACCTTTTTGAAAAAGCTGTAAATTCGTAGAAGAGAGCCACTGCCTTTGCGTTTTGTTTACTCCAGTGATCAAATAAGCAATGCATGTGGTGATAGAATTATGCGACATAAACACCTGCTCTTTACTTTACAAAAAATGTTCTTGGATGGTCGATTAAGAGTTTTGATTCCTCGATTGTCTGAATTTGCTTCCACTTCCGCCCTTAACATGTTAAAAGTTGTTGGTCTTCCTGATCGAAAATTACCGGATTTGAACTTAAAAACCACCTTTAATCTAATTGTTTGGATAAATCAAAAATGTTTTTGGTAGCAACCGTTGCGTTACTATCCTTGTGAAACTCAAAAAAGCATACAATGCCGGAATGTACCTCTTCTGTTATTTGGCTGGCCATTTCAATAAATTTCAAAAAAAATTAAATTTTATTATAAATAACCTTAAAATGTCTTTGGCACGACTTTGAAGTACACAATGAGCTGATAAATGACTAAATGCGTAGAAACGACATTAAAAATATAAATATTTTTTCAACAAATCTAGATCATTTTAAAAATGCAATGGAAGAATTAGATAAATTATGCAAAAAATTGGTATTATTATAAATCTTAGTAAAATAAAAATATGTTAATATTTAATAAATTCACGAATCCAAAAAAAATCGGACGAAATGGAAGAGAAAAATAAAAAAATAAAAATAATATATATCTATGACAATTCATTAACATTAAAGAAATATTTATAGTTGAATTGTATAGGAAAATAAAAAGAAAACGGTGTCAATTTTGAATAAAATCGCATGTTATGAAATTAGATATTTTTTATGTTTAAAAATAAATGTTATAATCAATGTATTTTGCCTATTTAATTTATGACAGTAAAACATGGATTTTGATTGCCAGAAGAATTTAGTGGCTTCAGACAACACAAAAAAATATGGAATGATGCATGTTAGGAATGACACGAAAAGATAAAAAGAAAAACGAATGGATCAAAAAGGAAACAAAAGTTTCGAACATTATAGCAACCGGGAGATATCTGCAATGTAATAATGAGATGATCATGTAATGAGAAAATATCATCGATGGATAAGATAAATTCCTGACTAGCAACCTAAATATATTAGGAGGCTCAAGAGGAGAACCATGGGTAGATGAGACAAACACATAAGAATAATCTTCGAAATGGATTGGAAGAGAAAGTCATTAGATAAGTCAAAATGGTAAGTTTTATGAGAAATCTTCATATAGTGTTATTATTATTTTCATAAATATTAGTATATGCATCAATTTTTATTATATTTTTAGTACGTTTAGTTAAACAAAACTGAATAAATGAACAGTTATTTTTTATTCTATGTTCTGTAATATATTAAATAACTAAGGACTAATACAATTAAGAAAGAATAATTGTGTTTAAAAATGGTATTTTTCAATGTTTGTCTATAAGTTGTTAAAAATAAATCACTTTTTATTACTGTAAAAAAATATAAAATATTCAATAATCACTCACTGTTCATTTTTTCACTAATACGAATTTTGATTATTATGTTACCGTAGTTTAAACATAGTATCATTATCAAAATATGAATTAGTGATAGAATTCGTGTCGAAAATTTTTTTTATCAAAAATCAATTAATCACAATCCCGAAACATTTTTCAAAATATTCAAGACGTTAAAAAAATATGTTCTATATATTTTTTCTTTGATAAAAAATATCAATGTTACAAATCATTATATAAATAATGTAATTATATTAAAAAAACTGCAAAATTAAATCGATATTTATATGGAAAAAAATCTGTAATTTGTTAGACAATAGTAAAACAATTTTCCTTTATATTCTATATACAATATTTTATACATTTTCTTTGAACATTAAATTATTCACAAGGAAAATTGAAAGTGGCAATCGTTGCGAGTTTCCCCTACATGAAAATGAAACA
Organism: Neoneuromus ignobilis; assembly: GCA_029203775.1. Classification (NCBI taxonomy): domain Eukaryota; kingdom Metazoa; phylum Arthropoda; class Insecta; order Megaloptera; family Corydalidae; genus Neoneuromus; species Neoneuromus ignobilis. Next base: position 7,623,435 of record CP092088.1, read on the forward strand.
TAAAAATGAAAGTGATGAAAAAGGGATAAAATACATATAGAGATGTGAACGTATAGTAGATCTATCAACAATGACGACGGATACAATAATGGTCGACGCTTGTACCCTACATTGACGACGAAGTTCGACGCGCGTCAACATTTTACGGGCCAAGACTACATATGACAATGATTACGTCGAGTTTTATGACGATGGAATTCTCATTTTGATATCGAAATCGTCATTTTTTTTCGATTCGGTACGGAAGAGTTACGTTCATGTTCACCTCCATTGTAGAGATGATTCTATGTGGTCGACATTGCTACGTGTATTATATACTTACACCTACATTTATATGAGGAAACGTGATCATTAGATGCCTGAACACACCTCATGGGATATCATTCGTAAAGGAAAATTTTATACAACATACATACGTTTATACACACATAACACAAAAACATATATATATATATATATATATATATATTCATGTCAAACATATTTTCTGTTATTTTATATCTCTCTCGTTGACTCTCATATTAGCTGAGTAGTCTTACAAACAGTACAAGTATATATAAAAAAGGGCGTATCTAGGTCATGGTGACATTTAGAAATGTACAATATATTTTTTATTTGTTTAGTTTAGTCTATCGACATGAGAAGAAATTAAATAAAATTGCTTAAACAAAATCATCCAGGTTACACAGTTAATTTACATGTACGCACATGCATAGAAGTTTTATCAAACGTTGCACCGTTATTGTGACATTTTTGAATAAATGATATGCGAAATTAAATAGAAAACATTGATTGATAGATTTTATATTCATTATAAGAATAAATTAGAATCGTATGTAATTCAAATATTTTTCATTCTGTATTATGTAATGAAATAAGTTATCTGTATTTATTTTGTCTAAAAAATTAACAAATAAAATGTATTAAATACCAGATTTGTATATTAAATCAACTTAAAAAGATTTTCACACAAATGAATTATCATCTCCTAAACTATAATATATTAAAAAGTGTTCAATAATTACTTAATGTTTATAACAGTAAACTAATGTGTATTTCGACGAAGATGTTATTATCACCAGAACATATTTACGAGGGTCATTTGGTAAGTATGGTAAATTGGCATTAAATTTAATGGTATTTTTTACCATACTTATAAACGACCCTCGTATATAAAATCTTTAAATCCTAAAATAGAATCTCCAATTCTAGATTTTATAACACAACGATCTGATGATGATGGAATTGCTGTTGAAATACGAATTAGGTTATTGTTGTATTAAATAAATAATGAACTTTAGGTAATTATTGAATCTTTTTTAACAATTTGTAGCATTAATTATTGTAGGTAATAATTATTTTTTGTAAGAGTGAAATCGTTATAATTCCAAAACAAATATTAATAATATAATTAAATATTATTTAATTACATAAAATTATGTCTTCAATTAAAAAAATATTATTTAATTATAATTTTTGTTTCAGTATATTAATATAAAATATTAATTTATATTTTCATATATTAAATAAATAGACAGTTCAATAACATCTTAAAAAATATTTTTTTAAATTATTTTATGTAATGAACTTAAACGAATTTTTTAAATTTTCGAATAAATAAAAATGATAATAAAATTTAATAATTTCCAATAAATAATGTCTTTCTAAAATATATTTTCCTTTTAATTCTAAATAATTTATTATCATTATCAGCTTATATCAACTCACTTCTGGACGAAAACCACAATGAATGTTTACTCTCTTAGGAAGATTGTTTTCTTTAAAACTAGAGTCCCACCTGTGTTATATAATACCTTCGATCAAACTTTCCTGCAAGAAAATCAATAATGCTTATCATTACACTATCGGCCGATTATACACACACATACATACATACATACATTTATATATATATATATATATATATATATATATATATATATATATATATATATATTACCAGAAATATTTATTTTGGATGAAACATTAACGTATTTTCGAAAAATTTTACATAAAAACATAATAAAATTTTCATTATCAAAATTTTACTAACCTTAATTGATACAAGTACACTCTGACACAATTTAATTTCTTATCACAATACAAGATTTACAACTCTTCAGAGACTATAATATGATCATCAAAATTCATATCAACTAATAAAGTTAACAATAAATTATTATTAAAATTATTTCAAAAAATTATGTTATTTAAATGAGATTTAATTGTGTTAAATTCTATTTCTTCACTTTGATTATTAATGTGTATTCAATAATAACGACTTGTAAAAGTAAATACACAGAAAATGTTGTAGATAATTTTATATTGTAGCATTATTATATTTCCATGATAACAGATAGAAAATGTTGTAAATAAAATTGTTTATTTTAATTTCTTATTTTATTTAATTACTTTATGGGAAATATTAAAATCACATTTTTTGTTATATTTGGGACAATCACTTTTCCTACTCAAAATAGGGATTGTGCTAGATTTTCTTAAATAATTTTAGGATATAGACGAATTTATTCGATAAAAGTTGAAATTATGACAGGACATAAATGTAAATTTTAACCAAAAATTCACTTACAAAAAACTGACATATAAAAAAAATAAATTTATAGTGGATATAAAAAGAATCCATTGACTATATACGAATAGTCAATATAGACATTTATTTAAAAAGAATGAAATTTTATATATTGTTGTAATTATTTTTTATGCAACACCATTATTTCTCAATCGAATATTTAAACAAAATACCTAATTCTCTTCTTAAAAAGAAGTATTTTATTATATCTTACTAATTGTTTTTACTTTAGTAAAACATAGATCCTTAACAATAGATTAATTCGTATATTTTAATAGACAATTTAGTGAAGATTAAAAATAATAAGGAATAACAAGTACTAAAAGAAATATAATTGATAAATTGCAAAAATATTAAAAAAAGGAATTATTCGAAAGTCGAAATATGCAATGTTATAAGAGAATACCATTAGGGCACAATAAAAATTCTTAAATAGAACTAAAAAATTGAGAGATTAAGATATAAATAATTGAAAAGGCGGAATAAAAACATTATACATTTTATTGTAAATTTGTGAAAAGTAAGTGCGATAGATCGTTTGGGTTATAAAAATTAGAAATTATAAAGATATAAACTGATAAATTCTAAACGTTTCTATACATACATATATATATATATATATATATATATATCTTCTTATTTCTGACACTATAGCTCTTTTGTAGAGTCAAGGCCTCTCTGACAATACAGCTCAATGGAGCCATTCTTGTTATATTTTTTCGACAGTTGTTTTTTACAAGTTAAGGATATCAATCTCATGCTAAATCCTCGGAAATGAGGGATTATTAATATTATGTTAGAAATAACATCAAAAGATATTAAGAGAAATAAATGTACCAGAAAGGAAACAAAAGTAATGATTTTATGAAAAAATTAAGAAGTGTAAAATAGAAATGGGCTAGTCATATAGCAAGAAGCAGTGATAGTTGATAGAAAAGGAAAGTGATTGATTATAAACCTAGATACATGAATAAATTGAATAAAGATAAAAAAAATCGTCTAAATTAATTGAAAGACGAAGGAATTTGATTGGTCAAAGTGAAAATTTTTAGGAAAAGTCTTCATTCAGTAGTCAGTATGAAGAAGCTGATGATAATAATTATACATATATATATGATATTTCAATAAGGGTTTCAGAAGTTTAAATAGAAATGAAACCAAAAGTATTTGATTAATTATTAGTTATTTATTTTTTTAATTTCTAAGCATATTTCATGGAATTGAAGATGGAATACAACTTCACTTATTTGACCATTAAGACTTCGTTTGACATATTGCATTCGTTTAGTCCAATTTTTAGACTCTCTTTCACATAATTGTAGTCTAATTTCATGAATTACACGTTCAATGTTTATTTTTCATACTTCTGATGTTTGTGGTTTATCAACATAAATCAATGATTTTACATTTCCCTATAGAAAATAATCCTATGGAGTTAGATCAAATGATCTTGGAGGCCAATTGATGAGATCATTTCGTAAAATAATGGACTCATTAAAGTTTGTTTTTCAATAAATCTATTATTTCTAAAGATCTATGGCACTCACCACCGTCCTGTTAAAACCACATATCGTGCTAACCTTTTTCAATCATTTTTGGAAAAAAAATCATCAATTTTGGTTCAGTAACGCACTCCATTTACTATAAAGTGATCTCCAATTTCAGTTTGAAATTTTCATTAACAGAAGAAATATTGGCCTTACTTCTTGCATCTCTTAGTCTTACAGGCACTGCTGTATCATGTAGAGTAAAATTGTTTTCAAATTTTTTAACAATTCGATAAATGGCACGTTCACTTGAATGGTTGAGTTGACCGTAAGTTTCACGAAGTACATGATAAGTTTTAAGAACCGAACATTGATTTTTATAATTAACTTTTACAATTTCTAAGCGTTGTTAAATGTTAAACGTTTCATGATAATTTGCCAAACTATACTAAGCTGAAATGTCAAAATAAGCTTAAGAAAAAAATCAAACATGGCTGCCATCAGCTATCAACTTTTGATATTCTTATTGGAAAACACTATATATAAATATACGCACAAAAATGTGTTCAGAGGAAGTGTAAAAAAATTAAAAACGAATCAATCACAGAGAAGCACACTCAGTGATGTTTTAAATGTAGTAAAATGTGTAGGCATCAAAAAAAAAAAAAAATGAAAAATATAAACTCGCTTCGTGCGGATTCCGCTTCGTCCTGTTTGATTATTTAGTCAGCGATACTAGATGTCACCCTTACATATCACGCGTGTTTTTCGCTGATTTAACATAATCAAATATCGTCATGTAACTGATAATATTAAACATGTATTCGTATGTTCGTATCTCTCTACATACATATATATTGAGATACGTGTGCCGACATACAATTTAAAATACACCTAGATAGTCGTAAGCTTGTATTCGAACATAATATACATGTGTGTGAGTGAGTGGGTGAATGTATGTGTTTATATGCTTAAGTAGACGTGTTTTAAATATGTCGCGTGACATGGTTCGAAGTGGTGTCGGTGCTGCGTTTAAAGTCCACGACCCTGCACGACGTGATTATCAACGGATCGTGTTAAATACACATAAAGCAAAGCTCGCGCAAGTGTTGTTAACACTTTATGGTTAACGTTCACGCGTTTTATGTTGTTCTGTCCGGCTGACTGTTATTGCTCCACTTCGGTTAAATACATGGTCGCAATACTATTGTGATTTCTCTTATCCTATACGTATGTTTGCACGAGGGTCGTTAAATTTTTCTGTTCGACATTAACGGGATTATATATAGTACCACGACATACCTGACGTAGTGGATTTGTTTCCGGTAGTCAGGTAAGACTATCAGTAGAGTGATAAGGAGACTATAAAACATTAATAATATTACTTTGTAAATATATAAGCAATGAAAACAGAATGTTTGTTTAAATTACAAATATTTTCTTAAAGTACTTAACGTACATAAATAGATTTCATGTAAAGAAACTATAGTATGGGAATAGTTATTAAAATATACATTTATAAACTTTAAATTTTATTGTAAAGTATTTTTGTTAAGACATAAATTGTTATTTTGTCCTTTTATTATAGAATTTTATTATTTATATTCAAAATAAGAAAGTAGAAATATATACTGGGCAACAAAAATTAAATACCAGTTTAAATATCAAATATATATATATATAGAGAGAGAGAGAGAAAGAGAGAGAGGTTTGAACAAAAATAAGTGAGTCTTTGTTATAGAAAAGAATCAATCAAAGTTGAGAAAGCAATTAATATTCTCAAACTGTTTTTATTCTCAATTTTTTGTCGTAAAATAAATGTCAATTGCGGGGAATTACCGTTTTATTAAAAAATGAAAATGGCTTGATTTTTTTAATTTCTTTCTTAATAAGTGAATACTAAAGTGTGAAAAAATAGGTGCGATTTTAAATTTCTTAGATTTTATAAAAGAATTAAATATAGTTTATCTTTAAAATTTGTGTTTATGTGAGGTAAGTTATAAATATTCTTTTTTATTATGAATTGGGAAATAAAATTTAAAATTTTAGATTTTTTTTAAAAAAATGGGTCGTTGAGAACACTGCCAGCCTGAAGAGTGTCATATGATTTCAAACTTAAGAAAGAAAAGCAAAATTTTTAAAGAAAATTCTAAAATAATAATTTTCTCTCAAAATATGGTAACAAATACTTTAAAATGGAATCCACCGATTGATTGAGTTCCGATGACGAAAGGAGAAAATTACTGAAGATATGGAGCGAAAAATCGTGAAAATGGTTTAAAAAATCCATTTGCTACTTCAACAGCTATAAAAAAAGATTTAAAACTGGAACTAACATCATTAAAAAGTTATTATTAAAAAAAAGCTTCAAGCCTATAATCCTCCTTAAGTGCCATTGCTAACTAAAAAACATGTTTCAAATCGTTTGATATTTGTACGATAGATATTGCGACTATCCTTTGAAGAAGTGGAAAAATATTCTCTGGACCGACGAAAGCAAAAATTATTTATTTATATTTGATCGTAGTAGAAGACCACAAAATCAATAATTACTCTCACAGTACACAGTAAAGACCGTTGAACATGGATCCGGTGGAATAACAATATGGGTTTATTTTTCTAATAGTGGCGTGTGTCTAATTTGTTGTATTAGGGACAATATGAATGACAAAAATATGTAAATTTACTAGGTAATATTATGTTGCATATAAGCAGAGTTTGAAATACCGCTTAGATGGATGCTTTAACAAGACAACGATACGAAGCACAGATCTAAGTTGGTAAAAATATGTTTTGATGACCATAAATTGCAGTAATGAACTGATTAACGCAGTCACTTGACCTAATTCCAATAGAAAATTGGTGGAGCGACGTTAAGCTGTCAATTGGAAACAAAAAATTTAAAAATAAAGATGAATTATGGACGGCAGTTGAAAAGGTTTGGAATGCTATCTCTATCAACCGATGCCAAGTCTTAATCGACTTAATGCTTTGACGTTTTGCAGCAGTAATTAGAATTAGGGATATGATATCAAATATTAATACATTTTTAATTATTTTTCAATTTATTCAAAATAAAAACTGTTTATAGAACACATTTTCGATAGAACATATATTTTTTCACACTTCAATAGGTATCTCAAAAGAATCCAAAAAGTAAATCATCTTCATTTTTTAATAAAACGGTAATACCCTAAAATTGACATTTATTGCATGACAAATAGCTAAGAAACAAAACGGTTTGAGAATATTAATTCCATTCATAACTTTTATTGATTTTTTTATAACAAAGACTCATACCTATTTTTGTTCCATTCTATATCGGCGAATAAGACAACTATTTAAAATCTTAAAATACAGTTAAAAACTGGGGGTTGTCTTATACTCCAGATACAAAATATGGAGCTTAGTTCCTTAGATGAATATTCGTTTACACACGTATATCATTATATAGTAGAATTCGAGTCTTTATTTTTTAAAAAAAATAAATTAAATTAATGTCTTTCATAATATTAAAAATATACAAAAATGTACATTTCTTTTAAATATATATTTTTTAATTAGACAGATGTATTCCTAATTATCTTCGTAATTTGATGTAAGAAGTTCATTAAACATTTCATTGTCTAAATTATTATCATACGGATCGATGTACGAGTGTGAGAAATCGTTTTATTTTTATCGTCCTCAATGTCCATAACAGATTATTTTCTCTATCATCCATAGCATTAGAGATACCGTTAATTTTATTTTTGGAACATTATACATATTATAATTCTCTTAATTCCATCTTTGAAATGTTAGTATACTATAACCAGAAATATGTAATTACTTTAAAATTGTAGGACATATACAGAGAATGAGAGGGGCGGAGGGGAGAGAGAGAGTAACAAAAATTAGAGGGAAAAGTTTAAACATACATTTACTTGCTTATTATCATTTACTATTCTTTATTATTTTTCAGGTTCATTTGGAACACCCTATATAAATTTAAATAAGTAAAAATACAGTAGGGCTAAAAATGCTATTTATAACGCTTTTTAAAAGAAGTAGATCTGGATAAAAATTACCATAAGAATTTTTCCACAAATCTGTTTCATAGATTTGTGGAGAAAGAAAATATACAATTAGAGAACCAAAGTTTGCAACAAGTGGATGAAATAAAATACCTGGAAAAATTATACGATGTGATGGTAACCTATGACCAGAGATTAGATCGAGATATAGGATGCTCGAAAATGCCCCACCGGAACTATTTGAGTAATGCGTCGTATTTCACAGATAGCTGGATTTGGGATGTTTTCATTCATTTTAAACGAATATAGAAAATAGAAAAAAGAAATGTAGAACGAAATAGCAACACGTCTGTTTTACTAGAAATATAAAAGACGACTGATGTTAATAGGAAGAGTTATTGTTGCCTGCGCGACTACCATGCGCATTCGATTATTCTTTTTCGTATATTCTTAAAAAAAATTACAAATCTTATTTGAATTTGTGTACATTACTAGTCGACAAAAGTAAGGCAACTAAAATTAATTCAACTATCTATATTAACACATTAAGCGCCACGTCAGTCACCAGTGACTGATACCGAACTTTCCATTCAGGCCGCGTCAGTCATCGACCACCAGCATTTCGGCTGGTGACTGACATAGCGGTCTAAACGGAAAGCAAGACAAAATAGGCTTGGCGCTTAACGTGTTAATAGGACTTTTCCACTTGAGGTAATGTGAATAAATATAGGTAAAAAATGAGTTACGAAGTTATTTTTTATTTCTTGGCGGCATTATTATTTTCTCAACAAACCCAAATGAACTAAATAAAATAATTGAAAACTAAGAAAGAACATAAAAAAATATCTTATAATAAATTACAATGAGATAAGAAAAAGTCAAAAGGAATTTATAGAGTTGAAAAAAACGAAATAAATAGATTAGGAATAAAAGAAGTTAATAATTTAGTGTATTTAGGAGAGTTCATAAAAGAGAATTTATAGGTTAAGTGAACAAGAAAATAAAAATGGATTGGTGTCAATTAAGAAAAAAAATATAATAAACAATTTAATTAATTAATTATACCTTTTCTCACTTATGGAATTGAAAGATGGGTTTCAAATGCTATAATAATTCATTAATTCCAGACAATAAAAAAACTATAAAAAATTTACTTTAATAATAATGTATAAATGACAAGAAGATGAACAAGTAGATTTGGAAGATATCTAAAATTACGAGTATTATAACAAGACTGATAATTTAAAATACAGGTAACCCTCCTACAACACAGTTTCGCTCTAACACGTTAAAAAAATTGCGAAAACTCTTTTACAACATTAGATAACACGATTTTTATTATAGAAAATATATCAAAAAATTATAAAATAGTAAATAATTACAAAATAATAAATATTATTATTTTGTAATTACAAAATAAAACAGCTCAAAAAAATTCTAAATAGTTTGTTTTATTAAAAAAAAATATATTTAAGAGTTTTTTTTGGATGATCCTTTATATATATATATATATATATATATATATATATATATATATATACATATATATAATTATATATAACGATATAATAAAAGGAATGTAAAATTGTTTATAAAAATCTTTATCTCTTTTCTAACAAATACTTTCATGAATGTTCAAATATATTCATGAATTCGTTTCGAGATAAAATAACTTGGACAGTTTAATATTAAAATGTTGTTCCATAAATTTCCGATTTAATAGGTGCAAACCTGCAAGTCGTATAGGAATGACTTTTGTAATCCACACGTAAATTGTTAACGTAAGTTTCACGACAAACTATTGTTTTATAACACTGCATATAGTTCTAGCATACTTGCAATTGCATACATATTGTGTTCAAGTTCTACACGAACTTGGACAATGGTATACACTTGCGAGAGATCAGAATTGTAATTGGTTTATCAGTTTTGCTTTTAGTGAGATAAATACCCTATATTAATTCTATTTATAAAATAGCATTATTGTACTTCGTACACTAAAGTTGCAGCACATTCACATATGCATATATATATATATATATATATATATATATATATATATATATATAATAAAACGGCACACTATTAAGATAGTAATGATTACAAATCTTTGTGTAAAAAATCAATAAACACGAAGATTGGTATGTCCATGTATATAAAAACATATATATTTCAATTCAAGTTATATATTTTTTGATATAACTTAGTATTAAAGTTGCAAATATTTTAAATATCATCATTTAGATAAAGACTTTTTTAAAATTTAGTTTTATAAAAAAATATTGTTTTTTATAATATTTATAATATACAAAGATGAAGACAAAAATAATCTTACCACTCATTCAGCATAAGTGATCAACAGACTCACCTGAAACAATTAAAAATATATATTAAAAACATGCAATTTTTAATTACATTACTTGCTAATCATAGAAGAGAATTTGAAATATAAAAAAAAATATAATTTGTAATTTTAACAAGCTATTATAATTTTCTGTATGCTTGGTTTCAAAAATTCATTTTTAAGAAATATTATTTTTTTAATAAATAATACAAAATAAAATTATGCATAAAATATATAATTATATTTAATTCTATGCAAAAATATTGAATTATTTGAATTGTTTCGGACAAATATTTTAAATGCTGTTTAAGAATAATTCCAAAAAAAATCTTTTTATAACAAATAGAAAAATGTAATTTTGACCAAATAATAACAAAAATAAATTTTTAAAAGAATCTTATCTAATATACAGATAAAATATTAAAATTTTATTTCATAAAGTAGGTAATTATAACATATAAACAAAGAAGAATTTGTTTATATGTTATAATTATTACATTTATTTATATGTTTCTCTCTTAGATCCTAGAATTTGCTTCTCTTTAACAATATAAATAAGTTATAAAAAATAAAACGTTTAAAAAAGTATGTTAATATTTCTGTGTAGACGATGTTTATTAAAGATTGGTAGTCTGATATGCATTTAAATTTAATGCTATTAAGATTAAAAATGTTTTGTCTAAAAATCTATCCAAAAAGACTGTCTTAAAATCTATCATTTTTTGTTAATTTTATTATATCATAAAATTTGTACTTCGATAATTTTTGGAAAACTTCCTCAAAATTCGAAAACGAAATTTCTCTATCTCTTTATATACAAAATATTTCCATCGCAAAATTAATGTCTAATACTAATGCTGCTCCAATGTCTAATAAAACGAATACTTCCAAATATTATTTGATATGAAAATTTCAACACACACACACATTACTTCGCAATTACAATTGTTAATTTTTGAAAGTAATCGTTCATGATCAGAGTAGATTAATGACATTAATTTTGCGATAGAACTATTTTCTATTTATACAATATATTCTCATTTTATGATGCCAGATACTCTATATTATTTTTTTATTAATATGTGTATCTTTTATTCATGGTTTAAATTATATTTATAAAAAATAAATGACAAATAAGTTTCCTACTGAGTAATCAGAAAAGTCATTACGCATTTTGACTGTGTTTTTCAAATGTCATTTATTTATTTAAAGTACAAAATTTCATCAATAATGTATTTGCCATTTTGTTCGATGCAATCTTTCGGCGAGCTTCATAATAATACGTTCTTAGAAAGACCTGTCTTTATCAGTGAAAAACTGGACAACGTGCTGTTTTATAGCCTCATAGAAATTTAACGATTTATCAAGTAAGTAGTTTTACAAAGACCAAAATATGTGGAAGTCTGACGACGTTAGGTTGGACAAGTACGTTGGGTGCGCCAAGATATCCCATCCAAGTTCCAATAGTTTTTAGCGAGTTACCAAAATTGTTTGTGTTCTCACGTTGTCATGTTGGAACACAAATTCTTTACAATTGAAGAGTTCTGGGCGCTTCTGGATGATGGATTTATCCATACGCGTTTATATGCGCAGTCAAATGAACTTCTTTGAGTTCGTGAGGAATCCAAATGTCGAGCTTACTTATGTAGCATTGTTTCTTGAAATATTGAACGCTGAAATGATGAATATTTAATGTTTATGCAAACTCACGTGTCGTGTAACATGGGTTTGACTCAATTAATGTTTTTATTTGGTCGTTATCAATCTTGATTGACCTTCCTGAGAGAGAAACGTCGTTAACATCAAAATCACCAGAATGGAATTTCGTGAACCATCGTTGGTACTTACATTCTTATAGAGCATGGTTACCATAAACATTACACAACTTATCAGAAGTTTACCGTGCGTTCTTATCTTTACGGAAATAAAACAGTAAAATATGGCGATAATTCACAATTGATCTTCCATCTTCAACTTGTTATAAAATCTATAAAACTGAATCAAATCGCTCAATTTTTTTAGTTGAATGAAGACAGAAGTATCAACTGTCAAATGACTTAATTATATGGATGCGAATGACGCTTCTACTATAAAAAATAGACTAACAACATCTATTGCAAAAATCCGACATGACTTTTCTAAAAACCCAATAGATAAATACAGGTTAGTATGTAAAAAAATCTTTGTACAAGAACGAATAAAACCTTAGTGTTTATGATTTATTCGTGTCAACTTATTTTTTCGAAAAAAATTAATGTTCTCTTAAAACGCATTTAAACAATTTTATGACGTAGCACGGTAAATTGCTAACAATTACCATAAAAGTTTTATGTTTACAAGCAGTTCAAATCAGATATCCATGAGAATATATATATGTGTGTGTGATTGTGTGTGTGTTTGTGTGTCTGTCTTCAGGCTCTGTATTTGTATATATATTTGAATAAAAGGACAAACGTGAAGCGGCGAATGGGAAGATGTTTATTATTGTTCTTAACAAATTAATTGTACTTTTCGTTAATTATTATTGTTGGCGAAACAATTGGAACGTGCGTATATAAAGCGTAATAACATGGCAATAGGAGCCGTTAACGACGCACGGAATGGCACGCTAAGACGACCCTCGTTAAACGGCCATCAAAAAGAAATTTCAGGTCTTTGTATTGCATAACGTGGGAGACGTGTAGTACGCTTTTCGTCATACTAATAAATCTGTTCTAATCCGAACAACAAACATTTGACGAAGTGTTAACGTGCCGCCATCGCAATTTAAACGTTTAATGCGACCTTAACAAAATTTATACGACGCTATTTGTTTAGTGTTTAACGAGACATCGAGTGATCTCGAAAGTTGTTAAATTCGCGATTATCAATCTATTTATACATGTTGATAGATATATACGATTGTTGGTGATACGAGTTTTATAAACTATCAAAAGTTCAATCGGAATATAAAAACCCGAAATAATTTAAAATTGAATGAAATTTCATTTTCGATTTAAATATACACCTTTCCATCAATAATCTCATTAAATATGATCTTTGCTAAATACTTTTTAATAAATAAAAATTATTAGGTAACTTAGACAATTGTGTTGCATTTAAAAATTAATTAAGAACGCTTGCATTTTTATTTAAAATAAATTCATTTGTCAAAATATCCACCTTTACAACGAAATATGGTTTCCAATGAGAAAAAATATAAATTTCATTTTTATTTTCAAAAAATTGAAATATTTCTGATTTTAAAATTGTTACTATGGATTTTTTTACAATGCATATGGTTATCCAGAGGCATAAATGAGTGAAAATCCAATAGTTATATATCTGGTAAATATGGAAGATGAAGGAGAATTTTCCATCTTAAATTCAATATATTTTCTTCTCTTATTACCGCAACATGTGGTTGAACGTTATTTTACAAAAATTAATCTCTTTGTTGACCATTAATGTTTTAAAATTTTCACCATTTTTTCCATTACTAAAATTTCACAAGTTCTCAATAAACAAATGATAAATAATGTCAATTCAATATTTGACATTTCATTAAATAAATATCACACTTTCTAACCTCAAATTTTGACATCATTTATGATTCATAAATAATTTTTGAAATTATGATACAGACAAACATGATAAAACATTCTTACTTACTTAATATTAATTAATTTTATTAAAAAGTCAGTATCATTCTTTGCAATAAAAAATATTACATTTTTATATTTTTATACTTGAATGAAAATACGTAATTAGAATTACGAAGTTATTTTTTAATTTTGTAAATAAAATGCTGAAATATATACAATAATAAAATATAAACTGAGAATATTTAAAATTTCAATATCTTTTTAGTTAGTAAAAAATGAAAAATATATTTATTAAAATATCTATAATAGTACGACAACAAAATTTCTAATTATTGAAAAAAATATATCAAAAATATTTTTTACAGTTATATAACTTCTTATTCAGTTATTTATAATTAGTTATTTATTTTTCTTTTTTTTAAAAAAAAATAATACAAATAAAATAAAAAAATACACAATTTTTTTAAATCCTAAAAATATAATATCTTCATTTTTATTGTACTATTCCCCTATTTTTCAAACTACGAGTTAAACAAATAAACATAACTAACATAAATTTAAATTATTCAATAATAATGTACAAAGAATTACAAGTATGATATTAGGAAATTATTTAAACATAGTGTTGTTGTACAGAATACAAACTACTTTACACTCTTGACAAATTAACACATATTTAAAGAAGCTATAAACAAACCGTTATTTACATTCGAAACGAGAGGTATCCAAATTTATTAGTTTACTACGAATATAATATGTGTATAAATGTATTTTTTTTTATAAATAAATTTAAATTTAGATTTATTGTTTCATTAAATGAAAATGAAAATATGTCTATTTTAAATAATTGTAACTGTCGATTGGTTTAATTTTTATATATACAATTTACTTATAAGTTATATGTTTTGTTTATTTTCAAAAAGTTTAAAAATAATAAATAGCCACGAGATATTTTTGAAATATTTAAATAGCACGTTGCACTTCTCACTAGAATCGCCTTTTGTGCTGTTAAATAACGTCAATGTACATATAAATCACAACTTGTGTAGCAATCAATCACCATAATAAAAAAATCGAAATAACATGCTTTGAATAATTGATAGAGGAGTAAATAAGTGTGATAGCCGACGCCTCGTTTTATATATGATATCAACGACATCAATATGTTGCTTTTACATATATATACATAAGCTTTTTTAACATATTATTTACATATATATATATATATATATATATATATATATATATATGTGTGTGTGTGTGTGTGTGAGAGCGTGTGTATATGTGTGTTTGCGTGTGTATATGTGTGTATGCGTGTGTATTGTGTATGCGTGTGTATATACATGTAATTGTAATAAAAGTACAATATGTTGATAAATACATCCATGTCACACCTGTGCTCATCAACTATCG
The DNA here is from genome assembly GCA_029203775.1 of Neoneuromus ignobilis. Taxonomy (NCBI): domain Eukaryota; kingdom Metazoa; phylum Arthropoda; class Insecta; order Megaloptera; family Corydalidae; genus Neoneuromus; species Neoneuromus ignobilis. The sequence continues at coordinate 7,638,869 of CP092088.1, forward strand.
TAATACGAAAACACATTAATCGTGATCTATAATATACCTTTGACATATGTGTTCCGCTACTTTCACAGAATATAGTGACACGCAATTTTTATAGAAAAAATCTGTTCTATTTAAAAAACTATGTAATGAATAGATAAATTACTAATTCATTATTATCAAGATGATTATATGTCAACATTTGTATATAAAATACTATTATTAATGTTATTATGTAAGTACGTATATATATTTATATATATATTAGGGGTACCCATAAGTAATGTTGCTTTTTAATACTGTAAAAAAATTATTTTATTTAAGAGTTATTAAACTTTAAATCTACAATATAATCTCCATCGTTATTGACAATCTTCACCCATCTCTCTGACAAATTTTCTATTCCCTTTCTGTAAAATGAGGGTAATTTTAAAGTAAAATATTTTGATAGCTGTCACAATAAGATTTTTTCCACAAAGAAAATGTTCCATAGATTTGAAAAGATGGTAATTTGACGGTGCAACATCAGGAGATTACGATGGATAAGGAAGTACATCCCAATCTAACTCTTTGATTTTTTCTTGGATGATTCTAGTACTATGTCATGCTGTAGTATAACACCTTTTGGATTAATCAGTCTTGGACATTTTTGAATCAAAGCCATGTTCAGTCTATTAAGCTGAGCTCAATATTATTCAGCACTTATGGTTTCATTTGGATTCAAAACCTCGTAGTGAATAACTCCTATAAAATTCCACCATATTGAGAGAAACATTTTTTTAGTGTGAAGACCTGGTTTTGGAGTGGATAAAGGTTGTTGTTTTGATGTTAACAATTGTTTTTATTTTTGGATTGCTGTATAGAATCCACTTTTCATCTCCAGTAACAATTTGTTGAAGAAAAGGATCTCTACTTAATCTGGACAAAAGTGCACTGCAGATGGCTACAGGTTAAATTTTGTTTTCAACTGAAAGTTGATATGACACCCACATTCCTTCTCTTTGCATTTTGTTCAGTTGTTTTAAAAACCTTTGTATTGTGGACCATCAAGTTTTAAGTTTCGTGGCTAATTCTTGGATGATTTGTTTGGGATCAGCTTCAATTTCAGTTAATAACAGATCCCTATCAAACTCAACAGGTCTTCAAGATTGTATACCGTCGAAAAGATTGAAATCACCATTCTTAATTTTTTTAAACCAACGTTGACATGTTCTACTATCCAAGGCACCAGGATAAACAACATTAATGGCATTTGTGACATTAGTGGCATTGTTATGCTTTCGAAACTCATAAAACATCAAATTGTCTAATATGAAACTTATCCACATTTTGCTCTTCCATTCTTATAGGGTTCACCTAATTTTTTTCAAAATTTATAAATAAGCACACTAAATATCCATACATTTAACTAGAATATAAGTTATGTTATATTAAATTAAATTATAATTGTTAGATGGCAATGTTTTTAAAAATTGAAAAAATACATTACTTATGTGTACCTTTATATATATATATATATATATATATATATATATATATATATATATACAATGACCAAATAAATTATTCGTACTTTATGCAAAAAAATGTTTTTTTTTTGAAATAAATATATTTAAAATATTGCCAATAAAATTTCCTTTTGTTTATAAACGTACACATGTATATACAACAAAATTGCAAAATTTCAATTAAGTCGAGTAACTATTATTTACAATACGTATTTTTTACTTTGAAGGCATATAAATTAGAATTTAACAAACCATTCTAATTCTTAAATATTTTCATATCTTTTTATAACAATTTATGTACTTATATTTACTTGGTTCACCTTTTGATTTAATTTGATTAAACTACTTGTAAACTTTGTCTTATACTCCTAACTAAATCTGATATTACATCGGCATTCAGTTCTTTCCAAATTTCAAACAATTTTGTTTTCCATACTTTTTTATTAGTTATTTCCATTTTTTGCAATCTTTATTAATTCCAGTTCAAAATTCTCAATAGGGTTGATATCTGGACTTTGGAATGGTTTAATAAAATATGAAACAATCAAGTTTTAACAATTTGTGTTTGAGGTCGTTATCCTGCTGGAAATAGTAATTCTTCTTTAGCCACATTTTCTTCTAATTTTAGGGGTCAAATATCGAGATATTTTAATTTATTCATTATTCCATCTATTAATATAAGATTTTCGAGAAATATTATTCACAACTAAGTGAATTCAAGCGAGAAATCGACCAGAAGTTTCCTGAATTAGCCAAGAGAAAGGGTATTGCGTTTCATTAAGACAATGCTAGACTACACATGTCTTTGGCCACCCGACACAAACTTTTACAACTTGACTGGGATGTTTTGGTTCATCCACCGTACTCTCCCAACCTTGTTCCCACCGATTACCATTCATTTAGTTCGCTTCAAAACAGCTTTAATGGTAAAAACTTTCCTTCCTTGAAAGTCTTGAAAAATAACCTGGATCAGTTATTTAGCCAGAAATCTCAGAGCTTCTATGAGCTTCGGATTATGCAGCTACCAGAGAGATGTAGAAAGGTCATCCAACAGAATGGCGCATACTATATTGATTAAATGTAATTTTTAGTAAATAATTTTTTTCTTTAATTTTTGTATAAAAAGTGGAATGAATTTTCGCATTAACCTAATATATATGTGAGGGTCATTTGATAAGTATGGTAAAAAAGTAAGAAAAATAAAATTGAAAAATTTAATTGAACAATAAATAAATTTACCATACTTATCAAACGAATATATATATATATATATATATATATATATATATATATATAAGGTTGTCAAGTATCTCACATCAGCTTTTTTTTTTTTTTTTATAGCTACGAAATTCAAAAGACCAGAAGGCGGAAGGGAGATATTTGCCAACCTAATATATATATATATATATATATATATATATATACGAGGCACGTTTGATAAGTCCGTGTAATTTCCGAAAGATATAATTAGTAGCACCTCTTAGAAGAACACACATAAGCACCACTGGTGACAATATCGAGGTTATTTTTAATTAGTAGCACCTCTTGGAAGAACACACATCAAGTTTCAGCCATATCGGTCTATTCCTTCTGTGTTTGACAATCGTTGGAATCAAGGAAATCGAGTTGTCCGATTGTCAAATAATGGACGAAAAAGAATTTTGTGTGTTGATTAAACACTACTTCATTAAAGGCAAAACGCCTCAGGAGACTAAACAGAAGCTTGATAAACATTATGGTGACTCTGCACCTTCGATTAGTGCGGTTTATAAGTGGTTTCAAAATTTTCGGAGTGGCCATATGAGCACAAGAGACGCTGAACGTTCTGGACGCCCTGTTGAGGTCACCACTCCAGAAATCATTGATAAAATCCATGATATGGTGATGGATGACAGAAGAGTGAAAGTGCGTGAGATTACTAGTGCTGTAGGCATCTCGTGTGAACGGGTACATAATATTTTGCACCAACATTTGGACATGAAAAAGCTATCCGCCAGGTGGGTGCCGCGATCGACCAAAAACGAGGTCGTGTGAAGTGTTGCAAGAACGGTTTGCAGCTGTTTCAGCGAAATCCGCAGGACTTTAAGCGTCATTTCATCACTGTAGATGAAACATGGATACATCACTACACTCCTGAGACCAAAGAGCAGTCTAAACAATGGGTTATCAAGGGGGAATCTGCTCCGAAAAAGGCGAAGACAATTCCTTCGGCCGGGAAGGTTATAGCGACTGTCTTTTGGGATTCGCAAGGAATAATCTTTATCGACTATTTGGAAAAGGGTAAAACCATTACAGGTGCATATTATTCATTGTTATTGGATCGTTTGAAAACCGAGTTGCAAGAAAAACGTCCCCGATTAGCCCACAAAAAGTCCTCTTTCATCACGACAACGCACCAGCTCACACCTCAGCAGTTGTGGCCGCAAAACTAATGGAAATAGGGTTCCAAATCGTTTCACATCCCCCCTATTCTCCAGACTTGGCTCCATCGGACTATTATTTGTTCCCTAATATGAAGAAATGGCTCGCGGGAAAAAGATTTTATTCGAACGAGGAGGTGATTGCAGGAACGAATGACTATTTTACAGACTTGGACAAATCCTATTATTCGGAAGGGATCAACAAACTAGAGCAGCGTTGGATGAAGTGTATAAGCCTAAAAGGAGACTATGTTGAAAAATAAAAACGATTTATTCAAAAAAATGAAGCAGTTTTTATTTTTACACGGACTTATCAAATAGCCTCGTATATATATATATATACACTAACAATAATCATTTTAGGGATTTAAAAAACAACATAACAGATATATTTTTATTTTTAATTAAACGTTTCTTTAATTACTTTAAAACGATTAAACCCATTAAATCATACTTCATTTGAAAAAATCATTGAATGTTTTTTATTAACGACTCGTAATTAATTAGCGTTGTACTATTAAACTTAAAAATTTAATAAACGGAATGTATTGGGCGTGACTAATAAAACTGTTTTTTTATATATTATTTTCTACTAATAGAAATGCGTAATTAATTTATTTACGAACGTCTTAAATCTCCGAACAGATAAAATAATCTGACAATTTCGATCACGCGATTGAAGAGGTCGGTCCGAGGTCGAACGAATAGCCGGTCGAACGTAAAAAAACCTGAAATGGCTGTTCTAGATATCGGTAGCAGCGAACTGCGTTTGATGTGGCACGTAAAACGTTAGATAATATATCATTTTTAACAACTTACACACACACATATACGTTAAATGATAATGTATGTGCGTTGCACGAGTGCTTTTCTCATGCATTATGAGGGTTCGTATAACAACACATAAATTAAAATAATGGCCCATTGACTTTTTGCTGTAACTACAATATTATGAGCGTTATTTCACTATATTTGTGTTACTGTGATAACATCGAAATCCCTTAATGGCGATAAAGAGTTAGTTTGGCTGATGGCGCGTCGGTTTTACACCATCGTCTGTTCAGCATCAGTACGTTACACATTGCAATATCCGTTGTATACATCTCACTAGTATTCGATGTACAGATGTGTCTGCGTGCAAGCGTGTATGCGAGTGTGCGTGTACGTACATGCAGTTCACTTATATTCTCACTCCCTCACTATTCGTTATTCTTTCTTTGATGTGACATACTAATGATACTATTAAAACGATGTTTGTATTTCATTCTAAATGCAATGAAGTTATATCGGTTTTCGTAAATTAAAGAGACTGAAAATAATTAGTATATATTGTAGAAACGTTAATGGTATCTAAGATTTATGTTTTTCAGGAAAATACTATTTTTAAATTAACTAAATTTGTATATATATATATATATATATATATATATATATATATATATGTGTGTGTGTGTGTGTGTGTGTGTGTGTATGTGTATGGCGCCTCTAGAATACTCAAATGTTGAGATCAGTTTAAAAATAATCTTCTTGTAAAAATATAGTCAGGTTTTTTTATCATAAATAGTAAAACGAATCGTCGAATCTGTCCTTTATATTTTACAACGGAAACAGATATTTTAAAAAAACTACATACAATCAATAAACTTTTAAACCGATAATAAAATTTGTATCAACAAGGCCATTCTTTGTTCGATTAAAAATAGACTAACGAAATTTATTTGGGTCTGATTAAAATGGCTTTAATGTTTTCAGAATATAGAAATGTTTTTTAAGTGTGAACAAGCTTTAAATTGAATCAAAATATCGAAGAGTCAAATTATCGAAAGTTCTATCTAACCTAAAAAACAAGTTTATATATATATATATATATATATATATATATATATATATATATATATATATATATATATACAGCTAACCATCATATAACACGATTGGTTAGGTGCCTAAAAATTCCGTGTTATACGAAACAAATAACTAGTACAAAAACATGGTTAAGTTCCAAAAATTAGAAAAAAATTCTATTTTCTTTCTATAACTAAGAGAAATAAGTTTATTAAAACAATATTTGATATAATCTATTGCATAATTATATTAAATAATGTTTTCTTCTTCATCACTGCTAAACACAATTAAACGAGATCGTTTTCTTTATTGCAAAAAAACCTCATCTTATGATCTTTCTTCTGTAGAAACTTAATTTTATGCTTTACTTTTTGCAAAAAATCTGTTATTTTCATTTGTTTACTATTATCTTAGAAATTTTTATAAATTATAAAGCATTTATAAATTTTTCTCGTAAATTTTGTGGTTTCTTTGAGTGGAAGGATCGGCATTTAGAAAACATATTTATTGGTATCGATTTTGTTTTCAATAATATGAAGTGCGCTTCTCCGTATCAAGAGAAGTATCCTCAAAGCATCAAACTTCCACCACCCTGCTTTTTAGTCTTTTTTGTGTAACGTGCTGAAAGTTCTTGGCCTATTAGTCGTCGTACAAAAGTTTTCCCATCAAACCCAAACAAATTTATCTTACAGTCGTCACTCCAAAAAGCACATTTTCCACTTTTTTGGTTTCGTATTCGATATGTGGGTTTTAGCAAAATCTAATCGATCTTTAATATATATTTTTTACTCAATAGCAGTACTTCTACAAGTCTTCTACAAATATTTTGAATATTTACTGAAATGCTCATCTCAAACTTGATGTTTTTCGTGGATTTGAAAGGGTCTTTTTTGGAAATTAATACCATACGACGATCAACAATTTTATCAATTTTGCGTTTACGGTCGCAAGTTTCTGGTTTAAATTTGAAATTTAGTGCATTGTGAGTTATACATAACGAAATTCCAAGCAATTCAGCAATTTCCAATATGTCTTTCCTCGATTTTTTAGTGTTATTTTTGAATTTCTCATGCTCTCAGAACAATGCATTCCCCTACCATTTTTTTGAAAAAATTGATCATTTTGGTGTCAATTTCTCTAAATTATAGTTTATTTCACGAAACTCGCCTACTTTTTTGTTATTTTACCTTTAGTAACTTTTAATTATTAAATAAAACAAGGAACAAAATATTTGGTTTTATTATTATAATTTCACAACTTGTTAACCATTTCTGGGATTTCCCAGTTTTTATGTTATTATGACAGTTCTTTTACAGTCTCACAGTATAAAATTATTGCAACACTAGCAGCAAAAACAAGTACTAGGTATCACATTAGTATTGCCAATAAAGGTGTAAAAAATAGTTAAAAGAGAAACTTTCAATTTGTTCTTATTATTTTGAGCGTAAGTGTATATATACATACATATATATAAAATCCTGCTAGTTTTTGTGATTATGAGAATTACAGATGACTTTGTAGTTATCTTGAAATAATTTTGCTAACAATTTTATATATCGTTCAAAGTAAACTAATTAATCGATAATTTTTCAAGTTTTTCTTATCTCATTTTTTGTAAATAAAAATTAATATGACTTTATTTAATCCATTTGGTTATATATATATATATATATATATATATATATATATATATATATATATATATATAACTAGTTGTATTTTTCGTAGTCATAAATTAATGATACACAATTTGAGAACTTAATAAATATCCACCATACATTAGATATTGAATATATGATATGATATTGTATTCCATTCATTTTTGAAAAGCAATTTAATATCGTTTTCGAAAGTGATATATGCGCTTTAAGGGTGCATACATTATGCATATATGTACACATACATGAACATATTATGTAGATCTGATAAATTCAATGTACTTATATGCATCGAATTAATGTATTTTTATCATGACTTGAATGAATTAAGTAATAAAGTGTAATGATAACATTTTATCTTAATGTCCATGTTGAGACGTATAGACCGTTTAATATATTTTTAAGTTTTAATTTAAAACATGAATTATAGCTATTATACATGCATTTAGTACTTATATGCATTATCTAAATATTTCGTTTTTGTTAAGACATTGTATTTTTTTGGTCTTTTTAGGTATTCAAGTATCGATAAGTTTTTTATATAGTGAAATGTTGTTAATTAAGATTGTGTCAATTGCGCCAGAATGTATTTAGTAATAATTTATTTGACATATACGTTATCAAATCGATATATTATTTTTAAAATCAGCTTAATGTGTCATTTCACAGCTACAATAATTGATAAGAACTTATTTAAAATCTATGGTAAGAATATACTTAAACACATAAATTATTCACTAAAAAAATACTAAATAATTGTAATATCACTATAATTTATTATTCTTGATTGAAATATTTGAAAAAAAATATAAAATACTTGAGAAATAATAAACATAATTAAAATTAATTTATTAACCTAAAAGATAAGATTAACCAAAAATATTTTTCTTAATTTAATAATTTGTTACACATATATAGGATCATCCAAATGGTATACCTAGATTTGTTTTTCATTAAAAAGAAACATGTGTATAGAAAGGTATATAGGCAAACATGTGTAAAGTTCTTTTGTTACTTTTTAATAAAACATAAAAATTAGGAGTCACATTTAGATGAACCTATATATAATGAAAAGTACAAAGAAAAAATTGTTCATAATAATTTTTGCAGATTTTTTCTTTCTTTCTCTCTCTCTCCCTCCCTTTCTCTCTCTCTCTCTCTCTCTATATATATGTATATATATATATATATATATATATATATATATATATATAAAGTGCCTGCTGAAACTATGATCAATTATTTTCGTTATATTGTCTATTTTCATTTAGCACATATAAAATTTTTTTATGAATATTGCAAATTTATTCAATCATCTTGATGTCTCACAATATTTTTCTACAATTTTTTATCTATTTTAAATAATTTAGGAATGTTAATTTAGGAACGTTTTCTTTATTTTGGTTTTAGAGTATATATTAAGTGGATATTTAATTATTTATTAGTCGTGAAGTAAATAAAAAAACTAGTTTATTTTCATCTCTTTCTCTGTATCTCTCTATACATATATATATATAAAGAGAGAGAGAGAGAGAGAGATAACGATTGACAGATATTTATTAAAAAAATATTTGATACATTTTATTGGTATAAATAAATATAATTGCAGATAATTCAAGATATTTTTATATTCATTTTGACAAAAAAATGTACTAAAAATATTTTTGTTACACACAGAACAAATACCTATGAAAAAAATGTTCCTAGGAGCACGAAAATGTTTTTTTAGTAGTGAAAATTTCATATTTGTATACATTTCGGAACTATGTTATAATGTCAAATGGAACTCCATGTTACTCCAAAGAAGAACGTAACAATGGGCAAGAAACTCACTGAAATGTTATCCTATCAAGAATTTATTGAGCTCGTAAAAAGGAATATATCAGAAAAAGGTGTAACCAATAAAAAAAGTAATTGAAGTTTTATTACAAGGTGGTATAATTATCTTTAAATAAAGCGAAATGAAGCATTATTAATAAGAAGCATACTTCGTCTAGTAGCAGTTGTTATTGTTACTAAAGATACTGTAACAAAATATTTAATAGATAGCAATTTACGATTGAAAGCAATTTTTTTAAAAAAAAAATAATTTGGAAATAAATTAAATAATTCCCATATTATTATAATATAGTCTTATAATATTGAAAATATATGTTTTTCCTATTAAAAGCCAATGTTTACAAATTATTTATTTTAAAACCGCTCAAATAATTAGGATCATTTAAATGTGAAGCCTAGATTTGTATTTTATTAAAAAGAAACAAAAGAAGCTATACACATATTTACCTATACACAACCCTATTCACATGATTACCTATACACCACCCTATGCACATTTTTCCTATATACCATCCTATACACATGTTTTTTTTTAATAAAACACACATCTATTGTAGATGTCACATTTAGATGACCCTATATATCACATCTCAAAAATTTTAATTTAAATGATTCATAATAATTTCAAGAAAAATTATATTTACATATATATATATATATATATATATATATATATATATATATATATATATATATATATATATATATATATATATATATATATATATATATATATATATATATATATATATATATATATATATATATATATATATATATATATATATATATATATATATATATATTAGGTTGTCAAGTATCTCCCTTCCGCTTTTTTTTTTTTTTTTTTTGTACATAGCTGCGAAATTCATATATTTGACAACCTAATATATATATATATATATATATATATATATATATATATATATATATATATATATATATATATATATATATATATATACTCGTATATGCATTCCAATTATTAATTACTTTGTCGTGATGTTATTTTAATTATTATTTAGAAATTATTGTCCTATTATTTTTCAATAATACGTACTTTTATAAATGAGTTGATCTTTTTTATATTTCGTTTTCACTGTTAATTCATTTCTTTTAATTTTTATTATTTCATATGTAAATTTTTTATGTTAAGATTATTATTCATAAAGTTCTATAAATGTTGATTTTTTTAACTTTATTATTATTTTTAAGCTGAAGAATATAAATAAATTAAATCACAAAAAAGATTTATTCTAACGAAGTCGATTTTATAAAAACTAGACTTGTTTGTTATAATTGCTTGGTAAAATTGAAAGAAAAAAGGCAGTGATATTTATTAGAAAGATTGTTTTTGTAATAGCCCAGAACAATAAATTTACAATATTTTTATAACAATGTAAAATTCATTCAATTAAAATCATAAATTTATACATACATACATACATACACACACACACACACATATATATATATATATATATATATATATATATATATATATATATATATACGAGGGTCGTTTGATAAGTATGGTTAAAAAAGTAAGAAAACCCAAATTGAAAAATTTAATTAAATTGTACAATAAATAAATTTGCCATATTTATCTAACGAACCTCGTATATATATCGTATATATATATATATATATATATATATATATATATATATATATATATATAAATGCAACAATATTTTAATAGATAAAGAATAATGCCTATTTTATAAAATAAATTAATAAATATTTCTATATCAATGAATGATTGAATAACAAAAATTTACAATAATTACATTTTTCTCGGAATTATGATTTTACAATTCATCGTTTTGTCGATAATATATTATGCTTTTAAAAAATTGTATTAATAAAAAGTGAATAATTAGTAATTACTGAACATTTCTAAAATACTTTAGTAATGAGGTAATTAATGTATTTATAAAATATATCATATTCGCTATATTCAATCAGAGAACATCAGTGTATAAATTTTAATATTGTATATTTTCATACTTAAATTTTTATATTAATTTTTTGATAAAATTTTCATTTTGTTCTCATTATATATATATATATATATATATATATATATATATATCTATATATACAGGTAACCCTCGTATAACGCTCTACTTATACAACGCGGTTTCAACATAATGTAGACTGGAGATTATATATAACTCCTCTTCAACCCGGTTTCAGTTTCGATATGACACGCTTCTTTGTAATTTTTGAAATTTTATGCTATACGAGTATATTCGTTTCATACTTCATATTCTTCAATTTACATGAATTATCTGAATTAAATAAAAAAACATTTTTGTTGAATATGACATTGTTATTTACACAGTTTAATAAAAATCGATTTCGGAACATAATCCTAGTTTTTCTATGTGATTTGAGTCTCGCATAACACGATTTATATAGGGTGTCCCATCAGGAGTGCACACTCATAATCACTTAAAAAAATATCGTCACTCATTCCAAAAAAGATGCGTTTTATTTAAAAAATAAGTTTGCACTCCTAATGGAACACCTTAAATATATATATATATATATATATATATATATATACGAGGGTCATTTGATAAGTATGGTAAAAAGTAAGAAAAACTAATTTGAAAAATTAAATTATTTTAATTAATTAATTAAATAAAATAATACATAAATTTACCATAATTATCAAACGACCCTCCGTATATATATATATATATATATATATATATATATATATATATATATATATATATATATATATAATCATAAAAATGTGACATCTAAATTTGTGTTTTATTAAAAAGAAACATGTATAGGATGGTGTATAGAAACATGTGTATAAATTATTTTTGTTAATTAAACACAAATCTAAGCATCATATTTGGAAGACCCTCTCTCTCTCTCTCTCTCTATATCTATATATATATATATATATATATATATATATATATATATATATATATATATATATACCCATATATAATATATATATATATATATATATATATATATATATATATATATGGATATATATAACTATATCTTATATATTAGTTTCGTACCCATAAGTAATGTTTGTTTTATAAAATTCCATACTTCATTTCTGTAAATAAAAAAACATGAGGGAATGATTTTATTTAAGTAAAATATTCGATTCGAGTACAGTTTTTCTACACTTGAAAAAACACGATTTAATTGTCCCATCAGGTACACCTAAAAAAAATATTTATATTATGTACATGCATCAAATATATATGCACTCCTGTGGAACACTAAATTGTATCATATTCTATATTTTATTAATTTACGAGGGTCATCTGATAAGTATGGTAAAAAGTAAGAAAAACTAATTTGAAAAATTAAATTAAATTAATATTAATTAAATAAAATAATACATAAATTTACCATAATTATCAAACGACCCTATATATATATATATATATATATATATATATATATATATATATATATATATATATATATATATGTGATCTAAATATAAAAAGAAACATGTATAGGATGGTGTATGGGCAATATTTACATATATATATATATATATATATATATACACAAATCTAAGTATCATATTTGGAAGACCATCTCTCTCTCTCTCTCTCTCTCTCTCTATATATATATATATATATATATATATATATATATATAGTAAAAGTAATATATATATATATATATATATATATATATATATATATATATATATATATATATATTAGTGTACCCATAAGTAATGTAGTTTTATAAAATTCCCTTTTTGTAAAATGAGGGTGATTTTGAAGTAAAATATTCTTCGAGTACAGTTTATACACTGAAAAAAACGACAAATTTATGGGTACACCTAAAAAAAAATATTTATATTATGTACACCATCAAATATATATTATGTACCTAAATTGTATCATATTCTATATTTTATTAATTTAGATCATCTATATTGTTAGTAATTATCCTTTAATATATAAATATGTATATATATATATATATATATATATATATATATATATATATATATATATATATATATATATATATATATACTTATATATATATATATATATACTTATATATATATATATATACAATAGAAGTACGTTTATATAGGTTGGCCCAAATGAGACTGAATAATGATAAATTATAGTAAACAAGTAAGTATATATCTATATCCTTCAATATTATTTATGCATTCTTATATAAATAAACATTCAGTTAAAATTGATAAGTATATATAACATTTTCATGATTATAATTATAGTTGGCGTCAGTATTTCTCATGTATTAAAACTTAACTACGAACCTCAATAAAATAAATTTGTGATAACTTGATTAACTTGAAACAAACCAAGATCATTATGAAATATGAACCATATATTTTATAAACTTGACAGAAGTTAATACAACTGATAACTAAATAGTTTCTTGGCGGATATATTGTTTTTAGTTACGGTTTGAGGTTTGCGGTGTTTATGTGGGAAATCTTGTAATATACAATGTTTAATGCTGAAACTAAAGTTTTCAACCGATTGAAATCATGAGGATCGAGGATTGAAAGGATTAGGCAAAATGCCCATACATCTAAGCTTTTAATAAGATTTGATATTTTTCCAAATCAATTATTAATTATTGAAATTAATTATTTATCTTCTGTAATGTCAATTAGAATTGTTAACTAGTGAACATCATGTAATTTTAATAATCAAAAAGGATTAATATGTATTATGTATTTTATTTTTCATTCACATAGTGTGTACTTAATCTTTTATATTTTTTAATACAAAATTAGTAATAAACTATTTTATAATTGCATATATTAAAACAGTAAAAATTAAAAGGAAATAAATTTCTTAATGGAGGATATAAGTTGTTTTTTTTGAAAATTTTTTTTAGAAAAATTATTATTTTTCTATTCACAACTGATTAATACTTCACACGTCAAAAAATATTATTAGTTTTTAAACGATAAAGCTGATTTAGATCTGTATAATTATGGTTTAATTTTTTGTAACGTAAATATAAAATTACTAATTATTCAATATGCTAAGAAGAAGAAAAAATTAATTTAATATTATATATATATATATATATATATATATATATATATATATATATATATATATATAATATGTTCTTTAAGTGTGATAGAATTTTAAATTGAAATAAAACACATACTTATTAACCGTATGACAATTTATTTGATATTATTCAAAAGACCATTTTATGGCATAAATATTTTAAAAATGGTTTTGGTCATTTGTGCATCACGGCTACCTCTGACATATCGCATTCTGTTAGTCTAATTTCGGGTCGTTTTTTCAAGCAATTTGGGTCTTATGTTTACAATAATGCAAGTTTTATTGACTTCTAGTGCTCCAATCGTTGCTAGTTTATCAGTATAAACCAGAAAATTCACATATCCCTAAAGAAAATAATCCAGAGGTGTCAAATCACACGATCGTGGAAGCCAATTTACAGATCCATTTCTGGAGATAACATTATCGCCAAATATTTGTTTCAATAAATCGATGGTTTCGGTCCTAGTATGGCACATGGCAATGTTCTACTGAAACCACATCTCTTTTAGATCGATGTCATGCAAATTTGGAAACAAATAATCATTGATCATCGTTCTGTAACGTACACCATTGACGGTAATGCGCTCTCCGGTTTCATTTTGAAAGAAATAAGGTCCTATGATGCCACCAGCGTGCAATCCGCACCACATGGTGCATTTTTCTGAATGTAACAGGCTCTCGTGAATCACTTCAGGATTGAACTCGCTCCAAATGGAGTAAATTTGCTTATTAGCTCACTCCTTAAACCAAAAATGAGTCTCATCACTGAACAAAATTTTGCGGTAGAACAAAAGGTCATTTTGCAATTGATTGTGAGCCCATTCATCGAACATTTGACCCAAACAATGGTCATACGGCTTCAGTCCTTGAACCAGTTGAATCTTGTAAGGGTGCTGACTAAGATCTTTACGAAAAATTGTTCACATAGTGGGCAAAGCCTAAGTTGCTCCGAACGACAACGAATCTACAAATTCGGGTCTTCACTCACACTATCGTTAATAGTAGCTATCTTTTTTTCGGTACGCACGTTTCTATGCCTTGTTGGTGTTATTTATTGTTTTGGAACTGTGGCTGATTCACTTAGTAACACAAATGAATTTCTAACCCCAATACTATAATAGTTTTTAGAGTATTCAATAATCACTTATTGTTTATTTTATTTATAAATATATCGGCTGATGCATTTCGATAGCGACGCCATCATCGTCAGAGCCTTTCTGTTATAATTTATGCTAATTGTTTGACTTTTTTTAAATATATACTTATTTGTGTTTTTGTGTCTTTATTTAATCCATCTCTAACTAGGGGTTCACTGTTTTTTTTTATTTCGTCGTAAAATTTACTAAGTACTGTATAAGTTTAACAAACGGAATAATGATTTTTGAAATAAATTTCCACAATTTGGAAACGTTTTTCAAGTAAAAAACGTTTCATAATGATTTACCAAAGTATAATGAATCCAATTGTCACCTATAGCGCACAAACTGACAACTGATTTGAGAGCTATTCCTATCAAAAGTTCTATCCAATCTAAAAAAACAACTTTATATATATATATATATATATATATATATATATATATATATATATTATGATAGTGAAAAGTGAAGACCAATAATAAACGAGAAATTATTAATGAGAACATAGATATATATAAAAAAAATATGAAAAGATGAGATGGAGATGTAAGAAAATTCGTTGGAAAGATTGAAAAAGAAAGATATTAGATCGGCCGAAGTGGAAAAATTTGGAAGAGATTTTCATTCAGCAGTTGATAAAAAGGTTGATTATGATGATGTAAACAAATAATGTGGACATGATATCCTGAATAATAAATATATAATGGATAAGAACGATAAATGTTATTTGTATTTATTTCTTTATTTACACATTTGAAATTTCTTGCATATAATTTAAATATTTTAAATTGATAATTGATGAGATTAGAGAATAAAAAACAAAATTTCTCGAAATTAGAAATTATGATGAAGGAAATATGTTATGATATATCATTTCTTGAAACATTGATATTTGAATACAAATATGTATGTGTATAATAATTTATGTCAGAGAATAAAAAGGAAGCCGAAAATATCTATTTATGAAAAGAAAAATATACAATGCGAACAATAAATTTACATTCAATTAAAGAGAAATAAAACTTTCGACCATAAATCATCACAGGAGGAGCGTTCCGGTATATTTTCTGTTCGTAGCAACACGTAACATCCGTACATAAAGTATATTCGTATAGGTAGCTACATACGCAGATATGGGGAGTTAAAAAATGAATTTTCTTGAGATTAAAACTATAAATAGCGGATGAGAAGAGATAGCGTATACTTCAACTAAACGAGTCGGAAAGATCACCGGCGACTTTGCCTAGATGACTCTCGCACGCGCCTTCCCGTACTCGACATGTTTTATGTGTGAAGTTTAATTTTGCAAAACACCGTTTCATCAGCAATAACTCAAAAGCGCATTGAAATATGAGCCTTGATTAAAAATGTTGAACGCGTTATGCGAGTATTGTATAACCTAAAGTCGCCTGAGGCGCGCACATGTTGTCAGTACGGGTTTTCATATTACCCTGTTTCATTTTTTTGTACAAAAAACGCACGAGAGTGCACAAATGTGAGTTTATTTCATATACATGTACGCACACTTGCGAATTAATTGCTGCAAAATGGTACAATATTAACTTTAACAGTTATGTAGTAATTTGAGTATGTGTATGTATATACGTGTATATTATATATATATATATATATATATATATATATATATATATATATATATACGCAGTTTTATATTGTTATTGAAATAATAAAAGTGTTCATAATAACAAAGTATTTTTTTTAAAAAAATATGATATTTAACATATTTTTCACAAATTTTATATTATTTGCTTTGTACTAAATTCTAATTCATAGAATATAGAATTGTCAAAATTTTTTTGAAATTTAAATTTAGATATTGTACACTATTATAACTATATAAAAATAAAATTAACGCCAGAAGTTTAAAAAATGTCTTCTCAAAATGAATAACTGCATTATTATTTTGTTCAAATAATTTTCATACAATTAATATAATATCACATTTTAAATTGATTAATATCATTTATTAAATTAATTATTATCATTTATTAAATTAATACCACATTTGAGTAATTTTGAATAATAAAATACTTTTAATCTTTATTTTGTTCATAAACATTTCTTTTATTTCACAAATTATATCATTTACATCAGAGATTTTTCATATTTTTATATATTTTATAAATGCTTATCACACACACTCTCTCTCTCTCTCTCATACACACACACACACATATATATATATATATATATATATATATATAATTAAAATATATTAATATATATGTGTACATGAACATTTATATTTATAATTACATCATTTGTTGATAAGATCGACATAAAAATGACAGAAAAATAAAAGTACAAGACTTTTTATGAAATATGAATATGTTTTAAATTAGTTATATGCATGAAACACTTAGAAATTTTAAAAAACATGAACAATACAGATTTAAATGCTAATTATCGACATTAAATATATTGTATTTTTATAAATTAAATAAAATAACATATTATTTATGTATGTTTTTTACCTATTTTACATTAATATGATATATTTTATACACATACACACACACATATATATATATATATATATATATATATATATATATGTATGTATGGCTCAAATAAGACTGAAGAATAGTAAAAAAATAGTGAATGTTAGTAAGCAAATAAATATGTCTCAAATCTTTAGTCTCATTTGGGCCTCTCTTTCTCTCTCTCTTTATATATATAGAGAGAGAGAGAGAGAGAGTATCTTGTATTTTTAATAAATATACTATCACCCCCAACAGCACAAAATATTAAAATGTTCAACAATCATCTATTATTAACTCTTTTTGTTTATGAGATTTTGTGCCTCTAGTGTTAATGCTTTTATTATTAGAATGCTGCGTTATAACATATAGGGTCATCCAAATGTAACGCCTAGATTTGTGTTTTATTAAAAATAAACATGTGTTCAATTCTTTTGTTTTTTTTTAATAAAACATAAATTTGGCGTCATATTTGGATGACCATTTATATATTTCTTAAATCTCAGATTTCAATACATATCAGCTAATAAACAAAAAAGGAACAATAAGTAATTATTGAACACTTTTTGAAAATATTTTGGTATTTGGATAATAATTAATTTGTGTGAAAATGGACTCGCCATAGTTCCAAACAAACAATGACAAATTTCTTCTTGTATATTTTATAAATTAAAGAAATTTTAGAAAATTTATTTTATTATTTCTATCACTTAATAATTGTTTAAATTTGATTAATTAATCAATTTTAAAGTTTTATAACTGATTAAAAAATAAATAATTTGTTGAAATATTTTTCAACCATTGTATATTTTGTATTATTAAAAATTAATTTAATGTATTATATTTTAAATAAATTTCTCAAACTTATTTCTTATAATATCGAAAAAAAATATTTTAGCGACTACAAATATAAAATACTAGTTAGTTAACTAATACGTTTAATTTTCTTTTTAATTATAAATAATATTTTATACATCCTCAACTTTTTAAATTCAACATGGGGTTTATTTAACCCATATACTTTTTTATGTTTATAAGAATTCTATTTTTATTTATTTATATACAATTTTATTCTACATAGATCTATAAAAGACAAATATTATTAATTTTTATATTAAATAAATTTATTGCTAAAGATTGTCAGCGTCACTAATTTTCCATTGTGCACTTTAAGTTACACAATTTTTTTTCGATTAGAAGTTTTTCCTAGTATAACTTATTTTACTTACAGCAATAAAACATGAGTTTTAAATACCAAAATAATTTAAGAGCTGCAAACAATAGAAAGAAGCTTGGAAATATATACCTTAGAAATAATATGTAGAGATGGAAAGTGAAACAGAGGATTAGATAAAAAATAGTTACAGACATTATTAAAAAAAATGAAGTTTAAAATGGAAATTGGTCTTTAATATAGCAAAAAAATAAGACCATTTATAGACAAGAGAATTTATTGATTAAAAAATTGAAAATTTAAAAAGATTCAAAAAGAGATATATGAAGAGATGAAACAAAGATATAAGAAAATTTATCTAAATGAATTACTAGAAAAATAAAAGATCGGTTAAATTGAGAAAATTTGGGAAAAGCAATTATTCAACAGTGGATAAAAAAAGGTTGATGAGGATGTTGATAAAACTATAGGATGTTTTTAAGCGTGGTAGAACTTAAAATTGAATCCCTGACGAAAGTTCTATCTATCCTTAACCCTTTAACTGTTTAATTTTGTTTCGAAAAACTTTTTCTGCCTGCTTAATTATTTTCCAGCGAAGACGAGTATACTCGACATAAACAGAGTAAAATGTTTCTGCCTATAAAAGTAGGCAATTATGATTAAAAATCAAAAGTTGCGTGTTGGTTTTTTAGAAAATATATATTTTTATTCGTTGTTAACAAACAAAATTTATTTCATTGATAAAAAAAATCGTTTGTAACGGTACTTCCCCAGAATTTGTTATTTCAGCTTAATACAAGCTATTGTGTATTAAAATAAATAAGGTTGCTAGACTAACGAATATTCTAAAATGTACATTTTTTAAAAGATCTTTATTTGCCCTTTTTCAGGGAAAAAAAATTACAGTTGATTCGTTTAATAATAATACGAATGCGATTTTTTTTGTCTTCACGACGAGTATACTCGACATTATGCGAAAAAATTTCGTTTCGCTCTGACGAGTATACTCAACATAAACAGTTAAAGGGTTAAAAAACATTCTTTATATGTATCCGTGCGAGTGTGTATATACAAGTAACTCCCTATAACATGTTAGATAGGTTTCTAGAAAATACTGTGTTGTGGGAAACCATGTTATATGAGACCAGAAACCAATACTTATTATTTTGTAATTATTTACTATTTTATAATTTTCTTATATATTTTCTACAATAAAAATCGTTCTATCTAATGTTGTAGAAGGGTTTCCGCAAATCAATACAAAGGTTTCCGCAATTTTCTTAACGTGTTAGAACGAAACCGTGTTGTAGGAGGGTTATATGTATATATATATATATATATATATATATATGTATGTATATAATTATATATACGAGGGTCGTTTGATAAGATTGGTAAATTTATTTATTATTTAATTTAATTAATTATTTTAATTTAGTTATTCTTACTTTTTTATCATACTTATCAAACGACTATCGTGTATATATATATATATATATATATATATATATATATATATATATATATATATATATATATATGATTTTTATATATATATATATATATGTTTGAATTTTAAATAAATAAATGTGTATTGCAATTTAAAAAATGAGAATAATATCTACACTAACGCAGATAAATAATAAAGAAAGAAAAAATCAATTCATAACGTAACTATTATAATTAATTTTTTAAATTAAAATGAGTGAATATTTCTTTTAAAAAATATTTTTTATCAATTTTTCAGGAGTATTTTAAATCAATTCTTCAATTTTAAATATTATTTATTATTATTTAACATATAAACATATTTTAATTTTTTCTAAGATTAAAAATTAAATTTAAACAATTAATTATGTATGAGAGTAATATTTTACGAAACGATTCTTTAAGTTAAAAGAAACGTCAATAAAATTAAAACGAGATAAAATATTATCTATAGATTTATTGATTTATATATTACAACAAAAGTAATTAAGTTCTCTAATGATACAGTTTATCACAAACGTGACATAAATTCCTTCAGTTTAGGGAAAGAAGATATAGACGTGAAAGTATAGATATAATATAGTGGGAGATTTATTATAGACAGAATATATATCGCTCTTGTCAAGTTGAATCTAGTGAAACAACTTTTAACTAGTACATAGGGAATATACTCAGAAATAGTGCCAATATTTTCAGTATGTAAATAATAATATCAATGATAGAAAATTGTCTAGTATGAGGATTGAATATTATATAGTTATATTTTTAATAACTTCTAAAAGAAAAAAATATCAGTCTTTAGATTTTATTTTAACACATTACATTAAATTAATTCGAAAATAATTTTTTTATTGCATATAAATTTAATATTTAATTTTTTCATTTAGTCAGTAAAATAATATCTAAAATATTATTGTTATTGATAAAAAATTTAAAAACTTTTTATTAATAAAATAAAGTAAAATATTTATTAAATTAATTTAAAGATTATAAAATTAAGTATTTACAAAATAATGGAAAAATCTAAAAATATTCAGAATCAATTAAAATATAATTAAGTAATGATAATTTGCGAGATTGGGAATTAATTAATTATACAAATACATTAATTTCATAAGTATAAAATTATTTTTTATATTTTATAATATAAATACATAAATTTTACATTATTTCTCGCAGTTATGTTAATAGATAATCATTTTGGATTTGTAAACATGATATAGTTTATAGTAAAAATTGATTTTTTCAATAAAATCAAGGTAAATAATTATTTAATTATTTGAAATATTATCAAAAATAGGTATTTTTAAATAATAAAAAACAACTCGAAAAATTCCAAATCAATTAAATGTTTATTATTTATTTGGTAAGTAATATAAATTAATTTTAGGATTTTTTCTCAATTTAAAAAAATCATTCTAACACCTAACAATCTACTATTTTTTTGAAACTATTGTGAATTCACTTTCACACGAATTAAAACCACATGATATTAAAAAGTGTTCAATAGTTGCTTATTTTCATTTTTCTTGTTTATAACTTGTTAATACGCATTTCAATGGCGATGTCATCATCATCAAAGTATTGTTATAAAATTTAAAAAATCTTAGTGAAAATGATTCATATTAGTATAAAATTTACATTAGTATATAACTGGGTTAAAACTATTTATATAGTCAACAATTACTAATCCTGCTACATGTAATTTGGTTCTACTGCTAATTCGAATATAATTTTTGCAATTGTAATTTTTTGTATATTTTTTATCTTAATTCAATGTATACAACAAAAAATAAATTTTAACACAAATAAATTACACATTTGAAAATCACAAAATTCAAAAAAAATTTTTGATAATATTTTATTGTTCACTTTGTTAGCTAATATGAATTTTGATGCTCATGATGTTAACATCAAAGTGCTTTATGCTTAATATTGTGATAAAAGATCAATTTATATTCAATCGTATTTGCATCGATATAAAAAAATAATCAAAATTTAATTTTTAAATATTATTTAATTAAAAATTATTGTCAGTATTGCAAAAAGTTAAACATATTTTAGGTCATTGCGTCATTGTCTAAATCTATTAAACGTAATTTATTATTGAACATTTTGGGTTCATTATTTAAACTATATATGTGCCAATATAACCACCGTTAATCTGAAAAACTCATTAATTTGTCACTTTCCAGATTCAAACGACGCTGAATTTTCGATATTCGACTCCAAAAGCAATTTTAATTTAGTCTACACTTTTTAACATAATGCTCTAGCGATGATGGTATCGGCATAGAAATGTGCATTAACTTATAAATTTTTTTGAACAACCAAATTAAAAAATAAGTAATTACTTATTTGTTTAATGTATTGTAGGGTAGGAGATGATAATTCATATGAATAAAAGTAAATTTTCCACAGTATCAAAACATATAGTATATATAGTATTTAATATAAATAATTTTTGTTAAATTAATTTGAACAATTAAATATGTAAATTTTTGAAAAATATATTACTTGCATTTTTTGTAAAAACATCAGTCATAATAATTTATAATAATTATTAGTATACAATTCAAAAAAATATTTAATATACATGCAAGATAATGAAACTTGAATAAAAATACAGTAAGTTTTTATAGTACAATAATATGAAAAATATTAAAATATATAAAAAGTTATTATTACATTGCACATACTATTAAAAAAGAAATATTCTTTTGAATTGTATCACTCAGTTTAAAAATGCATTAATCTTTAACGTCGCTCTGAAATTGAATTTAATATCAATATTTTATTAAAATATGAAAACTGCGTCATAGAGAAAACTCGAAAAACAAACGGAAATGCAATATTAAAAATTCAGTGATTCGTAAAATCATTTTCACAAGGTTCGTTTCATATTCCAAAATTAAAATGTCGATTTTAATATTTTGATAGATTGTTGTGTACAGAAATTATATTTTTATTTTTAAAACAAATATTGACTATATTAAATATATATATATATATATATATATATATATATATATTTTAAGTAAATATTCAAATTATTATTAACGAGAAAAATAAAAAGAAGTATAAAGTAATACAAATAAGACTAAAGTGTTTAGATATAAATTTACTTGTTTATTATCATTTGCTATCTTTTAGTATCCTTCAGTTTTATTTGCACTACCCTATGAAATATTTAATATAAGTACTTTATTTAATATTCAATTTATTTATTACGAAAAATGAGACAATTGGTAGTTATTATTGAATATTTTGAAAAACATATACTGCGGTTAAAGAAAATATATTATTAATTTATATAGTAACTACATATAAAAATTTACTGATTTATAATTTTTATTTAATATTATAATAGATAAATAATTTATAATGATTTTTTATTAGTGTTTATATGTGTGCGTGTGTGTGTATCTATGTGGAGACAATGAAAAAAAGAATATAAAATTTAATATATAACATGTATATATTTAAAAATAACTTTAAATCAGTAACTTATATTCCAATAAAAATTTAAAAGAAGACAATAAATTTGAAACTGAATTTGAAAAGGAGACATTATGAATAAAACTATTATCATACGAATCTCTTTTGAAAACTTTTCTCTATTCTAGTTTCATATGTAGAGTAAATACTTTATTATGAAATTGAGAAAATCTTCAAAGAGTCGAGTCCATTTGTGTTCTTATCCATTTTTATATTTCTAAACTTTTCAAACTAAAGTAGATTTTCAACTAAAAGTGCATTTTACACACACACACATATATATATATATATATATATATATATATATATATATATATATATATATATATATATATATATATATATATATATGTATATATATATAAATGTAATTCTAAGTATGATAAATATAAATACTATAAAATTATTTTAATTGTAATTAGGGTTTATTAAAAAAGTGTAATAATAATAAAAGTGTAAATGAATTTTAAGGGAAAGAATTTAAATGATTTATATAAACAATACTTCAAAAATATATTTCATTTCTTATAACGTAACCATTTATTTTATTTTGATTTGAATTTAAATTTAAATTTTCAAAAGGTTTTTTCCTATTCCGAAATATTAATTTAAAAAAGATTTATTTCTTCGTGTTACCTGGTTTAATAATCAAATAACGATATTCTCTTTTTATATTTAAAAAATATATATATTTGACCTTTTGTTACAAATAAATTCGATCTATCTTTTTACTGAAAGATAAGATTCAATATAAATTTTATTGTAGTTATTTTTTATTAAACTATATTCAGTTCAATAAGCTTGTAGGTGAGCCTATTAAATTAGGAAAATAATAAGAAAAATACATAAAATCATATATTATATTGCAATATTATCAGATATACTTAAGTTTGATTCTATGTACTTAATCATGTAAATTTCTATGAAAGTTGAATACAATATATTGTTTACTTTTCAGCTAAAATTAAATTATCTAAAATAAAAATACTAGGTAATCTTGAAAGTTTTTTCGATTTTGACATTAAAATAAGAACGCTTGTTTTTTTACACTTCAAATAAATATATTTGTCAAAATATCGATTTTCATATTCAACTATTCATCGTCAACTGAAAGATAATTTATAAATTCCATTTTTATAAAATTTAGAAATTTTATTTCTCAAAAATTAACAAAAAATGTGTTACTATTAAATTCAATACTACACATAAGGTTATCCAGAGATAAATTAAGTGAAAATTGATAATAAATCGGTGGTGAATACGAGGGTGAGAGAGAATTTCCTATCCTAAATTCATTACTTTTTCTTCTATTATTACTGGAGTATGTAACTAAACATTATCTTGCAAAAATAAAATTCTTTGACAATTTACCAGCGTTGGTTGTTTTTTTTTTGTAGAATAAAATAAAATAAAAAAGTATTTATTGATATAATAAAAAGTACAGTATAGTGTACAAAGATAATGAAGACAGATTAGCTTATTACAAAATAAAACAGAATATTTTGCTATAAGAAAGGGAAACACAAAAAGTTTAATTGAGAGTTTTTGATATGTAGCATGATTTTCAGGAAAATTTTCAAAACTTGCTTTTGATTTTTTTGTAATGCACTATGCCCTTTTGTAGCTGTTCACTGTAAATTATCACTGTGAGAGTATGACTAACTTGTAGATACTCAAATTAATAATTCCTCTTTAAGTCCACTAAATAGAAAACCTTTCAAGTCAACTATAAAGAAAATTTTTTTTGAAATCAATTTTGCTTAAAATATTTGTGGTAAAAAGTAATTTAATGATAGCCAGTTATAACTATTATTATATTTGAAATAAGGATTCTACTTTTCCTCATAGATCCAAAATTTAATAAAAAAAATGTTACGATTTTAGTAAAATAAGAGATACACAAATGTTATAACGTTGTAACTTGTTGGCAAGAGTTGAAGCTATTGCTGGAAGTTACCTATTTACTAATTTATTCTCTATATTCTCTATTTTATGCTAATGATTTCATTGTTTCTTACTTACTTTAAACTCTTCAACAAACTGTTGACACATTAAATTATTATCTGTAAATTGTCAATATTTATGTTTAATGGTCTACATGATCTGGCTTTGTTATCTGATAATTATTTTTTTAAATAATTTTTTTTAAACTACATTTAGGCCTTTTTTATGTAACTGTTCAATGTCCAAACGTAGTATTTTTTTTTGGAAATTTCAGCAACGTTTTAACCATGATTAAATTAAATTCGTAAACATGTAGGTATTGCTCTATTTTCAGAGATATTTTAAAAGTTTGAAATTATATTTTAAATTAAAACGAATACGAGTATATCGAGATGCAGTGAAAAACGAAACAAGGTATGTACTTTGTTACTTAATCAAACTTTCCGGTGTAATAAGTCATAAAATACATAAACAATTGTTGGAACTATGATATTGCACAAAAATGACAGAATTTTTTAGTTATCTAATATTTAAAAAGACATATTTTATCTTTAAAATCAGTTTAGTGTTCAAAATAAATCCGATCGATATTTTTACAAAAAAAAATAATCTAACTAAGAGTTTATATTAAGTATAGAATTTGTTTTAGTTTTTTTAAATAATTTATATTTATTTCAATAAAATTGTAAATGAGTATGTCCAGTTAAGAAAATATATGAAAAATACCTAAATAAATAAATAAATTATTATATTTTATTGATATCTAAGTTTGATTTGATGTATTTAATCGTGAAAATTTCAAAAAAAGTTCAGTATATGTTTTTTTTATTTTTTCAGTCAAAAAAAATTATCTAAATTAAAAATATTAAAAAATAATTTATTCAAAAGACCGAAGTAAATAAACATGAAAATTATTTTTAATTAATTTAACTATATTTATTTTTTCCCTTTCTTATAATTTTTTTGATTTATTATATATTTTTTATTTAACTCTTTGGTAAATAGAATTCAGGTAATTATAAAATAATTTTTTCTATTATAATTTTGACACTTATACAATTGTAAGAAAGTTTTAATGAAGCTATTAAAGCTATCTGATGACAATTGCAGATATGTTAGAATGATAGGGAAGTGAAAAAAAATTATTAAAAATATTTTATTATATTTTCATACAAATGAATTAATAACCTCAAAATTACAAGATATTAAAAATGTTCAATAATGACTTATTATTCATTTTGTTTATTTATAACAACAAGCTAATGAGCATTTCAATAACGATGTCATCAACGTCAGTGTATTGGATTATAAAATCTCAGATTCTATAAATAAAGTGAAGATAAGAAATTATGCGCACTTTTTAATATCTTGTAGTGTTGGGGGTGATAATTTATTTGTGTGAGAGTGAATTCTCCACAGTTTCAATATAGACAGAATTTTATTACAGATTTTAATATTTTAATTGAATAAATATTAAAAATTCCAAAAAATAATAACAAGGATTCATCTAAGTTTTTGTAGTGTTAAATATTATTTTGAGTTATCAATATTTATTTCTTATTCATATAACAATCACATAAATTATTAAATTAATAAAATCTAACGAACATAACTGTTAAATGAAATTACATTTCTTTGATTCATTTTTACACATTCATTACAGTCTTTTCTAACCAATCCAATGACAGATACTTCATCTTATTTATAATTTGATTTTGCAAAATGAACTCGATTCTCAAAAATACGAACTGTCGTAGAAACTTCATAAAATAATAACTTCATTTCGACTCAGAGACAGCCATAGTAGTTTAAATGATGAAAAAATACACACAACGAAATATTTTTGGTTGACTGAGAATAGCTAATTATTAATCAAGAGACAGTGTTGAAAACTTTGATAATTGGTTCATCTGAATTTTTATCGCTTTGTTCTTCGTTAAAATTAAAAGAGAGTTCGACTACAAAGCACGGCTTTCTTTCATCTCGACTTGGTTTCGATGGTAAATTAAGGTCGAAGACGTTAAAACGAAATGCAAATCACTTCTCAATTGGTATGTACATATTTGATTGGAAATTTATATCGCAGCTTCTACGTTTCACGTTTCATATCATTCAAAATAAATTTGACAGACATGTTAGTCATCATATCGTCTTTAGATATTATTTACATACGTATATTTTCGGTCTTTCGTGAAGATGTAATAACTTCACTCGAACTTAAAATTCTCAATTTTTTGTAATGATGCAGTAAGGTACATAAATATTAAAATGAATCTCTCCCTCTCTCTCTCTCTCTCTCTATATATATATATATATATATATATATATAAATTGTAATTCAATTTAATTTAATATAAATATGTATTTCATTAAATGTCAACTACATTTTTTCTACAGAAAAACTGAAGGCTGGATTTTGATATACAAACATTTTATTTATTTCTACTCAAATTGTGTTAGAACTTAAATATCTACGTTTTTATTTTAATATCAATTGTGAAAAATCAATGAATGATATAAATTCTATTTAGAACAACATTTTTATTAAATATAATGCTTGCTGATTTATTCACAATGCTACGAGGTGTGATCAAAAAGTAAGGTCAATTTTGAAATTTAATACAAATTTTTTTATTTGTATTTCATTCTCGAATATGTGTTCAAATTTCAGCTATGTAGCATGTTTAGTTTGTTGGTGAGAGGCATAAAAAACCGCTGTCGAAAATCATGGATCAAAGAGTTTGCATTAAATTTTGTGTGAAAAATGGAATCAAGTGCTCCAAAACACTTGAAATGTTGAAAGTGGCATACGATTTATTTTAAGCCAAAAAAATGTTTACAAGTGGTATAAACTCTTCCAAGAAGGTCGAAAGACACCAATGACGAACCTCGTTCTGGACGCCCCAGCACGTCAACAACTGATGAGAACGTTGAAGAAGTGAAGAAAATAGAATCGTCGAATTACCAATATATTGGCATCTCGTTTGGTTCGTGCCAATCAATTTTATGTTTTAGACATAAAGTTTGTTCCGAAATTACTCAATTTCGACCAAAAGAACCGTCGCATGAGCAAGCTATTGAATGACGTATTTACTCGACAGGGTCATAACAGGTGACGAAACATGGGTATTTATGACGTCGAAACTAAGACTCAATCGTCCCAGTGGAGGCATTCCGGATCATACCAAAAAAGCACGCCAAGTTCGATCAAATGTGAAGGTTTTGCTTACAGTTTTCTTTGATTGCAGGGGCGTGGTGCATCATGAGTTCTTGCCGCAGGGTAGAACAGTAAATAAGGAATATTACCTGCAAGTTATGCGCAATTTGCGCGAAGCAATCCGCTAGAAACGTCCGAATTTGTGGAAGAACAAAAATTGGCTTTTGCACCATGATAACGCCCCTGCTCACACATCGTTTCTTGTGCGCGAATTTTTGGCTAAAACCAACACACTAATGATGCCGCAGGCACCGTATTCCCCAGACCTGGCCCCCTGTGACTTCTTCTTGTTCCCGAAACTGAAGAGGGCCATGAAAGGACGGCGTTTTGCAACGATTGAGGAAATAAAGACGGCATCGAAAGAGGAGCTGAACAAGACCACTAAAAATGATTTTTTGAAATGCTTTGAGGATTGGAAAAAGCGTTAGCACAAGTCCATTATATCCGAGGGGGATTACTTTGAAGGGGATAAAATAAAAATTGATGAATAAATAAATATTCTTTGAAAAAAATAAAAATTCACCTTATTTTTTGATCACAACTCGTATATTAAATTTTGAAATGAAATACAGGTAGCCTCCGTTTAACACACCACTTCTAGAACACAGTTCAAGAATTGAGAAAAACACCATTCAATACGACAACCTAGAACACGGCTTCACTCTAACACGGTTTGAGAATTAGATAAATTCCCATACAACGCATAAAGTGTTTAAGAGCAAAATTTGAAATTAGGAAAATTCTCGTACAACACGGAACGAAATAAGAGCTTTTAAATGCACAAGATATCTCATTGAAAATTTTTCATTTGAGTGTGTATGTCGTATCAGATTTGCCTGCAGAATTTTGAAATTTATTAGAATTTGAAATCGATTTTATTCGCGGAGTATTAAGTACATTTTAAAACTTTGTGTTTTTCTTTTTACTACATTATACATAGAATAAAATTTTCGGGTGCGTTTTATTTTACCTTTTTTAGATATGGTGATTATGTTTTTCATTTTTGTTAATTGATTTGTAGCCCTGAACTATGTCTGGAGGAAATAAAAAATACTTTAACAAAGACATTTCATCTCGCTAGAACAAAAATTACAGATTTTACTTTCAGTTAAAAGCCAGTAATCTAAAATAACAGATTTTTTGCGAAAAGTAGAGCATAGAACTGGTGCTTATAAGTGATGTACAAAAAAACATTATTTAATACATATTAATATGTCATACTTTTGATGAAAATTGCTTTAATAAATATATTTCTTCTAATTATAAAAACAATAGTATGTTTTTTTAATTTTTGGAACCTAATTCCTTTTTTGCATTAGTTTTTTGTTTCGTATAACACGGACTCGCATAACATGTCATTTTTTTAGGAACGTAACAACCGTGTTATACGATGGTTATCTGTATACGCTAGAACAAAACTAATAATTGCAATATTATTCTTCATATTTTATATAAAATGATAAATAAAATACTTTTTCATCTGACAACTTCATTTTTATATTAAAGAACAAAGGAAATGAAAATGAACAGTATAAATATTTTTTAATAACTTAAATGAAATAATTATAAACATTATCACAACAAAAATAATAAAATTCTAGAAAGTATAATACAACAAAATTCTTTTCTAACTTATAAAATGAATATTTAATAATAAATGATAAAGTAAAAAACATTAAATGGAAAAATGTATTTAATATCTTATATAAAATAACAAAGGAAATTGTTTTTACCTTATAATTGAATGTTTATACAGGATGGCCTAAACGAGACTGAAGGATATTAAAGAATAGTAAACGATAATAAGTAAGTAAATGCATATACGAATAAGCCCTTCTAGCCATATTATTTTTTTTTAAAAAATCAAGAAATTCGCAGCTAACAACAATTTGTGTTTTGAGTTAAATTGGGAAAAAAATATAAATAATTCTTACAAAATTAAGGTTTTTATTTGCATATATATATATATATATATATATATATATATATATATATATATATATATGTATGTATGTATATATGTATGTATATGTGTGTGTATTCTTCAAAAAGGATCAACGAATTAAAAATTAAGGTATAAAATAAAAATATAATTATGTCTGTTATTATCACAGTATATCTTTATTATGAAATTTTAACCCCGTTGAAAAATATGCGCAGTCATTTTTCGTCCGTCACGCGATTATTAAAACTGTGTCAAAGTGTTATAAAACCCCTCGACTGTCTTGTACATACAAACACTAGAATGATTAACCAGGTCATCTTGATTCTTTAGTCAGCTCATTCAGTGTCACTTCCAGTACCGTGTTCGTACCAACATCGACCGTTTCACTGACACGACGGCTCTCTCTTGACCCGTCATTTATCTAGCTGACACGTGCGAGAAGGAAAGAAATAATGGAAAATAAAGGTTCAGAAATTGTTGTAGTATGAATAGTAGTAATGTACTATATCATCCGATAACAGGAACTAGGACATGAGGAGTCTTCTTACTTTATCTTTCCATGTCTTCGAACATCTTAAGTTGCACAACATACCGTGCTTTGAATATTACATTTTGACAAGTTACCAGAAGAAAATATTTTTTGATAAATACTCCTACATGTATATTACTTTTTAAAAGAATTGATGTCGTTATATTTCTATAAAGTTAATTTTAACAGAAGTGAATTTTTATCCCAAACACCACAATGGTTATGAAGTGTTTAGTAATCACTTATTGTTCACTTTTTATTTATAACAATGTTGGTCGATGCGCATTTCGATGGCGATGCCATCATCGTCACAACATTCTTGTTAAATGTTTTTTTCGTCAGAACATTTTTATTATGTTTTTTTTTTTAAAAAAAGCATCCTCAGCTCCCGTTAGAATTTTAAATCTCCTGTCATTAACAAGAAAATGATTTTTCAAGACGTTCAAGATTTATTAGCGGAAGAAGTTGGCAAAGCGGATTTGGTGAAAATAACATCCAAAGTTATAAATCAAATCGATCCTGAGAACAATAGTACTGATGAAGATTGTAAAGTTAATAATTTAACACTAAAAAATTACAGGAAGGACTAAGCTTAGCCAAAAATCTATAGTCATTTTTTTTGAATGCAATATCTTCGCTGAAAAATGCCAAAAATTCAAAAGGGAGCTATAAAATTTCCTATCTCCATACAATTAAATCTACAACGACCTTGTAAGAACCAGAAAATAAACCAAAATTACAGATTTTTTTAAAAAGCCAGAAGATAAAAAATCTAACTAAAGAAAAATGTTCAGAAAGTGAAGATGGTATCGTTCAATCGAAAAAACGTTTTCGTTTCATTATACTGAGCAGTGATGAAGAAAATTATTAAATTAGCGTTATAATAAATAAAAATAGATATTGTTTGTTTCTTTACGTTTTGTGTTATACATATTTTATTATTTTTAATAAAAATAAAGTTGCTTATTCAGAATAAAAAATATATTTGTTTTTTTATAAATTTTCTGTATATAACTCCCCTTTTTGCACTGGCTTATAGTCTCATATAACACGGTTTCACATAACAGCATTTATACGAACATATCTACCGTGTTATAGGAGGATTAGTTGTATAATAGTTACAGAAATAGCCTATTTGATTTTAATAAAAACTTATTTGACTTTTGCGTACTATTTTGAGAAAATATGTACACTTGGTAATAAAATTATGAAATATAGAACGAATTCAAAGAAAATATGAGAATATCGGTTGGATAATATAAAAAAATAAACCGAGTTTTATATATTTCAATTTTATTTTTTTAGTTTTTGTGGCTTTTTCAGTTTATAAAAATTTTAATCGAAGAATATTTTCTCTTTTTATGAAAAAATAGACACATTAAAAATAAAAATTAAAAAAATGTAAGAAACAAGTTACTAACAGTTTCCTTTTTCATACACATATTCGAGCTTGGAAAGCTCTTCATTCTAATATTTTTTAATCATTGGTTTTATCAGTAAAACTTTTTAAATCCGCATTAAAAATAGTTAATGTTTATTTGTTAAAGATCTTTCAACTTTGAATTCTCGAACATTAAGATTGCAAACCTTATCAGTTCTATTAATTATTGTTATTATAAAATATTTTTTTATATATTTGAAAATCCAAAACAAGTATATTTATTTTTAATAATACAAATACCTATTTACAAATTAATTGATATAATACTCGTACATTTTAACTGTCATTCGTTTTGGTGTCATGAAAAATTTAAAAATAAATCAAATGAATCATAGTTCAACATATACTATTTCATGAAAATATTCAATAATTAATTACTTTCAGTTTTATTAGTTGATGAAATATATTGATAATTGTACCATCAAAATCATAGAGCTGCATTATATCATTTTTCTATTTTAAAAATAATACTTTTATAGATATTTATATTATTAGTTTTTCGATTTTAATAAAGATAATATCTTATTATAGATTCAGTGGTATTATTATAGATTCATTGATTATATTTTTTTAAACAGATAATTTTTTAAAAAAATATTAAAATCACTTTTATATTTCGAAAAAAACATAAAAACCCTAAAACTGATATAATAATGATTTTTCATAATAGAAAATAAAATACTTTTTAATAGTATATTTTATTTTAATTTAAAACTGTAATTCGTACCGACAAGAATAAGAAGTTGAAGTTTTCAGAGAAATGTTTTTAGTTTAATTTTTAAATAAATGTGATTAAACTTAAAAATATAAAATCTGATACGTATTTAATTAATATATAAAATTTTTGACAAGTAATACAAATTAAGGTACACATATATGTGTTTGAAAAATATCATGTATGGATTTCAGTTAAGTACACTTACACTAAGAAAATGACTATCATTACACAAAGGTACTTTTATAATGTATGCACGTTTCACCTGTGACTTATTTCCTGCATGTGATTACATTTTCGTGACTCTTAATGTTTTCTGAGTTTTCGCACCATTCGCTCGAACCTGCAACAAACTTCATATAAAACTTTTCGTCTCATTCGTTGTGCTTGTCACGCGTGCAAATTTATCTCGAGTGTGTATTTCATCGGCTCACGTTTAAATACGTACTGTTTTCATTGTCTCCACGAGTGATTCTTTAAATTTATGTTGGTGCAAATGTAATCGGAACGTGTTCGTGTTTTTAATAAAGTTCAGTTTGAACCACTTTTACTTAAATCTTTTCGCCAAATAAGACAATGCACACAAATTTAAAAATATGCTTAAAAATTCACATAATTTTTTTATGAAACAATAAAGTTTAGTATTATTAAACTGTAAGTGACATAAAGGAAAATATTTGTAAAAATGTAAAAATTATTGCCCTAATATAAAAGTACTTTCAGACATTAAAGAGAGTTTATGTATTAAAATCACATTTTAATTTTCTTCTAGTATCTAATGAAATAAAATTTATATGAAATAATTTCTCTGAAGAATTTTTGAAGTTATTATACTTTTTACAGACCATAAACTCTTATATATATATATATTAATATATAATCCAGGAATATATTTTTTTTTATTTTCCAACTTATGATAATTTTAAAATATATACTTTAAAAAAATGCTATTATCAATTTTAAAATTATTTGCTAATTAAATATTATTTGAGTTAGATTGAAAACTAAGTTTTCTAGCACACATAATTTTTAGAAAATTATCATTATTAAAAATATAAGGAAAATAATAATAGTAAGGGAAATAAATTGGATTTATTTAATTTAAAAATCAATCAACTTATAGAAAAAATAATTATATCAATTATCTATTAAGAAATATGAGAAAATTTTGATTGATTTTAATATAAAACTCTGTATATTATTTGTTTAGGAAAATTCACTAAAAAATACTTTTATTCGTATAATAAATTTTTCGATTGCATTTGCGTCAAAAGGATTAAATGTGATTTAACATTTTTTTATGATATAAATAATATATTTTCACTTATATAAATATAAATATATATATATATATATATATATATATATATATATAAGTTTGAAAAATAAGAAAATTTATCGAAATTCTGGGATCATAAAGGAAATATTCAAATTGATTAAAAAAATGAAAAAGTTTTGGTTGATATTTTCAATTTAATTCTAGAAAAAAAACAATACCAAATGAATAGAATGAAGTTATTGTAATTTTTTCACAAAAAAGGAGATAAAGAAGATTTAAAAAACTATCGACGAATTGGGCCTACTTCTGGCAATTTATAAAATATTTAGCAAAATTATCTAAGGAAAACTACAAAATCAGCAGAATTTCTCAGAACGGTAAGCACAAATAGGATTTTAAAATGGATTTAGCACAACTGATCATATTCAGTTAGTAAGGGAAGTAATTAATCGATGAAATGAGTATCAAATAGTAATCTGTTTTGAATTGATAAATAATAAAAAGGCCTTCGATTTAGTCAATACGTTAGCGATATTAAACGTAATGAAAAATCAAAGAAAAGAAGAAACATATTGAACTCTTAGGAAATATTTATAAACATGCTACATCCTCTCTATAAGTACACGAAAAACAGAAAAATTTAAAATTATTAAATGAGTAACACAGGGCAATGTGATATCTTAAAAACTATTTAAATCTTAGCATATGTAGTATTTGAACGACTAAATTGTGTATCTGGAGGAATACAGAAAATGAAGAAATTCTCTCTCATTTAAGATTTGCTGATGATATAAGTATTTTATTAAAAATCACAGATCAACTGGGAAAAGAATAGAAAAATTGAATAAGAAAAATCAAAAAATGTCTTATGACAAACTTTAGTAAAAAAAGTAACGTTTAATGAAATTTTAGATCAAATAGAAAATCGAATTAAAATAAAGAAATAAAAGATATTTAAAATTATGTATATCTCTGATAATTCAATAACAATAAATGAACATTTACAGATGAAGTAATCAGAAAATAGAAATGGGATAGTGCCAATTAATAAAAAAGTCACATATTATAAAGTCGGATATTTCTTTATATTTAAAAATAAAACCTTTTGATGCATGAATCTTCTATTTTCACTTAGAATTAGATATGTCTTCAATTTAAAAATAATTAAATAGCTTCAAGTAACACAAAGAAGCATGAAAAGAGGGATGTTAAAAATAACACGAAGAAATAGAAATAGGATTATATGGATAAGAAAAAAAACAAAAGTTATTAATGTTATAGAAAAGTGAAGAGTTTGAAATGGAAATTTTCCGTTTATATTACAAGAAGAGAAAATCACCGATAGTGAAATAAATTATTGATTAAAATCTTGATATATAAAAAACCTTAAAATAAATCTTATCAAAAGATGGATCAGAAACATAAGAAAATTCGTTAAAGTGAACTACAAGAGAAAGGCATTGAATCAATCGAAGTGAAAAAATTTGGGAGAGACCTTCATATAACATTGGATAGAAATAGAGTCATATTAATAATTATATATATATATATATATATATATATATATATATATATATATATATATATATATATATATTATTAATTTTTACATCAGATCATCCCAATGTGATGCCTTGATTTGGGATTTATTAAAAAGAAACATGTGTATAAGGTGGTATACTCGTATAGAAAAACATGTGTATAATTTATTTTGTTTATTTTTAATAAAACATAAATCTAAACGTCTCAATTGGATGATCCCTTTATATATCCACTTATGAATGAAGACCTCTCCCTAAACTTTCCACTTCAATCAATACAGTGCCTTTTTCTTCTAGTCCATTTTGAAGAAATTTCTTATGTCACTGTCTTTTCTATCAAGGGACCTCTTTATAGACCTTTTTATATATCTAGATTCTCAATCAATAAAACAATATATATATATATATATATAATGTTATCCTAATGTGACACCTAGATTTGTGTTTTATTAAAAAAAACTATACACATGTTTCCCTATACGCCACTTTATACATATGTTTTTTTTTAATAAAAGACAAATGTAGGCATCACATTTGGACAACCCTATATTTATAATTATTTTATATTTGTTGTTTCAATTTTCTTCATTATGAAATTATTACATTTTATTTAATTTTTATGATTTATTATTATAATAAAATAATAAACATCGTGTCAAGAATTTAAAATTATCTAAAATGAAAAATTATAAAAGTTATATTTAATAGCCTATTTTTGAAGATAGTAGTTTAAAAAATTTCATCGAAATGATTAAAACTATATTCAATGTATAATTTCGACGGAGATAAAATTTTTAATTGAAATTCATTTTTAAAAAAAATCATGCAATCGAAACTAAAACTAGTGTGGTTAATTTTATAGTTTTGTTTGATACGTGATCTAATAGGATTTATATTTCGATTACTGAGTGGTTAGATTCTTTAAATCTTTTTAAATTAAATCTCCACTATTAATTTAAATTATCTTGACATCTTCAATGAACGAAGTGATAAAAAGTTAACTAAGTAATCAATAAATTGTAACAAGCTGGAAAAGTTTTACCTTCAATTCTAAAATTGGATGTTATTAATAATATTAAAAATAAATACAGTATATAAGAATCCAAGTAGTTGAATTTACCTCTTTCTATTAAATATGTTTGATTAATATTTAAAATAATAATATCTTTAAAAATTGTTGAATTGGTTGTTGGTGGTTCTACGTTATTAACTTCACTAATAATTAAAATAAGAACAAAAAGAGGATAACGATTTAGAAATTCTTGAGATTAAATATTTTTTCCTTAAAATATTTTGTGTTTGTTTTTCATATTCAAATACTGTTATTAGTTATAATTTCTATCATTAAAACTTTCTCTCATTCGTTACTATATGTTTTACTCTACTCTTTGTTTACTAAACAATGTTTAATCTTAATTATATATATGATAATTTATTTTAAGACAAATATTCCATCACTTCAAACACCACAAGATATTAAGATTTTGTACAATAATTATTTAAAAAATGATTACTGAACAATAATGTAATGTTTAAAATAATTATTATAGATTTTTACAAAATCGTATGGTGTTGAGATTAGAGTTCATTTGTATGAATGTAAAATGACTATAGTACCAAAATAAATAGTAGATATTCTAATATTTTTAATATAATTAAAATATATATTTACAAAAAATATATATTATTATATACAGTGGGTCACAAAAGTATCCGTCTACTTGGCATGCTAAGTATATTTTATGTGATAAATTAAAGAAGAAAATGTTTAAAAATATTTTCATTATTTATATTAGTGTACTTCAAAATATTATATTTTCAAATTTAAAACAAATAATAAATTCTAGAAAAAAATTGTTTTCCATTCTCAAATTTTTTCATATTTTTTTAAAAAAAATTATTATAATATTTGCAAATTTAATACTAAATAAACATATATTCTTGTATATTCACTGAAGAAATAAATATTTTATTGTTATGTTATATATAAATAAACACGTAAGACATAAATACGATTCGTATCAAAAGAGCAGTCCCATTCGAAACTGTTGTTCCAGTCAATCGAGATCATATCTCTCTACTACACATCGTATATATTGAGTGATTCGTCTGCCTCATGTATATCCGATATTAATGTGTAACTGACTGCTCTTAATATATTTCATCAATCATCTCCGCCAACGCCGTCGCTTTTATTTATGTCGACCCCCGCAACTGCTACATTGAAATTGCCTCATCCCAATATTGGTCCGATGATGTTATTTATACTTAGTCTTTTTAGACTTAGGGTGCACTATGAATGCATATAAGGAATATGTATACACGAAAAGAAGTTGCATTTTAAATCAGCGATAGTGCATTCATAGGATTGAATATTAATTATAAAATTATAATTTAGTACTAAATTTAAATGTTAGGTTATAAATTTTATACTGTAGTTATTGTTCATTTTGAATTTATTTTTTAAAAATTCCTAACATTTTTTTTATTGTCATATAATAAAATCATTTAAAATTACTTCATAAGAATTGATTTTCTCGTAACTTAAATTTTATATAATTTTGATTTATTTATCCATATAATTTTTTTATTTGATTGAAAACATATTTTTTAATAACAATAAAAGTTACAAATAGTTCAAATATTTATCAACATCTAACTAATTTTTATATTATAAGAGCCAAATTTTTAAAGTAAACAATTTTGATTATTATAAAATCCAAAATAGTGATATCTAATTTATCAAAAATCAATCTAAGTTGCATTTTTCATTATCAATAATAAATAAATCTTTAAATATTTGGTGAGGTGTTAATTGATAACACAAATTAAGAACCGATATATTAATTTCTTTTACTATAAAGAAGTTTTGTCAAAATAAAAATGGGTTTATTTAAACATTTATTTTTTTTAAAAAAAACATCTCCAGGTAAAATTCTTAAATTATTATTAAATAAATTATTTATTGTAATTTTATATTGAAAATAAGAAATTAGTGATCAAACTTGAATTTAAAAATTAATTAATTTATTATTTAATTCAGAAATGTAACGAATTCACTTTTACTCAAATAAATTATCACTTCAACACAAGAAAATATTAGAAAGTGTTTAATAATTATTTACTATTTACTTAATTTTTCATAAGAATAGTAACCTCACACGTATTTCGATGACAGTGTTATCATCATCAGAGTATTGCGTTATAAAATCTGATGATAATGGTATTGCTGTGGAAATACGTATCAACTTATTGTTTTTATACACAAATAAAGTGAATAATAAGTAATTATTGGATACTTTCTAGTAACTTATTGTGTTAATATGATGATTTATTTTTATGTAGTTTATATTTTCAAAACATACCACTTTAAAAAGTTGTAAAAAATCACAAAAACAATTTAATTTTAATACAAAAATAGAATTGAAAAAAACAAAATCTTTATTAAAATAAGTAATCTTTATAAAAATCTTAATAGAAAATTTACTTCCTGCAATTTAAAATTATTAAAAAATAATATATAATTATTATTGAAAAGCGTTGTGGAATTTTAATTTTTTTATTAATTATTTCATAACATTTGAAAAAATATAAAATAAAATTAATATACTCTTTTATATAAGTTAGAAACCAAACTTTCATTGTTATAACAATAAATTTTCGAAATTTAAAATATTTTTTTATATTACTATCATCATAAAAGCCTATTGCTTAGTAAAAATTTTAATTAATATTATTAGCTGTTCTTAAATATTTTTTAAAAAATCTTCCTTAATGCTCTGCTCGTTGATAATATCATTCAACTTTCAAATCCACTTAACTTCAGAATTTGGTTCCTCCATTTTTAAGTGGGAATCTTTCTTGGACAAAAAGAATTTTGTCTTTCGGTCTCCGTTTGATAATGATTTTTATCTATCTATTGTATTTATACTCTTACTATAAGTTTTATCCATGATCATTTTATTGATTTTATTTGTTATATCAGTTATTTCTGTCTCTTCTTGTATCAATTTACAGATTTTCCAATCATAAAAATCCAGAATATTCATTTTTACATATTTTACTGGATTCTGAAACATTTTTGCATCATTTTTGGTTTGAGTGTTTAATTTTCTAATTCATAAATACAAGAAAGTAATAAATATTGATTAGATGTTTTTCGTTTCATATTTAACAAAATTTTACTCTTCATTATATTATTCATTTATCCAAGTTTATCCAGTTTATATATATATAAATTATAACAATACCTTTTGTAATAATTTATTTATATTTATTAACTGTTAAAATTATTTACAAAAATATATAACTTTTTTGACTAAATTATTTTAAGTAATTTGCATAACTAATCTATGGAATCATTTTTCTAAGTATTAAAAACAAAATATAATTTTTTCTCTAACAAATAAACTATTCTGAAATATTAACTGTTCAGTGGCTTCATTACGCTTAAAATAAATATAAAAGTATAGAAGTAAACTCATTTCATATTCAAATTTATAATTATGTGTTCCTTGCTATAGTAAATATTCATTGATAACAAATTACTTATACATATTTAGAATATAAATTTATGATAAACTTATGTGACACTTAATAATTAATAAATCCTTTATTTTAAAATAAAACAATTTGAAAATATAATTTATAAAAGCACTCACTCTAAAATATCGTTGAAGCTAAATTAAGGAGACAGTTGTATTTAACTATTTCAACCAGTTTGTAGTTAGAATTCGTAGTTGACACGAACAAGCGAATATTTGAATATGTAAATTAATATTTTACTAAACGTACTTTATTATGATCTAAATTTATATTCTAAATATACATTTGTTAGTGTGAATATTTCAGAATATTCTGTATTAATTTAAACAAAATTAAGTTTTATATATAAGATCATCCAAATGTGACGCCTAGATTTGTGTTTTATTAAAAAGAACATGTGTATAGTTTCTGTTTAATAAAACACAAATCTAGGCGACACATTTGGATGATTTTTCTTTCTCTCTCTCTCTCTCTCTCTCTCTCTATATATATATATATATATATATATACATATGAATAAATGGATGAATGTACATACATTTTCATATTTCAGAATGTT
Source organism: Neoneuromus ignobilis (assembly GCA_029203775.1). NCBI lineage: Eukaryota > Metazoa > Arthropoda > Insecta > Megaloptera > Corydalidae > Neoneuromus > Neoneuromus ignobilis. The sequence continues at coordinate 7,680,708 of CP092088.1, forward strand.
TTCTTTGAAATGTTATTTAAGTAATAAGTGAAGTTATTATTCGATGCAATAAGTATCAAATAGCACTTTTTTTTCTTGGATTTATATATTGTTAAAAAAATCTTCAAACCGGTCATTATATCAACGATGTTATATGAATTGAAGAATTAAGTAACTAATGAAACAATATTGAACTTTTAGAAAATATTTATAGAAATACTACAAGTTCTATACAATTACAATACATGAAATAACAAAGAAATTTAAAATTATGAAAAAGCAAAGCAGTGCAAGACGATATTACCAAAAATATTTACAAATACATAAGAAGTAGTACTGAAGAAACTTAACTAGAAATATGAAAGAAAACAGAAATGGGAAGATACTAAGATTCGTTATTAACATTATTATGAATTTAACAAGTCCAAATGAATTAAAAAAATAGAAAAATTAAATAAAGCAATTCAAAAAAAAAATTATGAATATCAGTAAAACAAAAGTAAGGATCTTTGAATTTTTAAATCAGAGAAGAGTATAAAAATAAAGTAGAAATGGAAAAAGATGAAAACTATGTATATTTGTAGATAAAATAAACAGAAGATTAAAAATTTGATAATACTTGCTAAGGAATATGTAAATTGAAGAGATTTGGAGAGTAGAAATAAATGGCGAAGTATTCTATTTTCCGATGAAATAAATATTAATTTATTTGGACCTGATGTTCGAACATTCGTAAATCGAGCTTCAAAAACCAAACTGAAACCATATCACACTCAGAAAATAATAAAACTTGGTAACGGCAGTATAATTATTTGGAATTGTTTTACGTGGCATGGTGTTAGGCCTGTATATTTGGTTCAAGAAAAAAATGCCCCAATATACTTATATGAATTTGTTAAAGAATATCGCATTAGCTTATACTGAAGAGAATATTCCACTAATTTGGAAGTTTCAACAGGATAATGAGCACAAATATATTTCGGAAAATGTTGAGAAGTGGTTTAGGAATCATTCTGTTTCAATTATGGCTTGACTGCTCAACCACGAGGCTTAAACCAGAATGAAATTTTGTGGAACGATATCAAAAAAGTAATTGAAGTGAAAAATATCGAAAATTAAAATTAATTATGGGAAGAAGTGCAATCTGGATAGTATGCAATTCCTGTAAAAAATGTAGAAATCTTATTGATTTAATACTAAGAAAATGCTAAGCAGTATTAAAGAATAAAGGTTACCCAAATTATTTTCAGAACGGTAACAAATTCCGTAACATTTTTTTAAGTCTCCTTTTGTAAATTTTAATAACTTTTTATTACCGTACTTATTACTTTGTTCAAGGATCATTTTTTTCTGTCTATTTTTATATTTACTTAAATTTTCAATTTTTATAATATGTGGAAATATTTGTTTTTATCTATATGATTTAAAATGAAAATAAGTTAATCATATATCAATTTTTTATGTTTTAGTTTCTATTTAAAGAAAAGAAACTTCGTGTACCTATTATTTTGGCCATCGTGTACCTATTATTGACTAAAAAAGAGAAATATATATATATATATATATTTCTCTTTTTAAGTCAACTTCTATTTGCTTTCAATTAATACAGCATATTTATTATAAGAGATATATAAGTAGAGCTCAAATCTCTATAAGAAAGTTGAAGTTACAAGATCGTTGTTTTTGAAGTGAAACTTCTTTAGCAGCGTTGGGGTAAAATTTTTACATACAACAGAAGTTACGTACCTTCTGAGACGGAAATATAGTATATATAGAGCATAAGATAGAGGGATAGTGAAGCCCATCACGCATGTGTGCAG